>BMAW01059970.1:97616-138896 GCA_019974015.1 Nephila pilipes | reverse complement strand
ATATATATATATATATATATATATATATATATATATATATATATATAAGTGTGTGTGTGTAATGATTTAATTTCACTTTATATTAGTTTCTCAGAATAATAATTTCACACACACACATTTCCTAATTTTTCCTACTCTCTCAATTAAAAGTAAAGCGTTCATTCTTATATCCTGACACCATTCCTTTTAAACTAGATTTATTCAATCACGTGTTCTTAAAATTTCGCTGATTTTGCAGCTCTCACAGATTCAGACCTGTAGGGAGGATCCCTATTAGACTTTCTGTCTGGAGCTCAATTTCCTGGGAATCCCTCAAGTCATCACACGTGATCCATTATGAAAATATTAACTATAAAAATAAAAGCAAGAGAAAATTCTCTCTCTTATGCTCTTCTGACTTTTTGAACTGTTTATTAAACGGCGGAGTTGTATCTCCAGCCTTGTGAAAATGCTCTCTCTCAGCTACGATAAAATAAACAATAGTTAAACTTGAACTTGGCTTCGGCTGGTTTTCAGTTAATTAAACAGAAACTTTAAAAGAAAGGTATTACATTATAACACAAACATATACTTGATGTGCTTGAAATGCAGAAAATAAAGCAGATAATGGATTTTTCATTATCGTTTTACTATTTTTAAATACGATAGGTGTAATAACAGTGAACGAATTCTTATTGAAATTAGGTTACACTTTTTATTAGAGAGAGGTGACTAAGGATTCCATATTTATTAATCCAATTTAAGAGAATTATTGCTTCTGAATACAAGTAACATAACTGGAGGATATCTTTTCGGTTTTATTTATTCTCAAATGCCAGAGAAGAGATCGAAGATGACAATCCTCTCTCCACATCAACACCAGGAATTTGAGCTTCGATATAGTTCATATTCAATATTACGCGAACATTTGTTAAGAATTACGCGTTCCGAATGAGAATTTCATTTGACTAAAATCCGTGGTTTTTTTTTTATCAGAATACCACTCATTCGCAGTCCTTTAATTTCGGGAAATGAGCATGTAAATTCATATAATATACTATAAAGCGTTTCTTACATTTTAAATGATTATTGGTAAGAAAATACAATTGTATATTGAGAATTTCTTAGAGTTTTTGGTTTGATGAATATCATTCAGTGAATGAAATAATATGTATATTAATTTCACTTGTAATAACTAAGACTAGAGTGAGAACAACTAAAAAGAAATATAATTTATTCCTTTGGCATAAACATTGCTTGATTGGTGTGTCATTGAGAAATATATAAAAAACAGACATATAAACCTTTTGACGAGTAATAAATTTTATGACTATGATAGAAAAAAAAATTCCAATTATGCTAAAAATAAAATCGTATACAAGTCTTTGATAATACTTTTTATGTACTATTTGATTAAGTACAAAATTTTAAACTAATAAAAATATTAGTGTAATAAATTTGAAACTATTTTATAAAAAAAAAATATAATCAATACTATCCCAAATTACTATAGCAACTAGAAATATTTTAAAATCAAATTCAGTTCTTAATTTGAGATGAAAAATAAGAAGAGTATAAACTATTTTTGAAGAGTTTTCGATGATGATTTGTTGTACCTCAATCACATTCGATTGCAACTTCTCTATGAGTAAGTTACGAACACGTGAAGTCACTCTCAGAATGTTATATGTGGAGAATTCTTCATCGTATTAGAGTTACAGTTCATGTAAACATATATTCTCAAAGAATTTATTTTTTTAGAATTATGAAATACATCTAATAACATCAACATATAAACTGAAAATTTTGTAGAATATGTCTTTTATGTTTGTCCTAAAGTAAATGATGCTATAGTAAATGATTAAGAAAATAAACATTTAAACTTTATGCTCTTATACCTGGATATAAATGAGAAATTATTTTGAGTTTCAACTGACTTTTAGTAGGATTAAGTATGCCATGGTAAGAAGTCAAAAATACTGGTATCATGTAGGAACCAATTATCATGTAATTTATCGCAGAAAAAAAAAATTTACACTACCTGAAGCTAAGTATTTGTTTTCCTCAATTCTAAAATTGCTTATTGCCCAGTCATTACACGCATATATGTGTATATATATATATATATATATATATATATATATATATATATATGACCGAAATATTCTGTTTTAAAAGCTTCAACTAAGATATATGGAGTAATTAAAGCTACAAATGTATTGCCTTAGAATTAGGGCCTATAATAGAAACTACATTTTATGGCTCTGTTTCAGTGGTACAAAAATCATTATTATTAGAAAATAACTTTAAAATCAGACCTTTTTTTTATTATTATTCCTGCGAGTTTTATTCTTTTTGTAGTACAACATGACTATCTCACATTTCACGTTTCAAGGCAGCACAAATTCGAACATTTTTTTACCCAAATCAATATTATAAAGATAAGTGCACGCGGTTTTAAAGTTCCAACAAAAGTATCAAATACAATTTCTTGAGAGAGAAATGAAGAGCTTCTTCCAGCAAAAATACAGTGCGTTCATACTTATGTCAGCTGTTATTACTGTTGCTTATTCTCTGTCAATTCTTCAAGCTACGGCTTAAGCCATTAAATATAGCGCGTGTGCATTTCGAAACGAAAAGAACGTAGCAGAGGGAGTGAGAGAGAATTAAGAAAAACAGAACTTTTTTATGTCAGCAATAAAAAGCGAACGCCAACTGAAATTCAAAAATACCGAAGAATTGTTTTTATTGAACGCCAAAATATACGATAGATGTGAGCTTTTGTATATTTTGTAAGCGGTAAATTAGTAAGCGGTTGAAAGTTAGTGTAAGAAAGATCGTTCAGTTGGCAGTGGTGTTTATAGGCTCTTAGCATGGTACGAGATGAAGTTGCTCAATTTCGTTTCAATGCTTCTTTAATACGAGTTACAGTTTAAAGTAAAATTGTATGCGATATTGTTGATTCGTGCGTCCGTTATGATTTAGGTTGGTTTAGGTCATTCCGATTTAACATAATACATAACTTTAAATTAAGAACAATTTGTTACTGATTATTGTTGTAAAATGAATCATTAATCAAAGTATCACACCATTAATCTCCGAATCGAAAAACGTTATTATTTATTACCTAAAACACTATTATTTAATGGAAATTTTGATTTCGTGAACATATTAATCATATGCAATTCCTATTATCGTTCTCAAATCTGTAATATTTTATCTATTTTTATACAAAAAAGTGCATCTGAAAGAGTAAAAAATAATACAGGTTTACGCTGAATGACACTTTCCCATCGATTTCTTAAAAAAATATTTTTTAACCCTCTCTTAATGATGCATTTGTGGGGGACCAAGATGATAACGAAAGAGTACTATCAAACAAAAAATGCCTATCCAAGTGTCCAGTGTAAAGTGATAAAGAATTCTGCCACCGCAAGGAAAGATATAAACCACACCCTCTAACGCGAGGAATAAACAAAGTTTCCTGATGGAGAAGGAAGGGGAGGGGATACATACCTCATGCTCGCAGAAGCTTATACATTACACCTACATGTTTACAGTTAACAAAATATTCGCATCAAACAAATACGCATCTTCAATTGCTATTTTATCAGCTGTCCTTTAAATAGGACAGTGTAATAAAATGGATTTTAAGTTAAACTTAGCTGAATATAGTCAGCAAATATATCCACTTATGATACAGAGATTGTTGTTTTTAATGTTTCCCCTTCAAAATATTCGGAAAATTCTTGTTAAAACTAACGATATTTTAAATACTTTATACACACTGGTTAGTAATTACGCGAAAGAAATTATCACAAAATAAAATAGAGTGCAACATGTTTCGCAATAAGATACTGACTGATACTAACACCAACCTCGTCGCTTCAGTCAACCGCAACTGGCAAACTGTGATCAAAATAATCAAGTCTTGAACCAAGTAGGAAACCATTTAAAAACTCGTCCACTAGATGACGTTATATCATCTCATTGACTGTGAACAGAAGTAGAAAAAAGTAAGCAACAAATAAAGTTTTGTAATGTAATGATCGGTCGGAAAACACATAACAAACTACTTCGCGCCTCTATTTTAATTCGGTAAAAACGTAACGTCCACGTAAGCATGGCATGATACACGGCATCTTGGCATGATACACGTAAATTTCCTTAATTTCTTTCCGTAAATGAAAATGTCTCCACGGGCCGGATGAGAGGACCTCGCGGGCCGTAGTTTGGAGATCCCTACTCTAATGGAAAAAGTGCATATTGAATCTCGTTAATATATACAGGAAGTAAAATCAATCTAATTTGAATTATTTTCCTTCAGTTCCCTTCCAGAATATCAAGTACCAAATTTGCTACATATTTCAGAAACAAATGCAAATTACATTAACATCATCAAAAAATAAAAATAATATTATGTGTAAACAATTTAACAACATGCAATAGGATGTAATTCAATAATGTGTGGTAATATACATAGTTTTTAATTCTTTGTTCGTTTATTGTACGTTCGTATATATATCGTCAAAAAAGAATGTCAGGCACACAAAGGTCTAATTAAAAGCTCTAAATTTTTTTTAAATATTTGCTCGATTTGAATTTTACATTTGGGGTAATTAAAAAAAAATTAATGTAAAAGTTCTATTGGACTGAGTAGATGTTCAACCTCATACGTTGATGGAGCTTATTAGAAAATATTTTTCTATTTCTCAATTGAGGTATTTCTTTTAGTATTTAACGAATACTTCATTTTAAATAAAAATTATAAGATAAATCTATAAATAAAGTTGTGACATTGGGCTATTCGCGGTTTCTCTTCACTAACCTTGGGGGACTTTTAATTGAGATTGATTGCTTTTGCTAAACAACCTTTGCCCAACCAAAAATGAAACATGATTATGTAAAGCAGGTAGAAATGAAGTGAAGCGGGTGAGTTAGGAAATATATAAACTCCGACTGAAAGTAGCGAGTGAGAGACTGAAGGAGAAGGGAAGTTGAAGCTATAGATAAGCGAAAGGAGAAGTGGAAAGAGAGGTTGAATTAAAGGTTCAGATTAAAGATTGTTGTAAGACGTTCCTTTACTACTGTTTTCAACAGTTGATCCAGAGTCTGAGTTGCAGTCGAGGAAGGATTAGTGGTAAGAGTCTGTTAGATTACTATTGGTGGGTTAAATTGAAGTTAATAGAAATATTCCCCGGGAGAGCATAGTGAGTTGTTGTCATAGTAAATATATGTTAATAAATTCCGTAAAGATTGTTCTAATGTCTCTTTAATTATTGTGTCGTAGTGTTTAATAATTGAATCTAGTGATGGCACAAGATGGAGCCCGAGTCGGGCGGGCTTCACAAAGTGTCTTAAGAATTTAAAAAAAAAATAAAAAATTGCATCGACGGAAAATATACGAAGTCAGAAGGCTTCCCTCTATTTTATTTTCCATTAATTTACATGTGCTCCGTATTTAGCACTTTCCAAACATTCAGATTTAGATTCAGAATAAAACTTGCTCCACGTTCTTCCTCAACATCCAAGTCTGTACAAGTGTCATTTGGGATTTTTTTTTATGACAGACAACAAAATCTCAGCCAATACGTATCTGGTCTCGATAACTGCAATTTCCATTCAGATGTAGATTTTATGTTCCAATATAAACACATAAGAATAGACCCTTTTTACGGAAATTACTAGTTCGTTTCTAACCTTCAATCTTAATCTAGAGAGAAGGCAACGCTCTGTGACATGTTCGCGGATCGCTCTTATTATTTTAATAAATGCCGTTTTCGTTGCCGTTGTTGAATGCATGTTAATGACTACGAGTAAATATCTTCACGCGTTTATATCTGAATCTATTATTATTAATATATTTACTAAAATATTTCTTCTATTTTCTGTGGATTTATTCTTAATATTTCCAACAAAACTTTTCATCGCATACTACACAATGATATGCTAGTATTTAAATCGATTGGTGCTGAGTATGAAAGCGTCATTGATTGCAATCAATACTACTAATTATTATCTTAAGACTTTACATAGCAGTAAAAAAAAAAACGTTACAGCTACAGTCAAACAAAAGGCTTTATTGTTTTACACATTTTGCCATTTCAATGCGTTTGGCATATTACGGTGGCTCGGGTTACATTTATTCAGACGAATATTAATTAGATCTAGCCCCAATATGGATGTTCAACTTTATAAATATCTCTCATGTTTGCATGACAATAAATACGTCAGTTGTCAATGAAACCACTCTAGAAACTGTAAATGAAGCCCGAGCATTAATAGTTGTTCAGCAGAAAGCCACAGAACCTCAAATTAAGTTTAATTTCACAGTAGAAAAGTAAGATATTGCCAATGAAATACAGTAGAATTTCTCCACTTTCGCACGATTTTAATGGGCTCCCTTGTGTACGTTTGCAGCGCATGGAAACTTTGAGCCCATCAAATTCACCAAAGGCTTGAAAAACTGTCCAAGATTTTGCGCAGGGTAACAGTATGTAATAATATATTAGTTAAGGGTGAAAATGCAACATATAATTCATTTTCCCTCTCTTTATTTTTATTCTTGTGGAGAAAAGTAGTCGTTGATTTACTCTTTTCATTTTCATTATAATTTATAACTTTTCAGTGGTTTGAAAATAAATATATGATATGGAAAAGAAAAATTGAAAGCATTTGATGATTTTTTAAAAATTAACGAGTGCTAATTTTAATTATGATAGTAGTAAAGAACTATTCAGGAATTAAATTGGCGATTATTAAAACTTATCGGAATAGAGAGAAATAAAAAAAACTTCAATTTTCAGAAAAGCAAATAAAAACTATTTTATATCGCTTTAAAATCAATACGACGGAAAAGAAAATTTATTTACAACACAGCTTATTTCTTCAATTATGTAGTTTAACAGTCTTCTTAAGTATTAGAAAAATGGAAATCACGTGTTTTGCGACAGTTTCGCACGATCCAATATTTTTGTCTACACACTCATCCACTTTCGCGCGGATTGCACGTAATGGTTCTCTTGATCATATCTGACGCCTTCTCAGCTATCATGATGGTTGGTATATTGGTGTTTCCCCAAATGATGGTAGGCATCACGGATGCATCTATGACCCTTAACCTTCCAATTGTCTTCACCCTAAAAAGTGTACAACAATTTCAAAATTAAGAGTAAGAATTTAAAAAAAAACCCATTTTAGCATTGTAATTGACTACCGTGAGAAAAGCACTGATGTCGCTTTTTCTAACAGATAAACTGGAAAGCTCTGTCCTTTTTTGAAATAAAAAATACTATTCTCAACACATTTATTAATATTTACTGAACAATATAATTTCTATCCTTAATTATATCCTCTTCCCAGATTGATGGTTATTTGCAATTCTATTTCTGAAAAAGAATACTTTGAGCTGCGAGAAAAAGGTTGACTTCTGCTTCATTTTTTTGGAACTTTCTCTCCTTCAAAACATTCTAGAAGAAGAGAAACTGATGATAATTGGATGGTGATCGGTTTGGGAAGTATGGTGGACGAAACAAAATTTTTCAGCATATTCTTGCAATTTTCTGGAGAGTTGCTTAAGCAACATATGGGTTGGCGTTGTCAAGGTGCTATATGATTTGTTTCCTATTAATTGGAGTTGATCTCTTTTTCTTCAATGCTATTGTCAAATAATCTATATATTAAGAATATATTGCCATATTGAGATCTTCTGTGGGTATAGAAGTTACTAGTGTATGGATCCCTTACAGTTCCTGCATACATACAATATTTTCTTATTAAGACTCACATCATTTATCAGGAGACCATGCTGGGAAGAGATCATAAGCAACGATGAAAATTATATTGTTCTGTACGTATTAATGGGTTGGAAATGTATCTTTCTTATACTTCGAAAAAGGATAGAACTTTCTGATATACTTAATATTATCTCATTTTCGGTAAGCACGGTATAACGCATGAGTTTATTAGGTCGCCAATTCACACCGTTAAGTGCTCCGAGCTCTAACAGTGGTATTTATAAAAAGAGAATGAACGAATAAAAATTACTGAAGATTAGAGAGAAGTTAAGTTAGAAGTAGCGTGACATGGGCGGGATCAAAGTTCTTGTAAGGGGATCTCCCTTACAAGGAAATTGCGACAAAGAAGTCTAGAATCATTTTCACCTGAGATAAGGATCGACGACAGTCGACGGGTCACTGGGTTGTCCCATTTTGGCGGTTCCCACGGGATGACTGACTGACATCACAGCCGCTCTGACGGTGCATCTAAGAAATAGTTCCGTGTCGTTCCTAAACCTTTCACAACCGGGAAAGCTTGTAGTGAACAATTTAGCTCCTATTTTAGACATAGGAGCAGATGACATAATTTTTAAACACGTCTTCAAACCTAGAGGAAAATTTTAATCATCTTATAAAGTTTAAATAAAAATTCATTGAAAACACAAAAAAATACAAAATTTATATCTAATGGGGGAAAGTAATTTATATATTCTTGTTTTGTGTTGTTGATAAAAAAAAAACATGTAAAGTTTTTTATTTTGATATACCTTCAACTTAGCAACTTATAGGCTTCAAAAAAAAATTTAAAATTATTTATTTAATTTTAAATAAATTTTCATGCTTTGCTATTCTTTGCATTAGATCAAAAATCTAAATACCGAAATATATTCTCTAAGTCTCAAATGTTTTTGAACTGCTTTTCTAGAATTCGGGACACCAATTCAAAAATTCTTTGAATCTTTCATTGGAATGAAAAAAAAAAAGAGAATGTTATCAAAGTCCCAGATCTAAATATTATTATGATGTACACATTATATTCGAATCCAAATGATAATTTGAATTTACCAATTAAAAATTAAGGATAAAATGCATTCAGAAGAGGGGAGGCTGATACTAAGCATATGCAATTTGTTTAGTGCATTGCATGTCATTATTTGTTATGATATTATTTTAAAAAGAAAATCTTATTGAATTCGAATGCATTGTTGGAAACCGAGAAAACAATTGGTATAAAATCATTTTCTCGTGGTCTTCAGCAATAAATAAAGCATCAATTTTCGTATTCTGATACAATAAAGATTATTTTAGACACTATCTGAAAATTTCGTTATTCACAATTATGTACCATTATTTGAAATTATAGGTGCGTAAAATTATAAAAATATCTGTCAATATATAGTTTAACAGTAATGAACTTCAGTCGATTTGTATGACCTCATTAGAAATGCATTCCTAATTTTTTTTTTGTCAGGTTTGACGAATTCATTCTTAAAATGGAATTTGTAATCAGAATTTCCTCTCAGAAGATCAATTTGACGTTTAAAATCTCTATTAGGACAGCGAGCCAATTGAAAAATCTCTCAAATCGCACCACTGTAGCTAATTGTATGTAACTTATTTTTGTGATACTTGACTTTAAATTAAAATGTGTTAACATTATTTGTAAGCTCTTACAGCAGTTTTACAATTAATTTAGTACGATTTTCGAATGAAATTTTGAAGGCTAGTTTATTTTATCACAATTATTACATAATCTCAATTCGGAATACTGTAATGCGTCATATTTTAACTAATACATAGAAAACATTGCTGCTTAAATATATTCTAATTCGTACAAAGAGAGGCATTTTGATTATATCTATTTTTTCATTTTCCCTTTTACGGTCACCTTTTCAAATCTTCTGGACACTATTAAAAATCTCTTTTTTGAAAATAATTGTTTCTGATTGTTTTATATAATTTTCAAGGCAAGGAAAATACTATTCTTGCAGCAAAATTAATTGTAGCACAATTTCTTTCATATCAGTCATCCTCATTCGAAAATATATGTGAGAATACTTCAGCAGTAAAATAGCACCCCCAAAACAAAAGCTTTCCAAATGACTGAATTTAATTGTAATTTGGCTAAATTTCGCAATTACCTTATAGAAAGAGAAACGAGAATTGAGAAAATGAAAGAACATTTTTATGAATACATAGTTGTATTTTATATATTGTTTGCTTGTTACACGTTATTACACGCATTGCTTGTTACATGTTATTACACGTATTGCTTGTTACACGTTATTACACGCATTGCTTGTTACACGTTATAAGGTAGAATCACATGATGTGTCATGTTTCGAACATAAATATATTCTAATTATGGGCCCCTATTGAAAAAAAGTTTTATTTATTAGATTTATTTGTTTCATTATTATTTTTTTTTCGTCATTTTTTCAAATTTTGCAGACATATTTTAAGATTACTTTTTTTGAAAAAAAAAATATTTTTTGTTCGTTTTAGATAATTTTTAAGACTTTGAAAATACATTTCTTGAATCATGAACAACAAAATTGACTGTAGTACAATTTCCTTCATGGCAGACGTCCATATTCGAAAATATTTGTGGTAATGCTTTTCATTTATTTTAATACTAAGGAGAATTTAATATTAAACTAATAATATTAATTTTGAAATTAAATTACTTTTTGTAAAATTTAGTTTTTCTATCATTTACAATATTTTTGGTCTTATTTCTTAACCACTGAGCAATTCAAGAAATTTCAAAAAAACTAGTTTCCAAAATGTTTATATTTTTGACGAAATCATAAGAAAATTGCATTTTGGACTAAATATGCGTAAAAAAATTTATCGACCCAAAATTAATTTTATACAAAACAATTACAAAGATTGTCATTACCCTTTTAATATTGGTTTTTTTTCACACAGGCTGCTATGAATACTAAACTTATTTTTCTTAATTTACATTTCATTCGATAAACGAATAATTCATTTCAATGGATAGAATGCCGATAAATAGAGACATTAGTACAGAATTTGAAGAAGTTTCTCGTCCATTTTGCAAAAAGTTTGAGCCTCTTCGAGATCATGATCCAAACTTACTTCATCACCAGTGGAGGATTTCTGAAGACCTACCGGATTCAATTAGTAAATATTCACAATCATTATCAGAACTTCAGTAGTCAGTGCTACTATTTTCTGAATTACTCCGTTTGCAGTTCACACAAAAACTTAAAAATGTAAACTTCATAAAATAAAACTTGAAAACTCAGCAATTAATTTTTCATAACAAGGTAATATCCCCCCCCCGAAGTTTCTCTAAACGAAACTTTCTTGAATTGTAATATACCAGACCTAAGCGAAAGCGCTCGTTTCACGCCAAACTAATGCCCCCCACCTCCACACAACTTGAGAAAGTTTGTTCTGCGTATTAGTAATGCCATCTATGAATGAAAAAATAAACTAGAATAAATTATACGTGATAATCTGAAACGTGGCATTTGAAAATATGATGCCCTCACCACATATGGGCAAATCACTAGGTGCACAAAAAATTGCAACCCGTATGATGAAAGAATAAAAATACGAAGTGGTTAGTGTTCTTACAAAAATTTTATAAGTATTTATTTTAGCAAAATTCTTCTTCAGATCATAACAATGATATGAGAGAAGTACCTTCTACAATGTCCTTTAAATCCTGGGGATCATCCATATAATTAGGGTCAATGTCAGGAAAGTCGTAGGGATTGATGGAGCGCAGACGAACGAAGCCTCTGCTCTTTGGATGAAGGATTTGAGACATGCAGACTAGAATAGGCTTCTTCTCGTATGGTCCGAAAACTTGATGATAAGCCTGCGAGAGTGAAATAAAATAAAATTTTCAGAAAAGTGTGCTTGAACACTGTAGAAACAGGAAATGAATACATTTCTCAGAAGTCAAGAATTTAATTAACATGGATTCTTCATAAAGGAGAGTAGTTCAAAAAGTTATCGTGTTAGGAATACGCCAACTCATTTTTGAATGTTAATCTCTCACTGATCGTCTTTCGTTTTTCTAAGAAGTCTATGAGTACGACTCTCATCTCATTAGAAAATCGTCGCCATAACTTTCCCAGTCATCGGAGCATTCCTTGGAACAACCTTTATTTTAATTTAACAACAAAGGGATGCTAAATTACAACAAACTTAGAAATCGTGTCACATTTGTTTTGGTACCATTTAACAGATTGCAACATACAGTGGTAACACCAGCTTGCCTTAGCAATGCTAACGGCCTACTAAAATGGGTATGTTTTGAAATTCCCTTGTACGTTTTTTAGAATGAAGGGTTTTATTTAAAATAGAATGCGTATGCTTCTTATATCTTGCCGATTTGGCCTCTTTTTGCAATACAATTTAACTTTAATCTCAGCTTTGGTTCTGTAGTGACTTGCCCATAAGCACTTAGCTGAAATAAAAACCTCTTTGTCGTCGGCAAAGATAATGATTCTTTTCTAGCTTTATTAGTTAAGCCGTTATGAAGGTGTTACCAAGTTCGAGCTATCTTTCAAATAACGCTTGCTCTCTTACTTCTCAGGGATTCTAACTAACTTCTAAAATTGGATGTACGAGGGGGTTCAGCAAGTATCTATATTCAACGAAAGATTGATAAGGCAAGTTAGTGTTACCATTGAGTGCTGTCATCTGTTAAAAGGCTAAATAAATACTTTTAGAATGAGTCGTTTGTTAGTTTGATTGCTGCCGCGTCCATTTGTCATCATTTCGCATCGAGTTCTCACCATTGATGAGACTCGGATTCATGATTATACACAGAAGACAAGCAAGAATCAAAACAATGTGTTGCTTCTGGAAGATATTTTCCAAAGAAGGTAGCTGGGAATGTTATGTTGATGAGTTTTTGGATGCGAAGGGTGTCATATTGAAGAACTTAGAAAAAGGGAAAACAAACAATGGTCAATACTTTATATATATAGTGAATTACTCCATTCTCATTTCTCATTCCTAACTTTTTTCTAAAGGGTTGAACACGCTTCGACAGCATATCATAGCCGAACGATAGGACACACCTACAACTAGGTGGCAACCTCAAAAATGATAATTAAATAACACTAAATATAATTTATGCTTTTTCAAAAGTAAAACATCAATTACGAGATTAGATTAATTTTTATGTTTATTATTTTACACTCCAAATAAAATGGTAGAGCTTCGTTAATGTTAACATTTTTTTTTTAAATTCGAATATGACCATTCTAAAAGAAATGGATGCTTGTAGTAATGCTTTACTCTGTTGTAACAAACAATTCTATTTTAAATTCTTTTACATAGATTATCATTTTCTGGTATCGTGTTAATAATTCAAAAATGAGTTGGTACTTTTCTTATTTATCAGTATTTTCCCCTGTTTCTTTTAGTACTCGTCAATATGAATAGTTTCAGGGAATAAGGAATAACCTCTTTATATTTTTACTTTATTTTATGATATAATTTTATTGATGTTTTTTAGCTTAAAAGTAACAATTTAGGTAATTTGAAATAATGGATATAATTGTGTGTGTGGACTCTATTTGCTACTGCTTTTCAATTTGCAGTTTTAAATTTTTGATTTACCTCCCCCCTTTCAGCTATATTTTTCTAAAAAATTTCATTTCACAGAAGCACCCCCTTCAGCTCCGTTGTCTAAGACGTCAAAGACGAGTTTTCTATGGACCCAATGATTAGAATTTGAATTGCCACAATTGGTCAACAGATCTGGAGAGATCTGTTGAAACCATTCCTTAAAAAGAGGCAAAAACATGTATTCCCACCGAAGATATTTTATGGTAAGTATTAGTTGTATGAGTTGAAACAATATAATTTTTTTAAACTGATCTGAAATAAGTATTACATTTAAACAAGCTTTCTTTGAAACTGTTTAGACTCTATACGCTGCAGCAGTAATTTAGTGATCATGATTACGGGTTACTAATTGACATCGTTTCAATAGACTCGTGGGATCGAGTCTTCTTTTCTCTAAAGACCCTTTGGTTAGAAGGTTGGTGCACTCAAAATAAGTTGGAGCTGAAAGTATTCACGCTGGAATGGCGTGTAAGTTAAGAGAGTGATGTACCAGCTAAGATATCTTCCTCCTCCGTAGCGGTAACCCAAAGATTATTTTCTCCATAGAGGATCAATATATTGCTTTTGTAGCCAAACGGAATCAAAGAGCAATCTCCACACGTGCGACATTTTTGATTGCAGCTTCCATTAGTAAGACGATATTTACCACTACTGTGTACCAAAGGCTACGCATGAATAGACTGCATCTACCACTAATATGCACAGAAGGCTACACATGTGGCCCGGGATTTGTATAAATGAGATTTGATTCTCTATCCATCCAATCCAGAGGGGCATGATTAAATTAGTGTCAGCAACATATCAATTAGATTATGTTTGATTGGGATATCGTTATGTTCATGGATTGTTTGAGATTTGCCCTGCAACCAAATGACAAACGTGTAAGGGTCAAAAGAGAACAAAAGGCACACACAACTGGCCTCAGCATATCGCTGAATATCACTCATTCTGAGATGGAAACACCATGGTGTGGACAGAGATTTAATTGGGATATCGCATCGATCTGCTCACTTATAGTCGTGTTATGTGACTGCTGTTTTGTATCGGAATGAAGTCCTATACCTGTGAGATTGTACGCTGCAGCAGAAGCGTATAATAATGCACCCCTCCATTGAGCTGTCATAATCAACGATTACCAGGAGAGGGAGGAATTGTGCCTTTAGAGAGCCAGAGTCCTTGCCTTGTCTGAATCCCACCGAAAATCTTTGGACAATGGTTGATCAAAACATGGAAAGTAGGAAAGTGGTATGTATATAACACCACTTTGTTAATGATTCTAATATGACTTCAACATATAACTATGAAAATTCAATGTAATTCTTTGTTTCGTCTCATTGCTAAGCATATTTGGTTTTTTGCTGCCACATTTCCGGTCAATCAAAGCTGTAGTCAATTTTTTCGTATTTTACTACAATGTGTTTAATTTTTGGCAGTTGAATGTATTTCAATAGATTTCCTTTATAATTAATGCTAATTGAATATTAATGACAACACATTATTTGTTCGGTTTGTATTGGTAGCTTGAAATGTTGTTTAATAAACGGAAGATATTAAGATCGACCCTCAATCTAGATAAACATCGTTCATTTAAAGCGAACACTACTCTTTATTAAAGTAATGGAATGGAACACAAATCCATGTAATTTTGGTAGTCCTTTTATGATGACTTTTTTTTGTCGGTGAATAGAATCTCGTTGAATAGTTTATCAACTTCATGAATCTCTGTCAAGTTTCCGGGTTGGGCTGATTAGTCACTGAACCAGATCTCATCGTTGAAAATGACCCATGACAACTACATCAATCAATGCGGTAATTTCAGCAATACGTGAGATATAAGCCTCCTTTACAATTTTTTCAAAGATTCCTAACTTTTATTTTTCCAATAAAAAAGTTTTAAAAGGTAAAGTTAATCATTGTTGATAGAATTTGTTCCTTTCGTCCCTTATTTAACACTGATGATGCACAACTAAAAGTAATTTCTACATTATTCCTCCTTCAAAACACATATTTTCTAGATGTATCCATTGCACATGCAAAATTTCATTAGAAATCTATTGAATGTTTTTCTAGTTTAAAAGATATAATTATGGAAAACATATGGTTGTAATGGCTCTTGTATGTGATAAAGGCCTTTTTCATTCCCGAAATCAAATCTCATTTGGTAACATGACATCATTTCAGATTATAATTAGTTTAAATCTTGCTAATTTTGATCTGATAGAAATCCAGTCTCGGAAACTGCAACACATAATGGTACTTGTACAATATATTCTTTTCATAGATATCCTTTTTATGGGAAGAATTTTAATTAAAAATTCTCTGCCCTAACTGTAACGCATATTTATGGGAAGAATGCAGTCATAGGCAAGAAACATAATAAGGGTGATAGCTGATTGAGAGATTGTGTTATTACTGACTAGGATCTATTCTTCCCATTGCATTTGTAGGACATCTATTAAAAGTAAACTGTTGAAAATACATTGGATGTCTGTGGGAAGTATAAGATTGTATGAGTATAAACCTGATGAATTGTAGTAGCTGATTGTTAGAGATTGTATTATTTCTAACTATGGTAGAATTTGTTTGTTTGAAGAGGTTAACAAGTTATATCAAATTAATAATGCATTGATTTAGCCACTAAGCAAAACGGCCAAGAGTCAGCATTTACGTATTCAGAAAAAAAGGACAATTTTCTACTAAAAACAAAATGACCTTCATACCTACCTTTGATGTCATTCCCACTCTCAATTTCGCATACAAAGCCGGCAATTCAAGGAAATACAACTCGTGGTCTGTTATATCGTTTGCTTCACCAGTGCTGTTGTTACTCAAGAAGGCTAATAAGGATATACCCGAAGAGTAAACTAATGGTCCTAAAGAAATTTAAGAAAATAAAGATTATTATTTTCCCCCTCATCTTCGAACCCGAATGCCTCGTCCTGAGCTGGTTAATTCCAGGCGATTTATAACGGTTATCCATTGGAATACATCATGTGTAATTTATACCTATTCGTTGACAAGCCCAATTTTATTGTCAAGATGCAGTATATAACCGGGTGCCAAGTTTAAGTTTTTTTTTTTTTGTCAACTTAATATGTACGGCATCGAGACCATGGTAATCAGTATGCATGAAATTTGGGCACGTAAAGCCATATCGCCAAAATAAATAAACAATAAACAAATACAGAATTGCACCGATTTGGGTGTATACTACGTCAGATCTAATTTTAATTGATAAACTTCTACATTTATTTTTCTTGATATCATTATTCAAGGCAACCTATCACGATTACGTTTGCGCTGAATGATTTCCATATTAGCACAGCCGTAAGTTACTTTCATTATAGCCTCTATGTCATGTGTAAAGTATTGATATTTTTTTTTCAAATCCTAGATAAAGTATAAACGCAATGGTGTAAGCTTCTAAAATATTAAATTATCAGTATATTTCAATGCATTGAAATTATATTAACTAACATAAACAAAGTGCGACTATTTTAATTTTGTTGAGCATTACTAATAAAATTAGTCTTTTTTTTTTAATGAGATCAAGTAACAATGCGTTACTTTTGGAGAATAAGCTTACCACTTCTTTCTTTGATATATTTTGCGATATTTTCTTCCTCGAAAAGTCTTTTATGTACCGGTTGAATGGATTCACTGAGTTCGAAAGCAGTAAAACCAGCCGGATGTTCTTGCAGATTTTTGCCAACTGGTAAATCAGCAATGACAGGAATCTGTAAAATTAACACATGTCATAGCTGAAAAGACACTCGTGTAACCAGGGACAGTCTAAATAGGCATCAGTTTAAATTTTAGAACTTTCTCATAAACTCGGAAAACAAACTACCAGAAAAATTATTACAAAGAAAATATTTTTAAAAATAAAAATACCATTATTCACTATAAATTACTCAGAGATGAACTGGAAATAATTTGAATATTAACAAATGAGATTATACACAAAAAGTAAATCTACCAAAATTTAAAAATGGGAGAAGTTGAATTACCCACGAAAAATCATGCACAGATTAAATACTCTTTAGAATTATAGTTTGTCACCACTTTGATAAGATCTCAATATCACGTATGATTATAATTATTATTAATAGTTATTATTATTAGATTATTATTATTATTCAGTTGCTTAGTGTAATGAATAAGTTTCCCTTCAATAAAGAAATTTGAATAAAACCTTATTGAGAAATGAATCTTATCCCCTCACACCTCCAATACTTTCAAAAAGTAATCGCTAAGTTTATTTTAAAACATCGCATATTGCGTGCAACCAAACTATATAATAACTTGTTTGTAAGCAAATAGAGCATTGTGGCCGTGGTAGCCTAGAGGTCATGGTTATGGACTTACGACCAACATTATTTTCGTCAAGTTGGGGATTCGAGCCTTGATGCTACTTAAGACCCGTTATGTAGTGGGATTGATAACCGTTAAATCTGGATGTGGTCCCAAGTTTTCCTGTGGCGTGGTGTGGAAGTTTGGAGAGGAATATGCCTGCTCAAAGTGTAGTCATCGTCACTTGGTCGAAGTCTTAAATTTTGAGGTCCCTCTCCAATAGCCACCATGTTGCTTCTAAGTGCGACGTTGATAAATAACCATGTCACGTGAAGTTTGCAGAGGGAGATGCTACCTCAGGTTGTGCTCCTCGTCATTTGATGCAATCTCAAAATTATGTGGTCCATCGCAAATTCCCTCGAGTTGCTTTTCAGTGAGACATCAATAAATAATCACATCATAAAGAGAGCCTTTATTTTCATTTGGTTTATGGTCAGGGGTATCAGATATCTCTCGATATACAATCCAAGATATAATTTTCCCTTGGTTAAAAACGAAAGCAAGGGAAAAAAACGTTTCTGTACATGTTTTATTCCTTTATTTCAGATATTTGTCATTATAACTATGACATAAAATTGTTGGGACAATCGCTTTTAAAAACGATCTCACTTTTTTTATTGGATAATAAAAAAAATTCCAGAATATAAGATCTTTTTCAGAAAATTCATTATTGTTTTCATCGAAATTTTCAAACTTTTAGTAAATTATAGGAACTATTACAGCATATGCGATTCATCAATTTTTACGCTTTTTCATTAAACATGGAACAAGCTGGAACATATTGCGGAACATGAACTGATTCGGAACAACGTTATATTTTTTAATGCGTTATAGAGTATGCAGCAGTGGCAACCGACAGAATAGAATTTAAAGTTCTGAATGAAGATATGGAAAAACATGAGAAGTTAAATTTTGAAAGATGGAGTTATTCAGTTCCCCAGAACCGATGATCAAAGGCGAGGAATTTTGCAAATTTTGAAATGAAAACAGACTGGACATATGCTGGAATTCCATTTAATTGTTGCAATGGCGAGGCTATATGTTACAGTATTTTGAGTGAAAACTTTTTGTGCTCGTATAAGCAGCTAGGGTGACTTAGAAAGGAGGAGAAAGGATTTCCAGGAACTATTCAAACGAAATGTTTAATAACCTAGATTTTTAGATGGGAGTGGATAATTTTTAATCTTATGCACCATGGGGCATTTGAAATGATTCGAAGAACCTTGTTTCGTAAAATCTGAATATTTTTTTCTTTGGGTTGCTGCTGGGTCGCCCGGATTAGGGTTGCATATGTAAGGATGGGCCTCAGGATTGGTTTGTATAATGAAATTTTGTTCTGCAGGGGAATGAACGAATTCCTTCCTGTTAGAGATATGATCAGATGAATTTTCTCTCATGGATTTTCGAAGAAGTGATTTGCGTGAAGTTTAAAGGGATAACATCTTATAATTTTGAGCCCTTGACTCCCCACTATAGCAAAGATCGTCTCGTCATCAATCTTCTGAGATCTCTATATAAATATACTTTGTTGAAAATTCTTTATTCGTGTTTTCAGGAGTGTAAAAAAGAGCAACACTAACTCTCAATCTGTCGAGCTCATCCATAGGCCCGATGCCTGACAGCATCAACAATTGTGCAGTGTTAATGGCCCCGGCGGAAACGATCACTTCTTTTCTAGCCCAGACGCGATGTCTGCTACTCCGGAAGTCAAACTCTACCCCAACAGCTTCCCTGTTTTCAATCAGAACCTGAAACAAAAACAATCAAAGCTTAAGTCCTGTATCAAATATCTAAGAGTCTTGTAATACGGAAAAGGCAATGAATTTGAAAGCTATAAGAGTAATCATTGCAAATGAGTGAGTGAAAACGTTTTTAACATTGTAAATACTTCAATTTTTAACAAGATACAAAAAAAAAAAATGTTATAAAAATCAAACGTATAAATCAAATTAAAAATAATTAAAATAATTGGAATTTATATATAAAACATGAAGATTTAATTAAATTATTATGCTATATCGAGCCTGCTTGGACAGATACAGTTTAACCTCCAACGCCAAGTTTGCAGATGTTCTGAATTCGAACAGCATTCAAACATATTGTGGTTATAGGCATATACGCAATTTTTCATGACAAACTTCAACGCAAAAAATATAATAATCATTGTACCAACCCGGGCAACTATTAACCGCACAAAATGATATTACCAACTTTCGCCTTAACAACGCCATCGATCAGGTTACTTTTTAATTCATCTTCGTATGGGTAATAATCGTAATTTTTCTTGTGTTATACGCGGGATTCTACTGTTGTTGTTTTTTTTTTGTGAGTCAGCATATATAATTGATGTAGTGGTATTCTCATAGAATTTTCTAGTGAAACTATACGCTAATTGTTCGGGAAAGGCCGATTTAATTATAACGTTATATTTTCTAATATTAAGAATACTGTTTCCAGATGAAAGATAGTAATTACCTTAGTAACCATGGCTCTTGCTAACATATCCAGATTAGTTCTGTTTTCGCAAGGCACGAGATAAGCCTTGGCAGAACTACATCTTTGTCCGTTTCGCAATATCGCTTGAAAATCATAGAAACCTGAAATATAAAGATTTCATATTGTTTAATGCGGTTATTGCAAATTGATTGAATTAGATTGTGAAACTAAAACACGGTTTATTGCGATTCAGTTTATCCAGGTAGATTAAAACTATTCATATAAAATGTAGTTAAAACACACCAACTGTGATGAACCTTACGTCAAATATTTCCATTTTTTTACTGGAGTTGCATTAAGTTAATACTAGTTCTAGGGATTTTGTGAATGACGAAATTAATATGATGAAACAACTAAAGAGATATCAGAATTGTCCACTAAAAGATTTTGAATCCGAAAGTAATTTAACAAATTAAAGCAGAATTCGAACTTTTGTATTACAATTGTTAACATCTTACAATTACGAAAATAATTTTTATGAAATAGCAAAAGATTTTATTCAAACAAATAATTAGAAATTGTACGAAAAATATAAATTAATCTACTGAAGGATATTTGGTGAAAATTATTAATCAGAATTTCCAACTTCCAGAAATTTTATTTATTGTTTATTTTTGTCAGAGTACTTTTGAATACAAGCTGAAAGAGAGAAGATTTTTAAATGCGCGATCCATTAATTAGCAGTATAATTAGTTACTAAATCTAAAAGCACCTAAACAACTAAAGCTTTATTCAAATTCAAATATATTATGTAAAAGAACAATTTATTTCTCTGTGAATATTTTTTGAAAAATAATAGCAAAATGTTCAAGGTATCAAAGTCAAAATTCTGAAATTCAATGAACCATTTCTATATAAGACTGTCTAACATAGGAAAAAAAATTTTTAATAAAAATTTACAGTAATTAATCGTAAGTTAAAATAGTTTGAAATGAATACTGTAATCGCACAATAACATATATCTACTTCCTTTTGAATTTGAAAAATTTTACGAGAAATGAATAATTAGAAAATATTTGTCGAATTTGCTTTTTTTTAATTCACTAATAAAAGCTACCCGTACAAAGCGCTCATCACTCAAAAAAAAAAAAAAAAAAAAAAAACTTGTCATGCATTGCTTAATATCATTTGAACTTATTATTTTTAACGACAATCACGTCTTCACGAAACTAATGCAATTAACGCAAGTCAAACCAAATTTATACATTTCTAATCCAATTCTTTTTTTTTAAAAAAAAAACTAAGGATCATTTTTTAGTTAGAGAGTAAAGGTATATGAGGGAATATTCATATTAGTATGTACTTTTTCTGATTTAATGTAAATGGTAAAAAATATTTCATCACTAATAAGTTGTAATAATATGCTTACTATGGAAATTATGTGTAAGAATTCCAAGCGTGAATAATAGTTTGGCGAAATATATCTAATCTGTCCTGTCACTTTCCATTTATTTCACGTAAAACAAAATTGCTTTAATATTATCAATGAGAGTTCTGGAAAATTGAGATTTAATTTCGAATTATTACTTCAAGAAATGTATTAATTTGTATATATTCACAAGAATTTCAGGGAGGATATGCTTTGCAAAATAACATTTGATTTATAAATGAGTGAACTGATTTGCTACAAGCGGAATTCGGCTTTCAAAATTTGTACAAAAACACACCTTTTCTTATCCTTTATATCACTTACATAATTTTTTTCTCTCAGAGAAACTTCTCTTTTCTAAATGTCAGATGCATATGAAAGGACTTAAGATTTAATTTATATATTAGTCTATTTCTACTTCTTCATAAAAATCTTGGGGAAAAAGTTAAGTTTTGCTCTAATTTTAGAGAATTTTTTTTATTTGAATTCCAAATTCTACGTTGATTCCTCTAAAATACAAATTTATTTCAAAACACATATTTGAAACTATTCATTTACGTTTCCGTAATAAATTAGAAAAAGAAAAAAAAAAAAAAAAAAAAACGGTCAACATTTTCGCATAAAATTAACACGGAACCTTAGTAAGAAATTCTAGGGTTCTTAGGGCTTATGCCTTGGGAACATGTTCGAACGGCAAGTGATTTACTGTAAGCTGATTTTATTTTTTCATGAATATGAAAGATAAATTTCGGAAGGAGAATATTTATAGTAGATAGGTGGTTCCCAAACTGAGACATGAGATCAATATCTAGGGAATATGTGATCAGTCACGGAGAAACTATTTTTTGACGAATAGCTCTGAAAAAGTTCTTTCATTGAGCAAAATTAGGATTAAAAACAATGTTCGAAACTCTTGCCAGAAATTGAAGTAGATCCAAATAATTATGGTTAAGTGTGAATAAATGGTGTCGAGCAATGACGATCATTGCTTCATTTTGCACTGCCTCACCTGCGCTCTATCATTTGGGTATCATATCCGCGTCAGTGTCAACGAAATTACAACTCTTTCAAAGACAGTGATGAGTTCACAATGCAATTTTCATTTCTTCTGCTTTATATGCTTTCCAACAATCCGAAAAATAATACTGCCCTTCACGATATTTTCCTGAATTGCAGCCATCAACTTCTTAGCGCAGAGATTGGGAACGACGACTAGAAAACATTCTTTAGTTTTATGACATAAGTCTCCAAATACCCGCTGCGGCAGAAGACCACGTACAATGTTTTGTTCTTTCTGTAAGTAGACTTCCGTCTCTCTCTCTCTCTCTATAGATATATATATATATATATATATATATATATATCGATTATTTAGTTGATACCATTGTACAAGAATTTACTCCTCCATCATGTTTTACTAATACAATTTGAAATAGTGTTGTGGTTGTTGCATCTGTAGTTTGCTTAACTCAATGGAAGTCAATTCCTGACACTACAGGGGAATGAATCAAACTACCTTGAGGACGTAATTGTATGAATGTTAAATGTTTTTCTTCGGTGCTTTTTTTTAAAATCCTGCCATTATTGGGCGTGACAACACCTTATAAATGCCTCGTTTGAGCCAAAGCTCAATTTTATCGGGTGATTTTGAGAACACTTTCTATCTCTATGAATAATTGCTTTATCTTGAAATAATTTGATAGCAGCTTTTTCATCATTTGATAGTTTACTGAATTGCGCAATGCATTACACTTGATAGTTTATTAGCAAAAACTGCTGTGAAAAAAAGAAAAATCGAATAATCAAAGTCAGGTTTTACGATACCTGACATAAAAATGAACGAACTTGCATATATTTTTTATTGGAGTTGCTCTAACGGAACTATAACCGTGTTTTAAAAACGTATTCCATGCTTCTATTAAAAAAATGAAAAAATGACATTATTTTTACATAGGATGTTTCATAGCAAACATATTAAAATACGCCTAATGTCTAGTTATTTAATACGTTTTTTCAAATGAAAAATGTCCGAGTTTTCATATACAAGCATGCTTTTTTTTGATAAAAGTTATTTAAATAATTTCAAATCATTAAAAATTAATTCAGTGATGTTTCGCAAACAAAAAAAAATGTTCTGGAGTTTGTTTTTTTTAATCTGAAGAACAAATGACAATTATAAATATTATCAAACATTAAAATCTATAACCTAATTTTTTTTACTATTTATCACAATCAATTTCTACCAATGTAAAAGTTTATTTCAAATGTGTTATTTGTGAAGAAATAGACTAAGCTACTTACCATACTGAGTTGGTCCATTAACATCTTCGAACTTGTAGCCTAACTCTAAAGCAGCTTCAACGAGTGATGTTTTTACTGTTGGTTGGTAATTTTGTCTGTTCACTGTAACTGGTCCACCAACGCCATGCCATCCTATTTCGAAAGAAAAAAAAGGAAAGTAAGAAAATGAAAAACTCTTAGCTAATCTCTCGCACAAACATGCATACAAAAAGAGACGGAAGAAAGACATCATATGACACAAATAATAACAAGATATGTGGCTATACAGTGTGTAGGTGCCAAATATATCCATGTGTGATTGTTTATACTCAACCAATCATTATGATTAGGTATAAATTTCAAATGTTTTAATAAAGTAATTCCGAATTTCGTTGAAGATAAACAAGTTTTAATGTGAGACCATTAAGCACTCTGCATATGTTGCAATGTTTTCGAATAACAACTTTTGTGGTGGTTGGATTGAAAGAGAAATACTTATGGATTTCTTTCCTTTGAATGACTTCCCAGATCTCCGAGCATAATACCTCTGGATATCTTTGCTTGGAACTTTATTGAATCAGTTATCTACATGCAAAAATTCCTCATTTTGTGTCAGTTGAAAAAGCGTATATTTGCAGTAATGCATTTAAAAACATCTCCAATGTTAATCAATTGATTAAAATACTGATTTCATTTTGGAAATATAATACAGAACCCCTAACGATGTTCACATTGAGCTTTGTTTACTTTGCAAAGAAACGCGAATATATTCTGTCTAGAAAAAGAAAGGAGAATGGAAGAAAACTTATATTCATTGATACTTCTTCAACATAAGCTAGATGCTTGAAGAAATGATAAAGTTTTGCAGCATCAGGAATTTAGTGTTCATATTTCAACAAAAGAGAAAATATATCAACGTTATGTTAAACGGGTTGACTATCTATTTATTACTATGTACTTTAGAAGGTTTTCTCATAAAATTCGCACTTAATTTAGAGAAATGCTTTTAGTGAAAATGGACCTACCGTTCAAAGCAAATGCTGGATCTTCATTGTCTTCTAATTTCATGAAATATTGAAACACTTCATCATAGCTCCAACCTGTGGCTCCCAGTGCCGCCCACTCATCGTAATTCTTGCGATTTCCTCTGTTCATTATGAGTGCATTGATTGTACTACCACCGCCAAACGTTTTCCCGCAAGGTAAAACCACCCTCTATACAATAAAATAGAAAAAGGTACGTTCTGTTAAATAGTGTATGCAAATAATTATAATAGTATTACATTTTAAGAAAAGGTTCAAAATTTAAATTTGGTAAAAAATTTATGAACGTAATAGTTCCGGAATTTGATTTCTAATAAAAAAGCATTAAGCACATTAAATAGACAATTTAATATATTATAAATTTCAATTCATAAACCAAAAAAAGAAAAAAAGTTTTGGAAAAGTTACATAACAATTCTAAAAATAGAAAGAGATATATAACATTCTTCCAAAATACTTATTAAGCTTTTACTTTGTTATGAATATCTGCTTAAACTTTGTATTAACTTTCTAGAAATGGCAACATCTGACACTCGCTATTATTCATACGCTACCGAACTATCAACGACGATATATAAACTTATTAAAATTATTGGTCATATTAAACGTATGGAAAATTTTATATTTTTAGACGAGTAGAGTTTCCCTGAAGTACGTACAGTGAGATTTAAGGCATTGAAGTCCAATACTAGCTTATCAGCACAAACCAGCGAATATATAATTATGAGTTTAAAATTTCAACGGATGGCTGCACTTTCCCATACGACAAGCAACCTAAAAGCCCTCTTAGTTAAAAGTGTTGCACCCTGAAGGGAGAAAGCTATATAAATGCAAATTAAGAAATTGTTTCATCTATGTTAGATATGTAACTGATTAAAGTGTCATTTCATCAGCGTTAATGATATCAGAAAACACGTGACTTGCCACGCCACTAAGAATCGAAAAAAGATTCTCCCATAGTGTGTAATATTTAAGTTTGTGTTTGGGTTTATTATATTGCTTTGAAATTAAGAATGCGTTTGAATAGAAACCGACAGCCTTTTGAATAGTTGGACATCTTTGAGAAGAATCGCACAGTAGAAATGAATGAAAATGAATAGCTGTTTCGTCTGATTGCACGTTATATCAGTCAAGCAGATGTTAGTTTCTCTCTGTTAGAGGAACTGAGAACAATGAAGTTATCGCTCCTGACGAGTAGATTTAGGGAGAATGAAGACAGATAAGACACAAATTACAAGTAAGGAAGAACAAAGAATTATTAGCAAATGTGATGCATACTAACTCCCACAATACTTGATATTATGCAAACAGTTATACCCTCTTTGCATCATCATCTATGAACAAGTACTCTTTATAGATAGATGTATTCTTCCGCATTGCTTGCACAGAGATCATTATGTAGATTGCTCATGATACAAGAGAAGCGTCATCAAAAATTTCAATAGTGCTATGGAAGAGCAGAATGAAGCCATATTGAATAGCAGCGGGTCATATTGTGTTGAGTCTTGCTTTTGTTTTGGCGAGGATGAAAACCACACCCATGTGTGGAGGCAACATGATCAGCGTCAATATAGAGGATTTGTTGTCATTCGTCATTTATTTGGACAGCAGAGTGCAATAATACAGAGTATGATTTCGTACGATGTCAAATTATCGTTGGTGTTCATTAAAGCCTCTCTGACAGCCTATAGGTACGTTATTGAAGTCCTTCGAGGTCAGTCGTATCACTCTCCCAACCCTACATTTCAACAAGACAACGTTCGGTTTCATAGAAGTGCCATCTCAAGAGAATATCTCGCTTCCAAGTAATTTTGCAAAAGCCTTCATTGTTTTTTCTCTTTCAGATGCACTTTATTGCATTTAAATAGAGCAAATTGTAAAGATTTGAGAACGGCAGTCGAAATTCCATTGGATTAATATTACGTCCACGAAATCAAAATATTTCGTAGATGGGAACCTTAATATTCAATGCTATTTCATTATTGGGTAATAATATACTAGTATTAAAATAAAATAAAAAATGAAAAACGATATACGTTTGCCTTCTTACATACATTTAAATCAAGCACGTTTTAAGCCTATATACATTAATATTATTAACACATTTGTGCCTCTTAAAAATTCCGTTAAGAGTAAGAAATGACAACAGTGAAGCGTATGTGCTGATTGTATGTAAATATGCTATTGAATTTTTCATGTGTGAGCATTATGTATTATGAATCAATCATATTGAACTAATGCCTGACATAAAACAGAACTCATAAATCGATAGCGGATGCAAAGTTGGGAAAGAAATATTTCGAAGGAATTAGCCTTGATGTAAAAAGTGCTTATGATTCTCTACACATATATGGCTTCCTTTATAAATGTCTACAAATAGGTATTATGGGAAAGATATCTCTATGGATTCATGAATTTCTGTCGTATAGGACTTTTGAAATTCGATGGAGGGACGTTCTCTCTACTGGAAAAAATTCTTTTTAAGAGACTTCTCCAAGACAGTGTATTTTACATGTATGATTTTTTAAACATTGGAATATAGAGTGGAATGCTCGATTTATGCTAATGATATTTTTATTTACTGTTCCCATCAATCACTTGATATCACATATCGTAAACTACAGCATACCTTGAAAAGAATTAGTCAGTGGTGCAAGTACTGGAAATTAAATTTAAGCCCTGACATAAGAAGAACTTTCAAACAAAAGGATTCAAATATTTCCTAATGTATTGTTGGCTGGATACCCTCTGCCATGGCAAACCTTCATCAAATATTTAGGAATATATTTCTCCAAAAGGAAACAAAATACCACTATCATGAATCAAATGAAAAATAGAGCTCTAAAAAAGGTTAATGCTCTTAAAGGTATAGCCTACAAATAACATGGTTCGGGAGCTGATAATCTTATCCAGTTAATAAACAATAGTATCTATAGTTCCTTTTTCTACACTTGTCATGTCATAAATAAATGGTCGGATCATCAACTAAAACTTATCAATATTATTCAAACCAAAGCTTTTATAATAGCTCTAGATCTTTCTAAATGAACCCCAAATATCGTTCTTTTGAAATTGTCTGGACAAGAATTGCACTTGGAAAAAATTAAACGGTGGGCACAAAATTGTTTTCATTTTTCGAATATCTTATGGAAAATATTCTCCTATGCATCTCAATAACTCGGATTCACTAAATCTTGCAATAATGGAAGATGATAAAAATTGTGTTGATGATATGCTTGGAAATTTGAATACGGCTGGAGAACAGATAATCTCATTCTCAAGACTAATCCGTTTTACCGATCTTCCAAGTTTGATTTATAAGAATGAATTCTGCTTTCAAAACAAAAATCTACCAATCTCTATAATTAACAGCTCCTTTAATGAATTACTAGAACTCAGATTCCAGAAATTTTTTATAATAGCTACAGATGCATCTAAAAACCCGAACATTACTTCCATAACAGGTGTAACACGAAATACTTCATTTTCTTATAAAATAAATCCAATCAACTCCAACTTCAAGGCTGAAGCACTAGGGATTTGCCAAGCTCTGGATGAGCTGACAGAAAGTCATAATCTGCTCTTTTTATCCGAAAGTTATTCAGTTTTATATGCTTTATAAAACTTTTCCATCAAATCTCCTAAAGTGATTCATTGACTGGACAGTAAGATTTTCTTTCATTCTCATTATAATACGAAGTTGATATTTCTTTGAATTCCGGGTCACTCAAAAAATTTTTGGAACGAGCAAGCGGATAAAATCACAAGATTAGTAACGGAATTTAACGTAAATATCAATTGGATAGCCTCAGAAGACATCCTTGCTTACAATTATCATAACAAACTAAAAAAAAACTAACGGAAATTTTTACTGCAGCAAATACTTTGAAATTTTGAGGAACATACCAACCATTGATATTATTTTTAAATGGATAATAAACAGAAGAGAAGAAATTCTAGGATCCGATGTTTCAGCAAAATGATAATTACCCCTGGTCTTTTAAATAAATTAAATGTGCAGGATAATGTAGTTTGTTCTGCCTGTTATAGGATCAATGATCTAGAACATATTTTATTAATTTGCATATTTTATTAAAGCATACTTCCCATAGAAATGAACTCTGAAACATTCTTCAATTAGACTCCCGTAGTTTTATCACCTTCAGAGAACTTTTACAGAAAGCAGTGTCGAATAAAAAGAATTTTAGAACTTTTTTACAGAGGATAAAAGGCTTTGATATTTATTAATCTGAAATAAATTTTTTCAGAAAGGGTTATTGGCCTTTGTTGCCCTACATTCCTCATCAATAAAAAAATAAAACAGAACTTTATTTGACATTACGTTAGAACTGATGAACGAATCTAACATACTCTCCCAATAAGTGCTGAACCTGTATGACGTTGTGGAGTGGTTCTGTATTTCCAATCGATATCACTCTGTACAAAACTGCCTGCAACAGATGGGATGTCCGAAACTTTGGGAGCCTCTTTACCAGCCTCCAGAAGAAGTACACTCACACAGGGTTTCTCAGACAGGCGACTGGCTACAACGGATCCTGCTGCACCGGCGCCAACTTTGCGAGAAAAAGAAAGGAACAATTGAAATTTAGATTAGAAGGAAAAATCAAGGAATTGATTCAGTTTATAACCGGTTTTAGATCATTTTGTTTACTTTTGGCATTGGTTGTCAAATGCTATATTAGGCCTAGATACCGCACAAGTTAAATTGGTGTGTGTGGGGGGGAATCTAACTTGAAGTCTACACATTTAAGCCAAAGTTGATTATAATTTCATGATTATTAAGATTGAATTCTGCTGCTGTTTGGCGACGAAACTTTTTTTTGCAATAAATCCCCAAATCAGTAATTTTAATTTCTAGTTACTTAAACTTTTCTTCTGGTAATCTCGGATTTGGCGTTACTTTGGTGGGTTTTGGAAAATCCTGCCAAGTTGTACTCTAATTTTTTTTCAAAATTAAGTTAGGGGCAAGAAGCAAAATGCAGTTTACGCCTTGAGGACAAGTTTTTTTTTTTCTTTTTCTTTTTTCCTTTTTTTTTTTTTTTTTAATTTTTTTTTTTTGTTGGCTTTGGGGTATAATTAAAAAATAAGCATGAACGAAATTTGGCATAAAATATCTTATTGAACAAAAAAGAAAGAAAAAAGTGCAAAAACTGGATGCTCCTTAATGATTTTTTTACCTAACACCTTAATGACTTAATGACTACCTAAGCTCCTTAATGATTTTTTTTCTGTTCATTTTACTGTTAGATATACTTTTATACATTAAGCAGCTGCGTGCTCTATTCGAATTTCTGCTACATTTTTTTCAGATGTTAAGTCAATCAATTTCAAAAACGATGTAATTTGATTGTTTTGTCGGCATTGATTTTTTTTAAATCATAGACTTGATTTACTGTTTATTGCTGCCGCTTGAACCTTTTTTGCGCACTGAGATATAATATACGCCCGGATGTTTCATTTTGTAATTTTTGTAGTTTTGTGATGGCTCAGAGTGTCGCTTAGCATAGAATCTTTATGAACTTTGGCCAAAAAAAAAAAAAAAACCCGCTTTGTTCTCAAACAAAATTGAGCTAACCCGGGCGTATACAGCCTGTAATATCTAGGTACAGGAACACGGACGACAGAAGAAACTTTGGTACTTCCATGTTGTAGCGGAGCTCGTTTAATCGCAAATATGTTAAAGGCCTTCACGAAAACTAGTGAAACCTACTGTACGGTACTACCTACTTGGCGATTCATAGAGCAGCCGCTGTAACAAGGATGTCCAGTTACTTTATTCTCATTATTGAAGTTTCACCTTCACAAAAAATGTTTATATATATATATATATATATATATATATTGGCGCAACTAAAAAGCGGCCTCATAATTTTATCCCTATTATTCTTTTAAAAGTGTTTTGTAGCTATACTAATAAAATTTAATACCTTATGTAAGAATTTCTTGCTGTACTCACCCCGATATATTGAAAAAACAGAACATATCTTGAGGATATGAAATGTACTACACTATTGCATTTCTTTAATCATACATTCGCGGTAAATCTCTGAAAGGAATGTGGAGAATCTAGATTTTAAAAATTAATTATATATTAAATTGTTGATATGCTTTCGAAGTACTAATCTCATTAAAGTAAAGTAATGTTGATTGAAACAGTAGCATACACAGAGGGGGGGGGGGCAAAAGGACATATGCAAACCCCAAGATTTTTTTTTTCTAAAATTCAACTCGAATCTTCGTTTAGGATAATAGTTTTTAATCAGTTTTTGGAATCTAAAATTTTACATCTTAAAAATGATTCACAATACATAAAGCAATTATAAATACTTTAATGTTATGAATATAATGTTATATATATTAATACTTTAATGTTTATTCAATAATATAACTGTCACCCAATTTTTTGAAAATTTGATTGCATTTCATGGTATACATAGCTCAACAAACTTCAAAAAACCTTATAAATTCTTTTTCTCGTTTATTTTTCATATTTAACAAAATTCTCTTGAAATAAATCGATGCACATCAAAGAAACGTTTACTAGAATAATTATGTAATAATTCATAAATAATGTTTGAGTCTTATCTTAAATAAGCCATGACTTTTATTACATTGCAAGACTTTATTTGATTTTCATAATTTTAATCCTTTGTATCTATCGATTCGATCTTTTCCAGCGATCCTGTGCATATTTCGCTAACGGAAAAATAGATTAAAGAATTACACTTACTGTCATAAAAATTTATGCACCAAGAAATAACTGTCAGAATAAAACGAAATCTTACAACGTAAATGTAAGTAAGTGATTACAAAATCAAAGCAAAATGATCATTTATCGTGGGAAAAATCACAAACGAATGGAGATTTTAGAACCTTGTTGAGCCACCTCTAGCATGAATGCATGATGTGATGAGGCGAGGCATTGAGGAATACAAATCCCGTATGATGTCCTGTGACATCTCGTTCCACAGTAGCTGGAAACGTGCCTTTAATTCGACTAAATTCATGGGATGTCTAATTTGCCATCCTAAATGATCCTAGATATGCTCGATCGATGATAAATCTGTGGATCGAGCAGCCAGGGAAGGGTGGAAATGTAGCGAGAAAGTCCTATAAAACGCTTCCTGTGCGTGGGCGAGGATTGTCCTGTTAAATATGGCTTCTGGGAGACCTGCCAGGAGTGACAACACGTGTGACTGAAGAATGTCACGAACGTACCTCTGGGCTTTCATGGTGCAGAGGATCAAAATTGTGGGTAACCGTGTGTCGTATGCGATGGCACCCCATACCACCACACCAGTTGTGGGAGAGGTGTATCACTTTACAACGAAGGTAGGATTGAGGCGTTCATTGGAGGCACTGAGCGTCCACACAAATACACGATTGTCGTCACTGCCCAAAATGAATCTGGATTTGTCACTAAAGACGACCTGATTCCATTCAGTTGCAGTCCAATCCATTAGAGCGCTCCACCCCCATTAATCCACCACCACTCCAAACGGATGCAAAGGCGAGTGGATGTCAATGGCAGTACATGCAATGGGCGCCGCGATAGCATTGTCCTTCAGCCAGGCAGCTTGCGATGGTACGGACTGACACAGATGCTCGTAGTGAAGGTACTTTCAATGGACAATGAGACATTTGGCTCTATGCTAATGTGCCATATGATATGAAGGTCTTCTCGACTATTGGTCTGTCGAGGGCATCCTGAGCCTGGTCGCCTTGTACAGATCTCTCTCTTGTCCACTGGTCTCAACACCTCCTCACAGTAAAGCCAGAATGGCCTAGGTGGTGAGCTACTCGCCGAGCTTACCACCCTGTTTCCGTCATCCTTATGATTCTGCCCCTCTCAAACTCTGACAGCTGCTCATATAGCCTCCGATGATGGCGCAACGGCATCTCTAGTTAAAAAAGTTTCCCTCTGCAACAGATTAAATGCAAGCAAACAAGCTCTGCTTACTTGGTTAATAATCCAAGGAGAATGAAGTTCAACGCCCTCTGGTGACATTACGCAATGTGCAATCACGCTGCACACATTTCTAATCATTTATATATCTATCTGACAAGTACCTTCATGTGAAGTTTCGTAACAATCCCTCTCTTACTTCTTGGGGCGCAGATTTTTATGACAATGAGTATAAATGAATTGCATCTCGTTTTATATATATAACACTCTTCTCGGAAGTAGTCGTAAAAAGAGATTGTAGAGAGGAAATAAAATATTTGTCATGAACAGGAGATATTGCAATACTTTTTGAAAAATTTTTCTCTTAAGACATATACATAGTAAACGCTGATTCTCTTTGAGATATATTGATAATGGATTTAAAATTAGTCATTAGTCCATAATTTATCTTTAGTTGTACAACTCGCATTTATTTCCCACTTTTATTTGATTGGTTATTTCATTCAAACTGATGAGAGGGGCTCAAAAAGCTCCTATGTTAGAAATGGTAATGAGATAACTTACTATAAGATTATCCGGTGATAGTTTTTTTTTTCTTTTCCTAAGAAGTCCATCAGTATGACGCCCTTTGCATCCCGAAAGCTCATCACCGTAATTTTTCCAGCCGTCTTTGCCATCTTTGGGGCAGGTACATTCGAATCAACCTATTGTTCTAATTGTTGCTTGGTTTCTGGTGGATAATGATGAATCTAGGTTTCATTGAGGGTGATAACACGACGTGACAGCAATACAATTTTAATTTAGCATCAAATGGCTGCCATATTAAAACTAACTATTGAATCAATATCGAATTTGTTTTGGCTTCGCTTATGGGATGACATTAAACAATGGCGAAGCCAAATTGCCTTAGCAAAACGCCATCTGTCGTCAATAACCTGAACTTTCTCAACGTCCTTTTAGTTAAGCCATTAGTATTACAATAATAGTTTATCCAGTATAAAAATAGAATACCTCAGTACACTACTGTTATTTTTTATTTGCATTTAGCAATCATATATTTCATAAATAAGCTTTTGAATCAAGGTGAAGTTTGTTCAGAATATTCTCCACGGGTAGAGAAGAACAAGTAATTTAATAATAATAGATGCAGGATAATGGATAATAATTAAAGGTAGAGAGATAATAATTAATCGTAATTGTATGATTGAAATAAACATCATAATACCTACCTATTATGTAATCGTATTCAGAGTGGAATGATGCTTTCGTAATTGGTGCTTGTTTCTGAGTTGCCAAAGATAACATAAGCATTGGAAACAGAGGCGAAAAGGGAAACGGGGTTAGATAAAGTCTTTCTTGGGTGAGATCCATTTAATCTGGGGAAAAAATGAGTTACTTTGTCGGTTAAATGCTTTAAAATAAGTTTTTGTTTCCTAATGTACAATAAATTAGAATAAACCATCATAAGCATGAGTATTGTATGAACGATTGAAATTACGAATTCTCGAAATAAAGTGTTGCAATAGCATAAAAGTCATGCTAATAATTTCTATAAAAACTTTTTTTTCATATAGCTGCATTTTTAAGTGGATTTTCAGATGGTTGAGATTGTTTATTTACCAAACTTCCACACCACACTAACGGGGGGACTTAAGACCTCTTCAGATTTAAAGTGCATCAGCACCGCTACACTACGGGTCCTCAATGGCATCAAGGTTCGAACCCACGACTCGTCGAAACGCCAGCCATGAATTCTCGACCATGACCACCAGGCTACAGTAGCCCCAATTTTCAAACGGTAATTAATTTAATTGTTGCATAAGAATTTAAATAAGTGAAGTGAAATTCTACAATGAAAGAGTTGAAGGAATTTTTGTTATCATTCAAGACAGAAATTTAAGCATATTGCTTTAGTAAACCTAACAGAAAAAGAAAGGTTATAATATAATAGCAACAAAACTAACCAATAAAGTTAAAAAAAATATTTTCTAGAATTTAAAACTTTAAAAGTGAGAAGTAGTTTTTTATACATTTTTTTTGACTTTTTGAATTTAGAAATAAGAATGTCTTTTCATGGTTTATCATAGATTCCTGAAAAATACTCATAAATGAAACCATATAAACTGGCATATTATTATGTAATAAAAACGATTTTACGAAGTATAGCTATAAAAACCGAATTAATGCTACAAAAACCTTTATTTATTTTTCCTTTCTTCACGATTTTAACATTATTCCTTCAATATAATACCCACCATGCCTCCACGATTCCCACACCGCTTCATGAGAATTTTCTATTGATCAAAGTAATGTTGTAAATCATTTTCAGAAACCATATTCATTATCTCTCTCGCTTTGTCTTTTATGGCTTGAGCTGTTTCAAATCTCGTCTTTTTAATTCTCAATTTTACCTTGGGGGAATAGAAATCAACCGAACTAAGCTGATGCATACGTTGGAGCGCCCTTATGGGCCTTCATCTCAACTTTGGAAAGATATTTGAGTTTATATTACGAAGTAAGTTCGGAAAGGTAAGGTGGATATTCCAAAAAAAGGGATCTAACGCTTGGCCAAAAGTGTCTTGCAGATAATGCAGAATGGGTCGCAGCGTTGTAATGACTAGGAATACTATTTTCAACACACTTTCCTCGTGTTGAAAGTCTCATGCACAATCTTCGAACACATTTTTTTTGTCGATTCCCATGGTTTTATCAACGGTTTGAATAGTCAATCGACGATCTTTTCAGATCAAAACATCTTTTTTTTTTTAATGTTTTCGACCATCGTTGACGGGGTAGACCATCTTGCACGTTGGTCATCATTAATATCTTCTTGTCTATCTCTGAACTATTTAAACCACTCGAAAAACTAAGCGCGTTATCAGTGGCGGTTCGTACATTGGCACTGTAAAACTGAAGCACCCCCAATATCCACTTGATATCATCGACAACATTTAATATAATGACTGCCTTTTTTCTCTTTAAATCCTTATTTATGCTTCTACAATGTATAATGCTTAAGCTTAATTTCAATGTAACCGTCTCCCTTGTTAACTATAAAATCAACAAAGAAAAAAAGTGATACATGAAAAAGATGCAAAAATCTTTGAATGGAACTGTGTGCTTCACAGTGAAGAGGTATTGGATTGTTGAGCGTATGCCTGCATAGGAGACAATGCGCAAGGTTGTAAGGGAGATAGAACACTGTTGTTCCTGCAGTGCTGACTCTGGCGTCCTAATGATTGTTGTGATTTCTTTTTTTTTTTTTTTTTCACTCTGTGTGTCGTTCTTAAGCCCCTTGTAGAGTATTCTTGAATGTGATAAAGTGCAGAATTAAATTATTTTATCCAGCTCCAGTTATTCGATTTCATTTATTTTTTTCGGTTCTTTTAATTACCAGAAAGCCTTAACCATGGTCTTGTATCTCCGAAAAACTTCTGTGACTGTTAGTGAATTTCGACAGCTTAAGTTTTCACAGTTGTCGATCCATGAGAAAGTTGCAGTTGAGAAAAAAAAAAAAAAAGCTCGATTAGCACTTGATATTTTACTACCTCATCAAGGCATAAGCAACAAGAAGAAATACATTAATAACTATAATTCTGAATAGTACCATCAGAAAAGTTGACTTTGCGTTGTCAGAAAAGTTGGCTGTAAAGTAAAAATGCGCTATTTTTCTTCCCGAGTTTGCTGTTTGGTGGTGATGCAACATGGACAAAAGATGGTTTCAGAAATATAAACAAAATGAATGAAAAAAACTGAAAAGCATGAGAAGTCAAAGACTCACGTTGACGACGTAATTTCATTGTCACTTTTAGGAACCGTAAGTATTTAGAAGAAACTTAGTGAAGTATACATACTTTCAATCAATGAGCATAATATAAATGTTAAAAAGAACTATGTAATATATATTTTAACTAAATAATCGACTGTATTTTCTTTTGTAGAAATTTTGAAACTCCTTTGCGTGCAGACGATGAAATAAGACGATTCTATAAATCCAAGGATATTTGTAGGATTAGTAAATTTTGCATTTGAATGAAATTCAGATTTGAAGAATACTGAAACTGGTACAATCTTCAATAGTGATTTTATGACCATTCAGAATGAGATACTTGACTACCTGCTACAAATATACCGTGAGGAGATAAAGACAGAAATTGTAAAAACTTCTTTTGAAACTATCATGGCTGGTGAAACAACAAATGATCCTTGTTCTAAGATACTTATTGAATGGGTAAATATTTAAGTGTTTTTGGTGATTCTTTATTCCAGAAAATCAAACTGCAGTTGGCATATCCAAATGTATTTTAGAATAATTGGATACAGTCCTTCAAGGAAATGGACAAAAACTGAAAGCTCAGATATTTTATGGTGCAAATGTCATGAATGGCAAAAGAGCAGGAGTTCAAGTAAAAATAAAAGCAGTTTATTATAATCCACATTTCATTCATTGTTACGCACATCAATTTAATTTAAAAATGAGAAATGAAACAAGTATTTCTCGAACCACAAGAATACTTTTTTCTAACATTCTAGCTATTCCAAATTCTTCTCTCAAGATCACCATAATGTGTTCCCATTCTCAAGAAGTACGTGGAAGTCAATATTCCACGTTTATCCTCTATAAGGTGGAAATTCAATATATGAAACATAAGCAAAGTTCATGAATATATTTAAGCTAAATATAATTAAAATTAATGCAAACGATAAATTGTTACATTGAATATATTTTAAGCTAATAGTAACTAAAATAAAAGGAAACGGTGAATTGTCAAATTGAATATAAAAGATTATAGAAAAATTTAACATTAAGCTTATGGATAGAACCGTAAAATTAAAATATTAATTAATATATCCTAGTTAATAGTGAAAATTACCAAGCGTTTATATGAAACATTTGAGCCATAACTATTCAGTAAAATTTAAAAAAAATAGAAATATTTATCATTAAGTCTATGGATAGAATCGAAAAATCAGGAAAATGAACATGATTATAAAAAAATCCAATTTAGATATTAAGAAATTGAAAAGTGATAAGAGACACAAGAAATGGTCCAGGACAACAATTTAAAGGGTATCTAAAACTATAGCCTCTTGGGTGGATAAAAAAAACCCCATCTTTTATTTATTTTTATTGAAAGAATGTACATCGAATATTTTAAATTAGCAATTATGTATTAAGTTTCAATTCTGAAGGCTTTTCAAAAGAATTAATTTGAAATTAAGAGCCTTCAGTAATCTGTGAGTAATTTTTTTTAATTAGATAATTATAAGAAAAGCACATATTCTGCATATTTGAACAGACATAGAATGTGTATTTCATACGGAAAAAAATTCTTTTTCAAATAAACAATTATTAAATTTAAAAAATTTCTAAATTTTTTTAATCGATTAAAATTCCTCCAACTTTTGTAAACTTTAATATTTTTAAACAGATATTTTCCTCGATTTCTTAGAAATGTTTCTCACAATTCCGTGCATAGGCTTAAGGTATCCGTACATCTTCGGAGAAAATTTTTTGAAATATATTGATATTTGCTATCAAAATACTTTTGATGCTAAAATATAAACTAAAACTATGAAAAACACATTTAATATTCTGATTTTAATTTAAAAAAAATTGGAGGGAGAAATATGGTGAAAATAGTCCATAAATTGATCTGAATAAAGCTCATAACTCAAAAGCAAACAAAAATATCATTATTCTGTAAATTTTATCTTATTCATCATATCATTTTTGGGGCTGGTACTATTTTCATGATGAAAATCATATTACTACAAATTTTATTGTATTTTGAGTCAAATAACAATGAAAAATCAAAAAAAAAAAAGTTTTAACAATACATTATTTACACCTTTGTTACTAAAAACGTATCAATTTTACAACCATAAAAGTAGTAGGGGCTCTTATAAACTTTATAAGGAAGGTACTTGCAAAATTTTAATTAATATGGTTCATAACTTTTTCTGATATCTACGTTGCCATATGTAAATATATAGAGAAAATTCATTTTGAGAAAAATCAAAAATAAACTTTCAAATGTAATTCAAAACTAGCTACAGAGTAAAATTCAAATCCCTGCAACTTAAGTTCTAAATAAGGTATAAGCAAAATTTAGTCGCTATTTGGAAAGAAAAAGGTTTACATTTTAAACTGACATTAAAATTAGACAAAATTTTTGACAAAAATGACGTTTTAAAGGTGTATGGATACCTTAATTATGCTATCGCTATTTATAGTTTTATGATTTTTTTTTCTATCAAACAGTATGAAAAACAATACATATAAACCGCTATTTCTAATTTTGTGGATTTAAAAATTATTATATATCTAGATAATTATTGCATGCACAGAATTATCAAACATTTTATTCAAAACAACAACAACAACAAAATCCAAAACCTTATATTTATCATGAAAAAAGAGCTTAAGCATTTTAAACATACGAACGTTATGAAAAGTAATAAATGGAGAAATAGTAGCATAAAATTTTGATGATCAGCGAAATGATATTTAGCACACAGATAAAGAAAATTTAAAAAACTATCAAACAGTCCTGCAGAAGTTATGCAATTTTGTATGGTAATAAAAACGATAGAAATATTTAGAAAAGTCATACAATTAAAATACGGTTGAATTTTTTTTTCTTCGATATTTTGTCATTTTGCAGTATACTGTGTCCCCTTAACATGTAATTTTTTCAGATGACAAATTTATAATACAAAGTTAATGTGAATATTCTTAAAAAATCTGAGCTTAATATGCTGAGTTTAATATTTAAAAATCAGTTGCAGTTTTACTTACTGTTAATCAGGAATTTTGTTTTCAGCAATATTATTGCATCAACAAACAAATACTACTGAATAAGGTATTTTGTTTTCTTGAACCACGAGATATCCAGACAGAGGTTTCTTAACTCCGGTCTACGAAAAATATACCTTAGAAGTGTGTAGATCAAACATTACTTTGATTTAAATCACTTAAACTTCCAACAGAAATTGGTTTTGACATCTTTCACCAAACTATTCGGATTGAACGAGCAGCGGAAAGTTCGCTCCAGCTGACAATTACTGTTGCGACAGTTTAAAATAACTGAACAATACTATCTTACGTAAGATCAGGTAATTCTTCATTTGATATTTTAACTTTTTCTCTATAATACTTTTCCATTTAAATATTTGAAACTTTTAAACTAGAAAGGGTTTTCAAATGAAACCACAAGCGTTACATAACAGCTCGAATGACAGTGAAATGCTTTACAATACAAGTTTATTTTATTTAAAAATGTTTTAGATAGTTCACTGATATGGAAATAATACACGCTCAACAGACTTTCGATTTTCCGCAGTAATTTGGGTATGTGTGCCTTAAATCGGTGGTGGTTAACCAATACGTGTGTGCTTACTCATTTTTACAAGCTTTTAATATATATATATATATATATAATATATTATGTATTATATATATATATATATATATATATATAATGTTATAGAACACTGCATATATGTATACATATATGAAAGTTTACAAACTATACAGACTTTTGTAACACATATGAACATAGTTCTATATCAAATTTGAGTATCATCGTTATTATTGAAGGTATTTCGCATCAGATATCATAATGAAAATAGCATTTCAATACACAAAACTTGCATATTCTGACCGTTTCAAGATAGAATGGCAAAGCAGGAAATAATTTATTAGACTTGGTAATGAGTGGAATACTTTATAATTATATGATTACGGTTAATATTCATATCACCACTAAACTTGGTAAATGATTTAAATTATTGAATATTTATGAAATTACTTTGGTTAGTTTCTATATCTCCAATTCGTAATGGAGAGATGTAATAAAAGTGCATAGTACTCAAAATTTATGATGTGGATGACCGTGGTTTCTGATAGTATTTCCTAATTTTTATGCTGCGTTAGTGTTTTAGAATAAAATGTTAAATAATGGATTATTGCTGAACTCAATCAATTTAATATTCAAATGGTTTTTGTGGACACTAAGAGAGAAAGTGAAGAGGTTTTCTGACTTGAAAGGTGTAAAACTTATATTAATAAAATTGAATGTCACCATATAAACCACAAAATAACTATAGGAAAACTGGAAGATTATCAAAGACTAAAAGGTCATATGACGGCAGAGAATGGATCAATGTTGAAAACTTATTTCCCATAAGCAAAGGAATAGGCTCTAATTAAGCATATACTTACTTTTACCTTATGTACCAATATATTACCATAATTCATGAAGCCATTTATCAATTGGCAAATGGAGTTAAAACAGAATTTAGCTTCAAAAAAGTACAAGAAATGTTTCTACCTAGCTTGATGATGATTTTTAAACTTGTGCGAAAAGTTGTCAAAGAGAATCAAAGGTTATCAGAAGAGAACATTTGTTGTAATGCATGAAAACTCA
>BMAW01059970.1:73661-93952 GCA_019974015.1 Nephila pilipes | reverse complement strand
TGTGCACAGTTACTCCAACACCTGCCGAAAGTTTTCCTAGTGCAAGGGATCATGGAAGAATCAATTCTACTTCATACACACCACTTGGATTGAATCCCACTCTTTCACCATAACCCAATACTAATTACATATATATATATTAATAAGTATACATCATATTGCTCACATATGCTAAAAGAACATAATTATGCATTTCAGAGCTATCATATACATATTAATACATATATATACATATAATATATATCATAATTAGTTATAAAATATATATATATATATATTACATATATACACACAAATATAATATACATATATATATATATATATATAGTACATTATACAGGTATATAAGTAAAGGCAATGCGTTAATATAATTTATATGTTAAGGTTATATACAAAAAAAAACGACTCACCAAGAAAATGTTGTGCGATGGAGACAAACATTGGCGGATAGAAAAATTATGTACAGAATAGAAAATGGTTGAAATTTCACAAATATTGAATGATTTATTTCAGAGTTACATGGTTAAAAAGTACCTAGCTCAATAAGGTCTTGAACCACTTCTAGCCTGGATGCAAGCTACCACACGATGTGGCAAAGAGTGATAAAGCTCCCTGATGGTCCCCTACGGTATTACTTGCGAAATTTGCTCCAATTGTCGGGCTAGGTCATCAACATTCCCTAGTAGATGCATTCGCCTTCCCATCCTATCCCTAACATGCTCGATTGGAGAGTGATCTGGCTGGCCAAGGAAGTGTTTGACAAGCTGTAAGGCAGTTCATAGCAACACGTGCCGTATTAGGTCGTACATTATCTTGCTGAAAAATAAGGCTTAGTTACTGCAAAAGGAACTGTAGCAAAATAGGTTTCAGAAGGTCGTCGACGTACCGCAGTGCTGTAAGTGTGCCTCTAATGACGAGCAAAGGGGTCCGACTATTAAGGGAAATGGTACTGCAGACCATAACACCTGGTTGAGGGCCTGTGTGGCGTGCAATAGTGAAAGCAGGATCATCACGCTACCCTGGGCGTCTCTAGACGCGTCCCCAATCAGCATCATTCCAACCTGATCGAGTCAAGCAACACTGTTATCTGGCTTGACAGTGTGCAGGCATGAGTGGAAGGGGGAGTAGTGGTCGGTACAAGCATAGATGTCGCTCTATCAGCCGTCTGGGAAATGTCATGATGGACACTCGTGTGCGGGTCGCTCGTCTCATGGTTGATAACGATGAATCAGGTGTTGTGACAGCTAATCTGACAATCACTCTGTCCTCCCAATCTACTGTGGCCCTAGGTCGACCGTTGAAATCTGCCCTTGTCCACCCATTCTTGCCAGTATCTTGTAATCGCTACATCGCTTCGACCCCTTTGACGAGCCATTCTCCGATTTGCCTCACCTGCCTCTTTCAATCCAATGATACCACCTCTTTCAAAATCTGACATTTGCTCGTAATCCTGAGGCAAGACGTTATTTTCATTCTTTGAAAGGTATCCTAAATCGCAATGCAACCGTAAATTTGTCCATCAGATTGAGAATTGCTTCTTATGTACACCTGTTGAGTGCGCAGTTCCCATGCCTGTAGTTGCCGCTATTCATGCATTGGATATCAAATTTTAATCATTTGCATGTTCTGTCCAAACGTCTTTTCGTACGAAATTTCATTACAATCCGGTAACTCCTTCTTGGGGCGTCGTTTTTCTTTGTTTTGTTTTGTAGAGTGTATATATATATATATATATATATATATATATATATATAATGATTTAAATTTAATTCATGTTAGTGTTTCTCATAATAGTAATTTAATTTCTTAATTTTTCCCACTCTCTAATTTAAAAGTAAACGGTTCTTCCTTATTTCCTGAACCATTCATTTTTAAATTAATTAATGCAGTCACGCGTTCTTAAAAACTCGCTGATAATGTGGTTCACACGGCTTCAGACCTATAGGGATGATCCCTACCAGACTTTCTGTCTGCATCTAAAATCCCTCGAAATTCCTCCATTCATCACACGTGATCTAGAATATAAATCCCTACTATGAAACACCAAACAAGGGAAAATACCCTCTCTTCTGCCTTCTTCTGATCTCATATGCTCTGCTGACTTTTTGTACTGTCTATCCAATGGCGGAATTGTATCTCCCACCGTGTGAAAATGCGCTCTCTCTCTCTCTCTCTCTCTCTCTGATAGCTGCAATAAAATAAATAGTTAAATTTGAACTTGACTTCGACTGTTTTGAATGGAAATTAAATAGTAATATTTAAAGGAAAGCATTATATATATATATATATATATATATATATATATATATACATACACGAGTTTTAACACATTTTATATTGTTCAGTCAAACTAAACTTTAGCTTACTCTCTTATCTCAGAGGACAATTGAATACTAACACATGGATCAATAAGTCCCAAGACTGTGCGGTCGTGTTTTTGCAATTTCCTCCTTCAAACGCACCAGCAAGTCAATATAATAACCACTGTTGATCGATTTACCTTTTTCGAGGTAGTCAATGAAAATCACGCCATGCGTATCCCAAAAAACTGACGCCATGACTTTGCCAGCTGACTGCTGCGTTTTCGGACGCTTCGGACGGCTTTCGCCAGCTGTGCGCCACTCAGATGACTGCCGCTTCGACTCTGGAGTGTAGTGATGTATCCATGTTTCGTCCATGGTCACGTAACGACGCAAGAAATCTTTCTTGTTGCGAGTAAATGGCGATAAACAGCTTTCTGAATCATCGACTCGTTGCTGTTTTTGTTCCATCGAAAGCAATCGCGGCACCCACTTGGAAAAAACCTTTTTCATGCTCAATTTTTCATGAAGGATTGTAAATACACTTCCATATGATATCTGTGTCATCTCAGCAATCTCACGGAGCTTCACTTTACGATCTTTCATTATAATTTTTGTCACTTCACTCACATTTTCCGGTGTAACGGCTTCCACAGGTCTACCCGAGCGTTCCGCGTCATTTGTGTCGATACTACCACGTTTAAACTCGGCAAACCACCGACAAATCGTTGCTTTTGATGGACAAGAGTCCGGCTAACATTTTTCAATCCATTGTTTCGCTTGCACGGTGTTTTTACCCATTAAAAAACAATGTTTTATCAGAACACGAAACTCGGTTTTTTCCATTTTTTAAACAAACTACAAAACGACTTTACTCCAACCTCGATAACTCAGCTGTTTCTGGTCCGATCGACTTAAAATTTTGACACGTTTCAAGCAAAGGTTAGTACTCAAGAAAGACCTGGTTACTGGTTTACTACGGTACCATCTCTAGGTTAGTCTCGGAACTTATTGATCCATGTGTTATGATATGCTGAAACAGTGGTAAACTTGGAGTTGGAGGGGGTGACTTACCTTTGTGCTGGAATTTTAACCACTTCCTAACATCTAAGCGTTCTAAAATGTTGCATATGCGTGTAGTTCCGACGACAATACAATACTACAGTATATTCAAACAGTGACAGATTTACATGAGCCAGGGCCTTGCACTTGATAACGCTTAATTTAGCTGACATTTTGCACACACGAATGACTCACATCCTTTTTTTTTGTTTGTTAGTCTTAAATTTCCGGACTAAAAAAGATTAAATAAATATAAGCAAAAACATTTTTAAATAAAGCTTTTATGAGATGATTAAGAGGAATCAAAATGTTTTTCGAATGTTATATAATGCATAATTTAAAAACGCTCGAGGGACGTTACCTCTTTTTTGATCTGAAGTGTAAGTAGCGAATGGGGGGTAATTTATCAATAATTACATAGGCATCTTAGTTAAGCGACTTTTATAAATTATGCATTACTGTACATAAAAAAAAAATATTTTTATGCCTTTATGTCATTTTTTTAAAAAAAATATATACTCTGATTACTTATATTTATTCTGTCATGTTTAATTATAAACCGGGTGCGCTCCAAACTTAGTTTTTGCATTTCAAAAGCAAATCGTTATAATAAGGTTAATGTAATGCAATGAAAAAAATTTTTTTGTGGCTCTGTAAGCACAAATTCATTGATTGTTTATTAGCGTTGCACTTCGACGCAATACGAGGGCTGTTGGCAATGATCCTCGCAATTTTAAGCCGCGATCAAGTGACAAGGACGACTCTTGAGATGGCACATACCCCACAAAATTTCCACATCACACCAATGGGAGGTCTTGGGAACTCGATCCGATTTAATGTACATCAGCCCCATTACACAGTGGGTATTTAGTGCATCAATAATTCACAACTCGACGGAAACAGGGATGGAAACTAGCTTGTCCTCTAGGCGGCCTCAGTGTGCACAAAAGCTCTTATGCCTTTGTAAGCCAAAGCACATTAACACGCAATAAATATTGTTAGATTTGCTATTTTTACTTTGTTGAAAATTCCGATATATTATGACTTTTTATATAAAAACGTTTGGTAGTGTTACACATTATGTTTGAATAAAATTGTTTGCTATTTTATTCCTGTTTCTGTGACATTAATTTGAAATGTTATTTTAAATTTTAGTGTCATTCTGCAAGAATCTCTTCAAATTGTTCGATCTATAACATTCATTTGAATCCCTGTTCATAAAAAAATCGATATTGATGAAGAAGCAGTTCAATTAGCAAAAGCTCCGACTAATGCTGAATATATAATTCCTTGGGTATTAGCAGAATAACTCCGAACATTTTTCCAATGGCAACATAAGAAAATCTAATGAAAAGGAATGGACAAAGAGCACGGATTTTAAGAATCATATTTATTAAAACGTTTTTCTGAATTTCACTTGGTGTGTGTGTGTGAGAGAGAGTGTGTGTGTGTCATAAAATTTTCGATCGTTAATTTAACCAACTTCCCATCAAGTTAGAGCTTTGAAATTTTGGGAATCGTTCGTACTAGCCTAACAATGCAATATTTAGACGTTTGTGACAAATTTTAACTAATATTTCAATAATTTTAATAAGTCAAAATATTCTTTCCTCTCGGCGCTTTTAGGATTGAGGAAAAAATTTCTTTCTCCCTCTAGGAACACCGAGCACTTCCCACACCGCATGAGGTATCGTAAAACCTTTGTACTCACAAAGGGGAGATACTATCTCTCCTTTACTATCTCCGAGATAGTAAGGGTTGCTGACTTTTAGTCAGTAATCATTCGCAAGAAAGAAAGTTTCCAATATTTGGCTCCTTGTCTTATCACAATAATTTTTTCTGAATTCTGGTTCCCATTTTTTTTAATAGAATGACTTACAAACTTTCAAATGCCTATTTTGATTTTGTGAGTATTATGAATTTTTTAATACTCTCACAAATGTCTCTTTTTAAGTAAATTTTAAAGTAAAAAATAACTAACAGTTTTAACTAATATTTCAATAATTTTCTCTAATAAACTTTGCCACCATTTAAAAACGTTGGTTTTTATATCGAATTATGCATCATACTTTGGAAATTGGACGAAAAGTGATTGATTGATTGAAGGATTTTCGACGTAAACAATATCCCTTGTGTGTCTAACAAATGTGGCTACGGTTGCTTATTGAACATGGTCGCTGATTCGCGTCAGGTGGTTTTCGTCCAGTCGTGGGTTTGAGCTTTGATGCCACTAAACACCCGCCATGTAGCCTTAACTGATGCATGTTATATCAGTCTAGGCTCAAAGTCCTCCCGGTGGCGTGATGAAGAAGTTGGCTGAGGGAGCGTCCTCGTCATTTGATCGAGGTTCAGAATTATGTAGCCCGACGCCACAGCCCTCGTGTTGTTCTAGTGTGGCGTTAATAAAACCAACCAATCAATCAAAGTCTAACAAATATTTCCCGAATGATAATTTTTAGTCAAAAAAAAAATTCAAAAACACTTCAAAAATTATTTTGAGTCACAAAAGTGAAAAAAGAATCTAAATACTTTATAAAAATTTTTTACACTAATAATAAATAATTATAATCTTAAAAATGATAAGAATTCAAATGATAATGCAATAGCAAAGAAATTCAAAAAATATCGCAAAAAAATAAGAAATCCAGTTGCAGAAATTTGTGATGAAAATAACGTCTACAGTACAAATGGGGGAAAAAAGGATTGCAACAAGAGAAAACTAATGAAAATAAATTTCCTCAGAGAAATGGTATTTATGTCTAGATAGGCAAAAGTAAGCAATTTGATTAGAAAAACCGTCTTTTAAAATATCGCCATTGACGGTTGTGAAGTGCCAGAATTTGTACTTCAATGGATGTTAGGGAGAAGTGCCTGAATTTGGCGCTGATCGCCTCGAAAATTCCAAGTTAAAAAAAAATCTTGCTAAGCCCACCGGACTATGTTGCGCGTCCTTTAGTGATGAATCGATCCAGAAAATGCTATCGATGTACCTTGACAGTTGTTTTTTGGCATTGTGTTATGATTTTCATTTTGAGAAATAAAATTTGAAGACAGAACTTTGTAAAGACTTTTGTATGTAAGATTTTCCTCAATTTTTCTTATTTGCGATTGGAAATAGTTTCAATATAATTAAGTCCGAAAATCGCCTAGTTTTTAGGCGAAGATTTTTGTTGTCAAGGGAGAGAACGCTTCTCAAATAGAAGCCAAAATTTTCCGTATGTCGCGCGAAGAATTATGATAGACAAAAAAATGTGAAAATTCTATTGCTTGACCACGGGGATACAAAAACTGAAATAAGATTTTAAAAAATGCCAAATTGATATGAATTAATATATTCCACCACACACATATGTAAGGAAACATTCTAATAAAAACAAACACATGATAATTTCACTTGCGCATTTCTCATTTTGACAACAACAAAAAATTAATTTCTTGAATTTAAGCTCTGAGCAAATAATGAAATTAAAAATTTATCTGTTGTGTGTAAAGGAGCTATTTTTGTTCCAAAGTAATTGAATAATGCATTGTGATAGGATTTATGAAAATAATTATCAAATAAAAATTGTATATAATTTCTGTGTTATGTGGTATTTTATATGTTTAGATTGATTGATTATTTCATTTAAAGCATTAAATGGTTTAACTCTATTTTAAAGCTAAAAAAATTGAAAGGAAATTTTATTAAGTTTTAATAAACTGGTGTTTAAGTGTATAACCTCTCAAATGCCTATTCTTCAAAATCATTTAATTTGGAAATTTATCATTTGCATATGGCTATATTATGGATGGGTTATTAATATTTGATACTCTTACTTTGTTATTTATTTGGTATTTCTTTGTTGTAAAATGTATTGAAAAACTTCTATCGCTTTTATCCAGGGTACACATTCTTTAAATTTCCTAATTTTTCTTATGAATGCCAAATGATTGAAATTTTGAATTGCTTGCAGCATCATGATATCTTTCCGTCTGATGGGGCAACGGCATGTTTCTGCAGAGATAACTTTGTTGGTGTTGAACCCGATGCTGGATTTAATTGCTCTGGCTACTGCCAATGGTGATGTTCTCTTGCATCGACTGTCTTGGCAGAAGGTGTGGTCAGTTTCCTCAGGTTCTACGAAGGACAAAATTGTCCAGGTCACTGCATTGGCTTGGAGACCAGATGGCAAAATCTTAGCTTATGCTACTGATAATGGTAAGAATTACTTAAAAATGTTTAGAAATGTGTTTTTTCATTATAAGTTTTCAGGACAGCCCATTTTGCATGATATTTAGGTCGCTGGTTAATATGGATCTCTGTTATTTATGTTAAATGTATTTTTTTTGCATGAAGAGAAGACATTAAGACACCACATTTTAAAAATAGACCTTCATTATAAACTCCATTTATGAAATGTTAGCCAATATCGAAGAATCCCCCACATCCCCAAAATACTTATCAGTGTTAACTTTTTTATAGATAGTAATTCAAGTACTTTTTCATATTCTACATGTAAAATAATTTGTGAAGTATTCATATTTCATCACACAAATCGGTTTCTTAAAGTTTTCTATGTTTGACAAACAGTGTTTTTAATGCTTTGAGATGCTTTCCCCCTATCTCTTTTGTATTGCCTTTTTTTTTCAGTACTTCAGTAACTAAAATGTTCTTTGCTGCAATGAAAATAGTGAAATCCTTATGATTATTTGATTTAAATATTGATTGTATGTGATATGTATATTACATATTGTTTATTGGAAATAATGTGAATAAAAGGACAGCACTGAAAATGAGATTTGATATAAATTTTCATTCGCAAATAATAATAAATAATAATAATTTGAATAATTTGATTTATACTTATGGCATTGCAATATATTAACATAATAATTCTGAAAAATTTAAAGTATTACTTATATCCCCCCTTTTTCTTTTAATTAATTTTTTATTTGAAACTGATAAAAAATTTACATTGAAAAAACAATTCATACTTGTAAGCATTGTTTTGAACAATAAATAATTATAATATAATTAGCCTGCACTATAAAACAAAAACACCCATGTTATATTTCTAAAGTAATTTAAAATTTTAAGAAGAAAAGGAATAAACTGTTCTTCCAAAATTAGATGGAAGAATGGAGGGGGGATGTCTGAAAGGCAATTTAAAATGTAATTTATTCATTATTCCAAAAATGTAATTTTTATTGAAACCAAAAACAGTTATATACATTTATGTCAAATATATATCCTGACTTTAAATCCTAAAATGAATTCGGTTGGACTAGTTGAACTTAGGATTATTCTGATTATATATGCCTACTTACTACAATTATGTTGGCAATGTATGTTTACCTGATTATTTTTTTTAATGTTCACCATTATTGCTATGATGTTTTTTTCATGATTTTGAATGATTTTTTTTTTAATTTTAAGAATTTCTCCTTTCCTTTAAGATTTTTTATTGAGTTTATTACATTACATTGTTGTTACAAGTTGTTAATATGCACAATTGTCCAATAGTTATCTTATGACATATTTTTTGTGTCCAATTTGAAAACAAATGAATATAAAAACATGAAATTGTGCTAAAAATAGAATTGTGATTTAAACAGTTATTTATTGAATTTTACTTAATTCGTACATCAAGCATTTTTTATAAATAAAGAATTACACTTTTTGTATTAGTCTACCATTTGTTAAAATAAATAAATCACGTATTTTTGTGGAAAGAGTTAGTAAATAAATTTAAGAAGATATGCACCGACACTTATTGTATTGCATTGGTGGCATCAGTTTTCCATATTCTCAAGTCAATTCTCAAACAATGGAAAGGTAATCAATGTCCATATACATGCAGCAACCTGTATTGCAGCTCATTAAGAACCCCAGATTAGAATTTGAGGCCACCATCTGTCTGCCAAGGAAGGTGTATAGTTTGAATTATTCATTCCATTCACTCCAAATCCAAATCTTCAAGATATTCAATGATAATCTTTATTTGATGCAGTTTATTCATCAACAATTGTGCCTGTGTATGGTAGGACTTGCAGAACAAGAATCTCACCCCTGATGTTTAATAGCATTCAAAGTTGCACCATCAAACATGTGCAGATCAGTTCGGATATGTCTCATGATTCCATTTTTTTTTGGGAGCAATACCTTCACATTATTAACCAGTGGAAAGATAATTTGATAAAAAAAATAAAACTATAAAGTTTGTTTAATTATCTCTATTCTAACAAAAGTTCTAACTATATAATCAGAAAAAAGAAGCACAACTTGCTTCAGTACTTTTCCTTAATTTGAATATTGCCAATCTGCAGGAGTTTTAGAACCAATTAGGGGCCTTTTTTTCTTTTGTTAATGAACCAAACTGATTGATTGTGACAATATATTTGAGTGATTGTTATCAAGTTGGCTGATTTCTTTGAGTTTTTTTTTAAATAAACTTATAACAAGGTTATAAATGGCTTAAAAAGTCGACTGGTCACTCATAAAGCAATGTAAAATAGCAATGTTTTTCTTAAAAAAAGCTGTAGTTATGAAGAAACCAAATGAACGAGATGGAAACATGATTTGTGGTGGTATTTGTAAATTTTTAAAGTTGTACAATGACACTGTCACTACAAAATCAGACTCATGAATCATGAGGGCAGGATTAAATGACTAACAACAAGTGATAGCTTAAGAATTAAAAGACTGAGCCTAAATAACAGGGGAAAAATTATCTCTGAGTATACAAAATGAAATAATGATAGAATTCAATGTGAAATTAATTACAAGATCTGTTTTTCGTAGACTGCAGAAAATTGGTCTTGATGCTAAAATTCCATGAAAAAAAAAAGGAATTTTTATCTCACAAACAAAGATTGAACAGATAAACTGAACTAAAACACATATTCATTTAACATTAGAACAATGCACTGTGTTATTTAGAGAAATGAAACCAGAATCAACATGATTGGTTGTAATGACATAAATTATGTATGGATAAGATTTGCTTCCTAAGGTTACATAAAAGCTAAAATCCGCATAGTATTATGATCTGAAGTTGAATTACAAAAAGTTTTTATAGAATTTATGTCATGAATGGTGATTTAAATGCTCAAAAATACATAAATGAAATATTTCAGAATTAATTGAAGCCTTTCATAGCTGTTCTTTTCAAGAATAATTATTCATTTATGTTTCAACAGGATTCAATTCCATGTCATGTTGCTGTTGTGTACAAAAAAGTTTTTATTTTTATGGTAACTATTCCTTTACTGAATTAGCCTGGGAATAGCCCTAACCTTGATCTGATAAAACATCCAGGGAGTCTACTAAAGGAACTTTTTAGTTGGAAACAACCTGGAAATAAAACCAAATTAATACAGGCAATAATTTAAACTTGGTTTAGTAGAGTACAATAAACAAATTAATTCACTATATTGGTAGGTGTTGTGAGGCTGTAAGTAAGCTAATATTTCCCTACTAAACATTAACTGACATGATGAGAATTTTTTTATATCTCATTTTTTTTCCATATGTTTCAAGTTTCTTCTTTATAAATGCTGTTCTAATAAAAAGAAATTATTGTAAAATTATTCCATTAATTTTTTGATTAAATTGTCTATACATTGATACATAATTTTATTGTATCATTCCCAAAAAGTGTCATGAGCCATCGAATCACAAAAATACTCATTTAAAAAAAGCTTCCACAATTTTATCACTAATGTATGTTTGACTAGAATCTTCGATTATTTTTAAAAAGTTGCATTTGAGTGAAGCAATTAGTATTTGGAAATTTTTGCATTGTAACAGATGTATTCATTTGCCACAAAGTTAAGAAACGATTCAATAAATGAACAGCTTTTCTTTTTTACATAATAAAATTAATCTAGAATTTTTTAATGTAGAAGATAAGATTTGGGAGACATATGCTAGGAAAAAAAAATGATGTTAACAGAAATAGATAGTACTTGAAAGAAACAAAAAGTACTACTGGTTTCTTAAATTAAAATGTGATATTAATATTGGATTATTATTCTTCTTTAAAAAAATAAAGATTAGGTCATATTTAACATTAAGCAAAATGACAGCTTGAGTTGATGTAATTTCTGGACAAGGAATTTCGAATTTAAAAGAAAACCAAAAAGAAAAGGAAAAAAAAAAGAAAAAAAAACTCTGATTAATCTTTAAATTTTTTAAAGTTAATATTATAGCATTATTGTTCTTGAAAATGGTTTGCTCATGTTTAACACTAAGCAAAGAAAGTTTTAATAAAAAAATAAGAATTAACTTCCAGAAAAAGATTTTTCAGTTAAAAAATACTTTCTGAGAAATATGCATTATACTTTTTAAAAATGTTAATAGTTTTATGAATTTTTAAGAATACTATTTTTATAATTTAATAAGACATTGGGCCAAATATGATTTGAAATATTACATCTTCAGTTCATGAAATGGTTTTCTATGTTTGAAGTTTTGATTATATTGAGTTTTTACAATTTTTATTCAATAAATATTTTTTTAAACATGTAATGGAGCTGATATAAACCAAAATTCACAACTCAGTTTGTTGTTATTTAGAATATTGATATAAATTGCTGTCAGATTTTGTTCTGAAGCTGTGAGGATTCAAACTTTGTAACTGCATTTTTTATCAAATGCATAAATGAAATGAACAAAATTATTTAGTCTATATTTTTTATCCTGTGTATTTTAAGTCCTTCATTCTTACATAAGTTTTCTAAATGTCAAGATAATTATATCTGTATGTTAATTGTTTTTGTTAAATATTTATTTCTTTTTATTTTATGACTAAAAATTATAAAGGTGGTGTAAGATGGAAAAGAAAAATTGAATAGTAAATTAAGGAGGCATTGCACCTTTTCTTGCATATTTCATGAACAAAATCATTTATTGAAATTCATTGTTGAAAAGTAAAATCCTTAATTGATAAAGGTTCCTGCATGTCACCTTTTAATATGACTTTGATGGCAAAATGTAATAAGATTTTGACAATATTTAAATTCCACAATATTTTGTTTATTCTTTGTTTGAATTTTTTTTCTTTAATACAGGTTTTAAAAAGATCAAAGAATGTTTGTTAAGAATATTTCACATTTTTTCATATATTTGTGAATAAATTTTGTGAAAAAAATTATCACACACAATTATAAAATCTGTATACAGTATAAATCCATAAAGAAAATATATACCATGATCTGACATTGTTTGAGTTTTACATGAAACAATGAGCAATTTTTAAAACCAACTGTTAAAGTATTTTTGAAAAGCTGGAAGAGGAGCAAATTAGTTTTGATTATGTTAAAAACAGAAAGTAATAAAGTACTTTTAAAAGAATTTATTAAATATTAATATATAACTAAAATAAAATAATATGATGTGTTTGATAATAAAACAGCTTTCAGTGATTATTTATTTCTGACAGTTCTAATCTCTGGGCAGAATAACATACAAGCAAAAGTTTAAATTTTGAATCCATAAATTTTCATCTTTGTTGTAACATTATTTAAAATACAAACAATGGAAAACTTATAAGGTGATATAATTAAAAATAAGAATAAATATATTATAATTTCAATTAATTACTGTTTATTGTATTGTAAGCTCCATCTTGAAATGGGAAAAAATCTTATTTGCATCAAGTGAAAGCATGTCTTTCATACCTACACTCCTTTTCAAAATTTATCTACTGTATTAAAAAAAATATTGAATACTTTGTAACCCTACATATTAAATCTCTTTAGTTGTTTTTATATAATTTAAATTGTTAAAATATTTTTCATAGAGTAATAAATGTGTAATAGGAATAGGATTTTAAAATTTGCATAAATAATGAGTTTATTATTCATATTTTTCTGAATAATGCTTTCCTCTTTCCCTTCCTTTTAGAAACCTTATAATCCTCTTTTCCCTGCATTTATAATTCTTCAATTAAGAGTTACAATATGCATATTTACATGATTTACACACACACACACATATTTAAGCATACACATCAATATATAATTTCAAGATATATATTGGTATATAGGTTTAAATGTAATGTTACCTTCATTTGTAAGCAACTTTTAAGTGCTATGAAATAATGTTATGATATAATTTCTTTTGAATTTTAATTTCTATTCCAGTCATTTAAGAATCTATTGCAATATAGCATATTTTTTCATATTTCTCTCGTTTTTTTACTTTTTTGGCAATAAATAAATTTAATTTTTCATGAGCACTTGCTCTTGTAATTATTTTGAGTTGCTTATAAACATAAAATTATATTCTTGTTTATTTTATTAGTTCTTTCTTTAAAGGATCAAAAATTTAATATATAAAATTACAAATTAAATTGATGTGTGTGAATATTCTTTGGTGCATTTCCTAATAATTATATATATAATAAAGACTGTCTTTAATGCAATTGTAACATAATTATATACATCTCATTACTTATTATCACATTTATATAAAAAAAATTAAATAAAACCATTTAATTTTTTTAAAAAAAATGTATCCTTGTTTTTAACGGTATATATTTATTCAGAATTTCAATGTGTATATATATGTGTGTGTGTGTGTGTGTGTGTGTGTGTGTGTGTGTGGTGCTTATTAATTAATATGAGCATATTTTCATAGATTTTAAAATTTGATTAAAAAAATTAAGAAACATTTTAAATTATTTTTTACTACAAGTTTTTAAATGTATTTTTTTAAAGGAAAAGCTCTTGAAAAAACAATCTTAAAAATAAAGCTGTGCTTTAGGGAAATCATAAGAATGATATATTATGCATTTTTTTTCAATGTAAATTAATGACTTCAAAAATAGAAATAGCTTTTGAATGAGATATTTCAGTTGTTTTAGCTTTTAAATGTATCATTGTTCATTAATTAAGGATGCTTAAAATAAGGTAGTTTGATTAATATCGATCTTAGCACAATGTATAACATTGTTCAAGGATTTATTAGTCATAGAAATTTGTAAGCTGCTATATTAATCACAAATCAGTTTCCAAACATAATGATCCATAGATGCATTACTTGGAGTTTCCTTTCATCGCTCGGGTGAATATATAAAATAAAACTCAATAAAATTTTTATGGAAGTACCCTAGTATAAGTTTTTTAATGTAGAACAAATGATTGAATAAACAGAACGATCTATGGAAAAATATATAAAAAATAATGAATTGTCAGAAGCATAAAACGTGATGTAATATGCACTAGAGCTATTAATAGCGGAGCGGAAAACTTAGATGGGAGGAGAAAAAACGAAAATTCCTAACTCATTCATTTGTTGTGCAAATCAAATTTTGTATAAAATGCACTAAGTGCTGTTTTCTCTCCTTTCTCTTTCTAAAAAGAGAAATGCTCATTCCGTGTAACATATGGATATTGTGATTTTTGGATAGATAAATTTCTAGATAGGACGATTTAAAAAAAATATTTTGGTAAGCTTCCAAAAGTGACGCTTTGTAGTGTCATTTTCAGTAATTCGCAAAAAATTGAATACTTAATTTATACACTTGGAGTAAATTTTGTTTTTAAAAAAATTCAAGAATTTTCAGATTGAGCACAAATTATAATCTTGCGATTTTCGTTCTAGATCCAGGCCTCAACTATACATAAAAAAAAAATCGTTTCAACATTATTAGTTGAGAGAGATTAAAGAAAATTATTTAAAACACACACACAACCCTGTGATCTCTAGAAATTAAAGAAGAAAAGTTTTTATGTTATTAAGAAAAAGGAGGGGGGAGGGAACACAGCCGGGAAATATGAGTTTGTGAATTGATACCAGATCCATAAAATAGAACACGGATGTTTAAGTCACCATATCGCATCAGGTGTATTATAAAAGAACAAAAATATGTAGAGAAACATGAGATATATTGTATCAGAATTTCAAAAAATATTTCGAATTTTTAGGATTGGAGAAATACGGTAATGATGTTTTGATAGAGGAATTATCCATATCACATATGCTGTTGTAAAATCCTGAACTGTTTATTGAACATAATGTTTAATAGTAGGAAGTTCAATTAATCGTCTTGTATCATTATGAAATTAATCATTAAAAATATAATCTAATTTTACAACTAAGAACAAATAAGTGTTTATATAAAAACAGCAATTTCGAAAAAAAATTATATTCTTCTACAAAAAAATGAAGAACTGAATAAATATAACGATCTTCAAAAAAAAAAAAAAATCCTCTGAATATAAAGTCAGACGCCATGTAAAAATAATTAATAGGGTCTCCAGTTTTTGGTGCATGAAATACAAAATCTGCCATATCAGTCACTATAACACTCAATTTTTAAAAATTCCAAAGCGAATTTTAAATAAAAAGCACTTCAAGGAGTACATCATCTTTAGATTCCACATACCAAATTTCATTCTTTTGCGCCTTCCTATTTTTGATATGGCCGAGAAAAAAAACACTAATATGGCTCCATTATTTTTCAACCGTTTTCGTAAAAATTAATAGCGTTATTAAAAAAAACTGATTAAAACGCTCATGTTATGAGCAGAAAAGTTTTGGGGGAAAATGTTTCACCTGTGCTGGAAAATATGCAAAAGGGGGGGGGGAAGCGAATTTTCGAAAAATATCAAAAATAAATTTGAAAACTACTTTTTTGGCAGGAATATGGTTACGGTTCCTTCCATACTTCAGAGAAACACTTCAATTCCGTGTTCAATACTATCAATGGTATGGATTTGTACAATGAACAAACTTTCAAATTTTTTTTATATAAGATTATAACTATGAAAAAATTGTATATTACTTTTTTGAAAATAAGACTAAAAGTACTAATGATTTGTAGGTGTTTTTGTAGCACAACTCTAGGAAGCTAGAACGCTAATTCACTGAAAATATTCCAAAAATAATCAATTATGTGCAATTACAGTCCACCTATGGGAAACTTGAATATTGACTTCCTGAGAATAATAAATCCATTAATAATGATGTATAAATGTATAGCTGCAATATTGATTTACATAATATATGGCTTCCGAAATTGCAAATTGATGTGGCCGCTGTAGCCTAGTGGTCATGGTTTCAGATGATTCGTGGCCGGTGGATTTCGTTGCCGATGCAATTAATGGATTAAACATCCATGTGATAGGTGTTCAGCCAGAAATAACCAACCTTTAGTAATGGATATGATCTCCCTGACTAGTACGCAGGTTTCACACTGTCTGGTCTTGGTGAGTATGAGGTAGTCAGTTATTGAGGTATTTCAGCCCATTCGTCTTGTTACCACCAATTGGAGTTCCAGAATCATTCATGGCAGTAAGTTATGGTGCTGTCAAGCGTCTTACTAGAAATTCGCATACATGCTCAATGGAATTTAGATCCAGAGACCTTGCCGGCCAACCATGCATTCAATATTCTTACTGTTCGACATCTCTTCTACAGCTACTGTGCGATATGGCACATTTTTGTCCATGAAAAGGAACTGGTGACCTATAAAGCCTGTAAAAATACGCATGTACGGAAAGAGAACCTCAATATTAACCCCAAACGGGAACACAGCGATCTCCGAACCGGTCTCTTTCGATGACTTTGGAAGGCTTATTGTGGTTTTTTCGCTCTCTCCAGATGTGTATGCGTCCAGAATCGCTACTCAGACTAAGCCTACTCTCCCCGGTAAAGAGTACTCGACCCCATTGATTATCTGTCCATTTCTAGTTTTCTCGGCATCACAGAAAACGTCTTCTCCGATGAGCAGCCGTTAAATGTACACACCGTATAGGTCATTGGGCAAACAGACCACCATTGTGCAGCCTCCTGGCTACGGTAAAACGCGATATGGGTCGTCCAATCACCTGCCGTGAATCTAACGATTTCTCCCGCTGTCTGCCACCTGTTCCTTCTGACCTGTTGGGCCATATACTGGTCGCCTGCTGATGTGGTTGCTTGTGGACGACCACTGCTGAACCCTCGGACCGCTGCTCCTGTAGTTTGAAATTCTCTTCAAAGTCTTTAAACGATGCTGTGAGCAATTCCGAACTCCGCAATCACACTTCGACCATCCTCTATCTTTCCCATTATTCTACCTCATGTAAAATCATCCAGATGACGTCTAACAGATTGATTGTTGGACATTTCACGCTGAGGCAGCAACTCGACGTCGTTTAAACTGATATGCGCCGTACAATCGCTTTCCCAGAAATGCTGAGCTTACATCGCCGGCGTTATTCTTCTTCGACACTCTCGCACTACGTCTAGTTGCATATCTGCGTATGTGCTACCGTACCTCATCTATTAATTAATCTCCTGATTGGTCTTTTAGTTCGCTCTGCCTCTTCGTTCTTCTGATATCCTAATTTTTCGACTTTGCCCTCAAATTTCGCACACCATGAATGAATGTTGTACTTGTTTTGGCGCCGTTTTACAAATGACAGCACATGATTGTAACAACAACTTACCATAAAACTGACATTTGTTTTCAATTTTATTCATTAATTGTTCATTAACGTACTAAAAAGCAACAATGTCTTTGCGATGGACCGAAAATTTGAACCTAGGTCAAATGGCGATGGGCTAAAACCTCCTTCTCCTGACTTCCATATCACGCCATGGGAGAACTGACGCATGTAGTATCAGGATTCGACCCACAATTTTATGGAATCAACGCTAGCCGCTATTTTCCGCCTATGACCATAAGGCTACCGGGGCCACCATGTGACATTAAACTCGAATACTTAGTGAAATTTAATATTCCAATTAAAAAGTGAATCTTGATCTCTCTCCTTCCTATCCGAATTTATTCTCTCAAGGCGTGGTGTGGAAGTTCGGTGAGGGAGGTACCAGTTCAGGTGTTGTCCTTGTGACTTCACCGAGGATCAAAATTACGGGACCGTTGTTCATACTCCTCGTGTTGATTTTCAGTTTGTCGTTAATAAACAATCATATTCTGAATTTATTAATACTGACTAGTCCGATTATATGGAACAAAATTAATTTTAAAGAATATGCATTTGACAGAGCATAAAAAATAAAGATTTATCCCGATTTATTATATTCGTGTGATTATTAAATGTGTTTTCACGATCATTTTAGTGTGCCGGATGTAAATGTTTATTTTTAGAAAATGTTGGAAGAAAAAGTCAGAAAAATAAAGTAATTCCGTTGAAACATTAATTTTTTTTCTTCTTTCGAATGCTTTTATTCCATTTTATTAAAAACAATAATCTAAATTTCAGCAGAAAAGTGAACAATTCCATTTCGTCCACAAATTCTTGGTAGTGTCCGTACGGGAGACTCGAGACAATTGATTGTCATTAATGTTCATTGGAACCAATCCTTTCTGTAATTTCGATGGAATAAATTCAAAAATGGAGGTATGAAAATCGTTATTAAGACATGGTTGCCTTGGTAACGCAGGAAGAATGCCACATAGTGCCAATAACTGACGGAAAAAAAATTAAAGAATGTTTTATTAAAAATTGGATATTTTTGTGTCGTATCTGATTCTATACACGAAATGCATAAATAATAGTTGTAGTTAATGTATTTTGTATATATTTTGATATGTGTGCTTGAAATGTATTATTTGCTTTTTCAACTTTTTCAGGAAAAATAACGCTGTGCGACGTGGAAAACTCTGAAGCCGTTCATGTTCTAGAAGTAAACTGCTTTGTCACGTTCTTGACATGGGTTCAGGGCATGCAGATGGAAACGGACGAACATAGACCTATCTACACAGATCGTTCCAAAGAGTTCCTTCAGAGACACTTTACGCTAAATAAAGGATACAGCGCGGCTTCCAACAAAAGCGAAGAGATTGCCGAAGACTTCAAGAGGATGAAGGGCCAAAAAGACCTCAACATCTTAGCAATCGGCATGGATACTGGATCTGTTCATTTACACTCGTTCGGCATGTTCCCCACAGGTTTCATCGACGTCAACATTCAACTCGATAACCCGAAGAAAGATCACGTGATATCTGTCGCCCTTTCTAAAGACTTCAGGTTGCTCACAGTCGTGCTGGAGAGAAAAGACGAGGAAGAAAGCTATTCCTATTACTATCGGTCTTATTTCATTTCGCTGATATATGACTGCATGGAAGAAATCAAGATAGTTTCTTTGAAGTTTGGTCAGATTTCTTCTCTTCTGACTCACTTATCGTCGGCTATTCGAGCCATTTCTGAGGCGTGGGAAGACATCTTGTTGGAAATTGACACCAAGCTCCATAATTACGCTAGCCAAAAAGACGCCACATCTGAGGGTACGATCATCGATGACTTTTTGGAATTACTCATGTTCGGCAATCAGTCGGATTCTCTGGAAAAGTTCCTAATGCACGACCTGACTGAGAGCGGCTTGAAAAAATTCGGCCATTCCATTGAATTGTCCTATTCGAACATACAGAAGTTGGCGTTGAAGCGTCTGCAAATGGTAGCCGTATCACTTTTCTATCAACTAAATGAACTCAAAGGCATGGCGATGTGGACAGAGCAGTTTGGACCACTAGGTCTCGATGAATCATTGGTTCAGAAGGCAGCTATGGCTGCCGGTTCGTTTATGTTTAAAGCCACTGAAATTCAACAAGTAATCGACAGCAGCTTGAAGAACTTCAAGGCCTTCTGTCGGTGGCTGTATTGTGCCATGCTTCGTTCGGCCGAAGAGCCTATCCCTCTTGAAGTAAGTAGACTGACCCAGCAAGATTTGAACTTTGTTGCAGAGTTCCTGAAGGAGAATTTTCCCATCGAGTATGACGAAAACAAAAAAACTGTTGTGAAACTCGAACGCGTCGCTCAATATCTTAAAACAGATGATCTTGCATATCCAGCATCTTCTAGTGGAAACCCATGGATTAAGTTCCTTAATGACTACCCACACATGATGGAGAGTGGATTAATATTTCCAATCTATCCCGAAAAATCTCTGGTTACGATGTACAGTGACCTTCGCGAGGTAATTGACGCGGCCGTGAA
>BMAW01059970.1:58417-73651 GCA_019974015.1 Nephila pilipes | reverse complement strand
GTATTATTGTTTCCTTTCTATTGAATTTTTATTATTAAAAGTGACATCAGATATTGAATAAAAAAATTTCATTTTATTATTGTTAGATTGTTTTTGTGTCTGAACAGGGCCATAAATTACATTTTTACTTATCTTTTTAAAAAATATCTAAAGAAATCCATGCACTTTCCTTCACTTGTAACTTAATGATACGATAGTACGGTATGAAAAAATCGGGGCACCCTTAGTAACTTCCTCAATTTTTGATTGCACCTGGTGAAAGTGGTATTAGTACTGAAATTGCATGAAAAGGAACTTTAGTATTAATACCACTTTCTGATGTTAATTATAAGCATAGTAATGATATTAATCATTAACATAGTAATAGTATTTCGGAGATCAATTCCCCCCCTCCCCCCAGAATTTTGTATAAAAGGATTTAAATAGAATATATTTCCAATTTTTCATTCGAATCCAATTATTAGTACCAATTGTATTAGAGAAAAACCATTAGGAGTCTGGTTACTTTAAGCCAAACTGTTCAGATTTACCTCTTTTTTTGAAACCGCATGATTATTGGCCTGATAATTAAAATTTATTAACTAGTATTCGGCCCCTTAATTAATTTTAAAATTGATTATTTCCTAAATTAATGGAAGGGCATTGCACGAAATTTTGGAATTAAAGGTTTCATGGCATGAGGAATCCAAATATGCAAGCATTTTAATGCGATGTAATCCACATTTTTCGCAACTGTATTTAATAATTCATATTTTTCAAATTATTTTTTAAATTTTTTTTAAATGTTTTTAGAATCGGAGAAAAAGTATTTATTCCTTGGCTCAAAACGATTTGATAAATAAATACTGAGCGGAAATTTTTTTATCATGTAATTCAGCTGGTCTTAATCTGTAATACGCGTACCACAAGAGATTCACGAAACGAAAACGATTATGACTGCCACACGGTTAAAAAAAATTAAAGTATTAAGAATTATAAGAAGTGGATAGAGCGAAGTTTTCATTATAAAATTATTATATTGGCCTTCTTATTAATAACGGAACTTTCTATAAACTCCATAATGTATTGGTTGCGTTTTTATTAACGTCGCACTAGAAGCAACACGAGGGCTATTGGCGACGGACCTCGCAATTTTGAACCATGGTCAAGTGACGAGGACGACACCCGAGCTGGCACCCCCTCTCCTAACATCCACGCCAACAGGAGGACTTTGGGCCCCGAATAGATTTAACGTGCATCAGCCCCGGCTACACGGCGGGTCTTTGGCGGCCAAGGATCGAACCCGCATCAGAACGAAAACCACGGTCGCGAGTCCACAACCTTGACCACTAGGCTACCGCGACCCGTGTGGTGACCGGGGATGACAGAATAGTCTCACTGTAGCTCATGCATGTCGTATAAGGCGACTAAAATGGGTACCCAGCGTCTGGGGGTATAGCCGGGCACCCTGCCCCTGGGGATTATATCAGGGGACCTCAGGGACTTGCCTTCTTCAGGTAAGTACGGGCATCATGACCCCGAGGCACCTTAGTGATCTTTTTCTTTCCCATGGGGTTTACTGTCTTTGGTAAACACGGGTGACGCACTCCCGGGATACCCTAGCGATCCTTCTCTATTTTCGACCCTCTTTCTTGTCAACCATTTTTACCTTTTTTTTCAACTTCACGTCTAGACCACAGTTTAATCTTGTTTGGCGCAGCATAGCCATATCTGGCTCTTGCGCCAATAAACTTTACATTCACTCACTCACTCACTAGGCTACCGCGGTCCATGTTTTGGTTGCGTTTGATACTATAGAGCTAGTTCAAAAAAAAAATTTTTTTTTTCGTATACTTGCATAAAAAATAATTTTCAAGAAAACTAAAAGCAGTTCCGGATTTTAGAATGTATTTATCTTCTTTTGAGTCTAATTTTTCAAAATTTTGTGACTAAACGCAGTTCCAAATATCTCATAATTATTTTTTCTTTTTTACCTTATATTATAGATAAAAAAAAAAAAACTATACAATGAAAAAAAATTTAGTTTGATTCGACGTACCACTTTTTTGAGAAAGTTTTTGGAATCTAATGAGTGAAACAGATTGTGTGTGTTGGGGGGGATCGCTAATCTAATTTTTGAACACTTATTTAACATTCAGAGGACCCATTTTTTAAATCCCCTCTAAAATTGTCAAGTAGAATTTCACGAAATTTGAAATTTATACTTTGCTCATGATGAGAAATCAGAGACCTGGGAAAAAAAATAGACATCGGTAACGAGAATAGTCTTCATTAGCATTTACATTTAAAACAGATACTCTTGTGCGACACTGTTCTCTTCAAAAACGACAACAAAAGTTAAGGCATCTTAACTACTAGCCCGAGAGGGAATCCCTTCTCAAGGGCAAGCAATTGTTTTGACTCGAGGGCCACTTTGCGGAGGCTAGTGGGAAGCCGTATATTTTAAAATGGTTGCGTTAATTAACTATGCATTTCAGAAGAGATATGCATTGTACCATAAAATTCTATAAATTAAATTAAATAGAGGCAGTTTTATTCAATTGATTTCATTTCATATCATCTATATCTGCAAACACATTTTAATTTTAAAATTAAGACAAATGTACTCTATCACACTTTCCAACATTTTTTTTTTTTTTTTTTTTTTTTTTGAACTCAAGGGTCAGATTATTTGTTGAGATGTTGAAGTACATCAAAGAGTATCCATATTTACTCTTGTTGATCTCCAAGTAAGAAAATTTTGCTCCCAAACATATGTAGATCAAATATAGAGAACATTTTCTAAGCAAATTTCTTCAAACATGGGAGTTTCTGAACAAAAATTTGTAAAAGTCAACTAATGTCACTGCAATGAACATTTATTTCACTGTGTGACCTGGAAGCGTGTCGATATGGTCAAGCTCAGTTCCTCAGATGCTGTGTCAATATCAGCAATGATGGGATGAGAGAACGAATCAAATTTAGGGTCAATTTTTGTAAAATCTTGAAATGTCTTGTAATCACGTCATCCAAACCACAGATTATCCCTAATCTCAGCAGAAATTCTTCCATGAACTTTCTGTTTTCCTAATAAAGGAAAATGATTAAAAAAATTCTTTCTCTTGCTTGCCTGGGAAATAGATCAAGTTTTGCTTTGACTAATTTTATGCTCGGGAAGGAAAACTCGGATGGATTTTTCTGACTCTCTTGGAGGGCCACAAAAAAGCCCTGAATTAGCAGCCTCTATTTGCTCACCCCTGGTCTAATTGATAAGAGCACTGCAAAAAGCACCCGTATAAGTTTTCTTTTGATCGACAGATCAAGGGTTTAAATCAGTCCCGTCCCTCAATGTCAACCGACCTCCTCCCCTGCCACAGTTAGAAAACATTACCTTTAAAACCCTTTTTGTCCTCATGCGATGAAAACTGTCAAAGTTACTAAAGGTGTCCATAAAAACAATTATATAAATAATATTCTATTGACTGAGAAAAAAAAAACGATTTTAGGTCTTGATTTTATTATAAGTCTCTTAGAACAAACTTTGGTACATTGTTTTCGATGATATTAGAGTTGTTTATATTTTCTTGTAAGTTCCCAGTCTTGCTCCGCAACCAGGACAAGCGTGTTGAACATCTTTACACGAGTCTAGACACAAAGGAATCCAGAAGCAAGGACAGCTGCAAGAAAAGAATGATATAGTAAAATGAAAAACGCAATTGAAAGCCTTGTAAATGGAACATGTCTAATCATTCCTCCTGCAAATATAGAGTTACCATATTCTTAAATTCCAAAATGAACTTATATGAATGATATTCCACTATAAAAACTTTTTGGTGCGGCGAAATTTTTTGAGTTGTCACCGAATTCAACCTACTCTCTCTGAAAGATGTAATGACGATGTTTTCCGTTGGGAAAAAAAAAATAAGAAACTGGAATCGTCGCCAAAATATTTTTTTAACTTCCGACTTAGTCTTTATATCGTAGTTGTTATGACGAGGTAATATCCAGATTCCTTCCCCCCTCCATTGGTGTATTCTTTTTAATTATGCCTATTTCTCACTTGGTTGGATTTTCAAAACAAAATTATTCATGTTTTTTCGGACTTTAGTTAAATGATGTTTTATAAGGAAAATGCCTGAATGAATGTCAATCCTTTAATCGAATCAACTGTTTGTTTATTTCACCGAAATATAATTTGTAAAGAAAATAACCTTTCTACACAAGCATTATAAGATAGAAAGAACTGTAAAATTTTTTTAAAAAATACTTGTGCAATCTTACCAAAGATGAGAATTCCACACTTCTGCAGGAATCTTGCCACCGAGGTAGCCGAATACACAAAGTCTCTAGCTTGTGACTGGCTTTGTTTCAATCACGCCGTGAACTGACCGAGATTCAAAATTGCGAAATCTGTTACCTGTAGCTTCATGCTTCTAAGTTCGATGTTAATAAAACGATAAATCAGTTGACTCACTTCATTTAAGTCACTAAATAAAGTCAATCACAAACTAAAATTTTCAATCACATCTTTATTTAACTTTTCATCACATCTTTATTTAACAAGAATGATGAATTCTTGATTATTTTCAAAACAACCCAGCAATAAACGCATCACCGACAAAGACTTACAATTAAAAAGAGAGATTATGTTTATTTTTTTTTTACAAATGTAAAGATCGATCAGAGCAGAGGGAATCGATTGTTGACGATTTTTATAACGATGCAAGAGATATATATTCACAAGAAAACACAAATCCTTGCGTTCCAAATTCAATTTAAAAATTACCAAGAGAGGAAAATTATCGAGAAAATATGGACAAAATACAGGAATTGTAAAAGTGTGTGAGAACATTTGTTTTAACACCTAAAAATAAATATTTTAAAAATTTGTAACTCGCTGGGATGAATTCGTAGATCATTCGATGGTATTAATTCACCTCAGGGTTAACTACAGTTTATTTACTGTACAATAGCCACATTTATACATTTCGTTTTTTCACAGTTCTAGGATGTATATATAATAAAGGAAGAAACAACATTGGGGAAAAATTCCCGCGCGATGATCACACCACTTTCCCCGCAACCTTAATAACTCAACTACCGGTTTTCCACCAGAGGGAAACCGTGCAGGTACTCTGTTCTGGTTGCACCATCTAGCAGTTATTACAAAAATAACTATTGGTTACAAATTCAATTTATTACATTATCAAAACCGTTTTGGCCCGCGAGCAGCAGATCATTACATACAGTGGCACAAACAATTGAGGATACACCTTACTTTTACTTGATAAATCCAACATTCAATCAAAATAACACCTTAACCAGAAGTGCAAACGAATTTTTATTCTTAGACATAACAAAAGGTTTAATTAACAGTAAAAATAAAGAAAAATCAACGACAAAATTCTAAAATAAAACTTTTTAGAGGCATTTCAAATAAACATAAGCAGATTTTTACCTCAAAAAAATTGAGGATACACAAATGAAATTTTTGTTTAACTACCACTTGATTTCTTTTTGCTTGCTACTAATAATCTAAGTTTGGGAAATTTTATCCTAAACTTTTTCAACTGTTATTTCTGTCTTTTGAAGTTGGTTATGAGAATATAAAGCTGTAATTTTAAATGGAAAATGGCTCCTCGGAAAGAGACTAGTATTGATGTAAGAAAATTTATATTAAGGTTATTTAAGAAGCGAAAGTCTTATCGTGAAATAGCTGAAATTGTCGGAAGAAGTCACTCATGTGTCCAGAAAATCATTGGGAAATTTAAACGCGATGGATTAATTCAAAATAAGAGTGGAAAAGGAAGAAAAAGTATTCTGAGTGATGTAGCTAAAAGGAAAATTTTAAAAGATATCAAGATTAATCCTAAACTGAGTGCAGTCAAACTAGCTGCAGAAACTTCTCGAATAATCTGCAGAAGTGTAAGTGCTGAAACTGTGAGAAATGTGATTAGACATGCTGGATATAGCAGTCGAGTAGCTAGAAAGAAACCTTTCATAAGCTTACAAAATCAGAAAAAACGTTTGGAGTTTGCAAAAACTCATTAGTTGAAGACAGAAAACTTTTGGAAGAAAGTTATATTTAGTGATGAAAGTAAATTCAACATTTTTGGAAGCGATGGTCGTCACACCGTTTGGAGAAAACCGAACACCGCTTTGGATCCAAAAAATTTACGTCCTACAGTTAAACATGGTGGTGGCTCCGTCATGGTTTGGGGTTGTATGGCTGCAAATGGGGTAGGAAATTTAGTTTTTATAGATGGTATAATGGATCATAAGCTTTATATAGACATACTCCGCAACAATCTTAAAGAAAGTGCACAAAAATTGGATTTAGATGGAAATTTTATATTTCAGCACGACAACGACCCCAAGCACACGGCACGTAATGTCAAAATGTGGTGTCTTTTTCATTGTAAACAGCAATTGCACACACCGCCACAGTCCCCTGACATCAATGTCTTCGAAAATTTGTGGGCCACACTAGAAACAGCGGTCCAAAAACACCAGATTAGAAACAAAGTCCATTTAAAGCAAGTGTTACAAGAAGAATGGGATAAAATATCTCCAGATACCACTAAAAAATTGGTCGAATCGGTACCAAGACGTTTGGAGGACATTATAAAAGCCAAAGGACATGCAACAAAATACTGATACTGTCTATGCATGTAATATATCGAAAAAATTTCATTGGTGTATCCTTAATTTTTTGAGGTAAAGATCTGCCTATGTTTACTTCAAATATTTGTGAAACTTTTAATTTTAGATATTTTTTTTGTTGATTTTCGTTATTTTGACTGTAAATTAACCCTTTTATTACGTGTAAAAGTAAAAATACGTCTTCTATTCTAGTTAATGTGTTATTTTCATTAAAAGTTGGATTTATTAAGTGAAAGTAAGGTGTATCCTCAATTGTTTGAGCCACTGTATACAGGTGATCACAGAATAATCACCGGTTTTTAAAATGATGTAACAGGAATATTTATTGCATTCTTCAGTGCTAATAGTAGGAAGAAAAAGCAGATGTTACCTTTTTATTTCCTTTCATCCACTTTTCCGTATGAACCACCAGATGAGGGCCAATTTATTTCCGTGTTTAAAGTAATACGCAATAAACTGTCCATTTTCTGAATTCCATACTTCAAAATGGCAACGAATGATCAGATAGTGTTTTGCTTTTCAGAATATGCAATATCGGCACACCACTTGTTTCAGTGCAGTGGGCATTCAAAAGAAATTATGGATTTCATTTGCCAGTAATCTGCATTGGTCTCACCAATTCAAGAACACTGTACAAAGAACGAGGCGTGGCAGATCAGGTACTTCAAATGAGTAGTAAAACGATACTGTTTTGCACTTAGCACAGGAAAAACAAGAAATAAATAAACAAAAGTTTTCTCTAGTCGTGAACTGGATATTTCACAACCAACTTTTCTGATGATTTTACGTCGTTTAGTACATTTGAAAGTATGAATATCGATATGCCATGCTCCAATGCCTTTGGCGAGAATTGAACTAACGTATAGATGTCCGTCGTGTAATGAAAAGAGAGTTTATATTTGACAACAAAATTGAAAATTTTCCTTTTTTTATGATATCTTATTTATTTTCAAATTTGCAATATTTTTTAAAATATATTAATTTTGAAAAAAAAAATGGTTGTAGTTTTAGAAATAAAAAAAAATTGATTCAAGTAAATAATTCAGTAACTTAGTTTCAAGTACAATTCAGAATGTTTTCCACTTTAATTAAAGTTAGCCAGAATACGTTTTTGAGTTGTTATCCATCCTCTTTTAAAAAATTTCAATATCAATATTATTTATTATTGGAGGATTATTGTGCTAAGATATATTCTTTTTCTAAAAAAAATTCTCAGTTACGAATGTTTATTTTTGGTAATAATTTTGAGCTTCTTTCTATCGTCGAGATACTTGACACAGTTCAAAATTGGATGTCAAGAAGTAAGTCGCACGTGAACAAAATCCGTCACTAGATGTATTGGTGGGTAGATTAACGAAAGAATGAGCGAAAGTCACAACGAATATCATTCATCCCAATGTTGACAGTTTGTCTCGTAAGATCCAAGCTATGGTCAGGATACGCAAGATTAAATTTTTAGTTCAATAAAATTTGATTTCGGAATATACTATTGTTCGGATTGCATAACAGGCTCCACGCACGATTTCTGGTTGTTTATGTACACCAGAGAGCACTTGGATGAATAATTACGAAGAACACGTTTTTTTTCCAACTTCTGACGGACCATAAAAGAGGACAAGTGTACTGAACAAGATTAAATTGTTTCCAAAACTTAAGAACAAAGATCGTTATTTTTCAGCATTATCACTGTGAAGTTCACGCATTTGTCATATCGCTGAACCAGCTTTCTGTTTCCCTCCTCGAGGAACGTTGCTGCTAGTGATGTGAGATGGACTTATACTTTGTTTCGAAGCTGCTTTCCCCTTCTTTTGTTTCAAATGGTTCTCCACAGTCGTCTTAATGTCGGACAATAAACAACCGCATTGATTACAGTTCCTAAAATTCAACAAGCAAGCCACATTTTTTGGTCCCCAAAGTCAGTTGTCACAACCTTCCTACTGTTGAAAGTTCATTTCAACATGCTTGCATCCTTGCTTCTCTTCACCGTGAACGTCGGTTCACTCGTCTTTAAAATGGCTTTAACATTAACGAACAACACCATCACTCATAAAGTATTTAAGAATACTCGGCTTATTTTCCGGTGAACTTCGATTGCATTATTCCCTTCCGTTTGAAGAAAGTGAATAACACTACACAACTCACATTTAGCAGAAGCCTCAATTATACCGTTGTGGCACGGTAGCCTAGTGGTCATGGTTTCGGACTCGTGGCCGGCGGTTTTTGTTGAGTCGTGGATTCGAGCCTTGATGCCACCAAAGACCCTCCGTGTATAGAGGCTGATGCACGTTAAATCTGTTGGGGTCCAAAGTCCTGTCATAAACGTGGCGTGGAAGTTAGGAGATGGAGGTGCCAACTCAGGTTTCATCCTTGTCACTTGACTGATGTTCAAAATTGCGAGGTCCATCGGCAATAGCCCTCGTGTTTCTTTTAGTGCGACGTTAATAAAACCAAACCAATCAATTATACTATCAACGTTTGCGTGTCTACTGCTCATCCTAAAATTGTGAGATGGTGTTGATAATAGCAGAAACTATAATTAGAGAGATGCGCAGTCACCAACAACGCATCTTCACCTTCTACAATTTGTCTGGTTATTTTGCAACGAGATCGGAGTTTGAAAAAAAGGACCCATTATATTCTTTGCATTTCGTCTGAATTTTTGTCACGAGAGCGCATCTGATTTTTCATTATTTTTTTTCTTAGATGGCAATTAAATATCGTTATAAGCGTTCCGTACTTTTTAAAAATAAAACTGTTGATTGTTTCCACTGTAGGGTGACAAATGACTCCTTTAATAATAATGAACCACAAGTCTCAGTATCTTACCATAGCAAACAAACAAAGAGGGTGGCGATGTAGGCGCATGCGCCGTTCTCTCTAACGGTGGTTGTAAGCACACTCCTCTGACAATTTCCGCATGTGACTCGCATAGGTTGAGGGCCTAGCAATGGAGGAGGAGTGATGATCACAGAATGCGTGGGATATGTTTCAATACCTGGAAAAAAATTGATATGGGGAAATATTAAGCTTAAGCGATAAATATAACAGAGCAAAAATGTGAGCAATGTTGTAAGGTGAACATGTTTTTGAATTTTTATCTATAAGCCATCAGTGTACTTACGAAAGTATATTATCACAGAAAGTGCCAGATTTAAAAAATAAGTGTCAATGTATCTCATTTAAATAATCGTCGCACTTCCCTGAAAGTACATCATACGACGCTTTAACAATAACTGATATTTTGATTCTATTTATTTACCTGAGTGATTCAATGGTAAGGATATAGGTGCGACTTTTTAATGAAGAAAAAAGTTGCAAGATGTTGAGCAAAAAAGACGATTTTCTTTAGTGAATGACAATAGGGTGTTTGCAGTTGAAGAGAAGAGTAAAGAGAATAGACGATTCACTATGACCGGACGCTCACTGCATTTATCATGAATTTCACGTTCACTTCTTCATGAAATTGAGTGTAATAAACTAAGCTTTCAGAAATTGTGAGCACGTTGTGTTCTTATGATGCTTATGGAAGAACACAAATTGAAACTTTTGATAGCGGTTTTTATTGACACAATTCAGAGGGGAAGGGGTGACTTCCTGAGCCTTATAGGCATCAGAGATTAGACATGGTGACATATGTAACCCTTGAAACAAAGCAACAATCTACACAGAGGAAACACATCTCCAACAATTAAAAAACTCAATCAAATGTTTTCTACAGAAAAGATCTATGTATACTGTCTTTTAGCAGAGAAAAAGGTGTTCGGCTCGTGGAAATTTTGTCTCAAGACTCAATGATTAACTCAAATGTCTTTTTGGGTCATAAGATGCTTAAAAAATTGCATCGTATGATCCAGAATAAACAACGTGGAATGTTTGCACGTAGTATTGTGCTACTGTTTGACATTGACTACTCTCAAACTGTAGTTGCAACGAAATGTCTCTTTACAGCTTTTTAATTGGAAAAATTTGATCACCCTCCTTACACCTCAGACCTTTCACCCAGTGATTTCATTTTTTCCAGCATCTGGAATCATTCCATGATGACCAACGATGATAACAAGGTGAAAGGAGCAATTAATATGGGTTTTAATCACAGGCGGTAAATTTTTACGATGAAGGTGCATAACACTTAGTACCCCGATAGAACAAGTGTTTCTTCTATGACTGAAACTATGTAGAACAGCAGTTTAAGGTTTGTACTTCTTACGGAAATAAAAATATTTCGGAAGTATATATTCAACTTTTTTCAATATACTTGTGGAATATGCTTTGTGAATATCCCTCACAAAAAAGAAGAGGAAAATGAACCCTAGATGATTATTTAGAAACAAATTGTGTATTTAAATCTGTGTGTAGACATTGGATTCAGCGTACCATATTCTGTTCTTAACTCACAGCTACTAAGATTTCATTTAAGTACTTTTAGAATGGGATAACAATATTTTTAAAGTGAGAAAAAATTATTTGATTTGAGATGAAAATCACAGAACATTAAAAATGTTTTTGAAAAGAAAATATTTTAATCAGTTGTAACACTAAATCTTGAAAATGGAAACCCATTTCATATGCATTTTTGTAATCTTTATTGAATCTTAAGTGTTCGTATTTTTATGAGATATAAACAATTCATATTTCTTATAACATATTTATAATGAACATATATTCTAAACAAAGTAAAATAAAATACATTCGTACAAGTAAAAGAAAATCTGAAGAAATAAATAGGTGTTGGCATAGCCGATTAGTGCATGATATATATATATATATATAACTTAATTTTCTCTCTCATTCAACCTTTAACGAGATTGATCTTTATAATATATATCAACAGATGGAGAGTGTGTAGTTAAATCATTATAGTTCTTTCATATTAATGGAACAAAGAAAATACGTGTGAATCAGCATTAAAATAATGAAAGTTAAAAAAAATACATGGAAATATATGTTATAATCCTTTAAAACAGAATTAATTTTTATAATCTTTTAGAATACAAAATGCTTAAAACCTATTCCCTAAATATAGAGAAGAACATGCTGAGCAATATTGTTACGAAAATCTCGATCTCGTGAGTATACAATTAAAAATAGTGCAACATGAAGAATTATGGCAAATGATATTTTATTCACAAATATTCAGGAGAAGACAAACATAGGCGGCAAAACTTAGACAGATTAATATTACAATCAGGAAACTTTTCCAAGTTTCTCGCCTCGCCAACGAATTCGTAGCCAAGGTATAGAATTCACTGTTAAACCTTTTTTTATGATATTCGACGAAATCTCTGTAAATGTCTCTCCTATTTGCAGGAAGCACCAATGCCGTTTGTAGAAATATATTGGTGTTTGCTTGCGTCCGTCAAAGATTAGTTTACAGAGAAACATATTGAACAATCTTTTTTCTTTAACTGTCAGAAAAAAAAGTTCAGCGTTTCGTCAAGTAGTCTTTCCTTTTAAAACATACTACAGCGACCCAATAGTCAGTCCATGCGACCAACGATTCAACAGTCATAGAGTGTTCGCTATGACGTCATCGAAGCAGGCTCGTATCTAGTTATGGTACATAACTCATGGCAAAAAAAAAAAAAAAAAATCAACCTAAAGACCACTTATATCTCATAAAACTCGTATGTTGGGTGCTCTAATTTCTAGGAACCACTGTACCTTTGTAGGTTTCACGGAAGTAAAGACGAACGTCTATCAGTTCCATATTTGTCGTGTTCAGGAAATGGAACAGTAGGAGATTTGCCTATGAAGTAGCGTGACTGGTTAAAAAAGGAATTTTATTCGAAAATTTCTTTTCTCCATTGGATAGCCAAAAACTTTACACATTTTAAATGATTAAAGGATTTTTTTTGTTTACGTACTTCTGTACATGGAATATAAACAATAATTGGACAAACCCTCAATCTCTAATAGGCGATAGCTTGCAGCAATCATTGGAATCATATCGCAGGGGCCTTAAACATAAACTTTATAAGTTATGCCAAACCTTCTAATTTCTATAACATTAATAAATGTCTCCGAAGCAACATTAAGGGTTAGTATTTTAATTTAATTTTAACACCTTTATCTGAAGCTATAACCTCTATCCAGTCCTGTTTCAGAATAGTACATATCGTAAAAGAAGTTACAATGCACTAGCGTCGCCGCAATACTTTTACTCTTACACCTTTCTCATGTTTGTCAATTATCTCACTCTTTTCCATGGAAATAGCCTTTTTCCTAATTTCACCTTCATTCTTCACACACTCCATATTTGAACACAAAATTAATTTTTATAATCTTTATGGCAAGAAAAGGCTAAATAACAGATTATAACTTCCTTACCCATACACAGAATTCAAATTCAAAAACGACAGAAATGCTACCTCAGTGAGGCAATCTTATGATCTGTAAACGACGTCGAGGTTCGAGAATATAAGTGAGGTGGTCATTGCTGAATCCTAGTAACAAATCAAGATAAATCAACTTAGGGACCACTTATAAATCATAAAACTCGTATGTTGGGTTGCTCTTATCTAGAACCAGTGTACTTTTGTACACTTTCACAGAAGATATTTGTTACCAGATAAAATTTGAAAATCAATAACACTTAATTAAGTTGAGTATAAAAAGTTTCAAATTATGGAATGATTAATAAAAATCAACTGATGAACACAATTATGATTAGAAATCCTATCCAATGATACCTAAATCAGAATTTTAGTTCTTAAAATTATTTGGAACCCATTGAATAAAATATGTGTCTATAAATGGGTACTATACAGAAATATCTAAATAGATTTTCACTAACTAGTTGTCTTCATAAACCTTATGCTGTGTGGTGGACTTGTTTTTGAATTGAAAGTTTAAAAATCCATGAATGTCCTGAAAGGCAATACCCTTATGTATAAGATTACCTTTTTTAATATGTCACCATTTCATAAGATATTAGAGTCAATTCTCACTCCAAAATGTAAATATCAGAAATCCATATAAATAAACTTATAATATAAGGATCCTAGTGAGAAAACTGTCGTAATATAAAAAAATTTGTAGATATCAAATTCAATTTACCTAATGACATTTCAATACATTCCAGTGCCCCCGAAGAACTCCTCATGGGAAATCTTAAAAACATATCAAAATGGACCACCATACAAATTATTGGGAATATAGCTTTTTAAAAAATCTAATGGATAATCACATTCTATACATTCTCCTATAAATTTCCTAATATTATTGAATCTATCTTTATCATGAGCAACTAGCAGTTCATTATGATGCAAAAAGTTTAAAATAATGTTTCTGTATATGGACAAGTGAATATTACTTTCCCAGTAAGGCATTTTAATTACCCTAAGCCCAAATGCATCTCTTTTATCATATAAATCTCTATAAATGGTGTAATCCCTTAGCTGTAGTTCTGTATCTAAATATTCAGGCTTACTTGGATCTGAATTTGTCTGCAATAAAACCAAATAATTTGGATAAAAATCAATGTTCGGCTTAAAATTTTTACATTTACTAAAAATTATTAAATTGTCTATATATCTATATAAAACATAAAGATATTTGTTCAAGTGGATCGATTCATAAAAATGTAAGTACAGATTTGCTAAAATATTTCTAGCTGGTCCTCCTTGAGCCAGGTCTTTTATTTGTCTGCATATTTTTTATTGAAAAGTATATAATTTTCCTGCAGTACTAACTGTAAAAGGTTTTTAAATTTTCTCAGTTTTATCATATTTTCTATGTTATATTTTTTATAGAGTATCGTCAAAGCCCTAATCATATCCTCTATATCAATGGAATTAAACAGATCCTGTAAATCATAATTGTAGATTGCCTGGACCTGTGTATTGCCTATGGAATTAATTCTGTACTATTTTTAATATAATATATTTTTTAAAAAAATGCAATTTAGCCCAACCACTTGGCGCGATTTCAAAAATTGCCAAACTTGGCGATTTTTTTTTGGCTGAACGTTAAGTCCACGAAGCGGAACAGGGTAGCCACATTTGGCAAAATACCGCCAAATAATTCCTGTCGCCAAGGGTGGTTAAGCTGAATTGCATTCCAACCATTTAATTTACCGGATGAATTAATTAATTTTAGTTAGTTTTAATGTTTTTATGTATTTCACTTGGTGTGCGTCTGTCTGTGTGTGTATCAGTGTGTCATCAAATTTTCGATCGTTAAGTTAACCAACTTCCCATCAAGCTAGAGTTCTGAAACTTTGGAACTGTTCTTGCTCGTCTAACAATGCAATATTTAGACATTTGAGATAAGTTTTAACAAATATTTCAAAAACGTTGGTTTTTATTTATTAATTATGTAATTACTTATGTCTTTCATAATATGATAACCGTGTTCATCCGGTAGTTTCCAAGTATCTCCCTAGAAATTCTAATTTCGGCCGTCTTCAATATGAATATGAAATATTTCATTTTTTTAATGCTGAAGTTTTTTTTAAAATCTTTTTCTAATTCTATAATGTTATTCCTGATAATATTTGTGTCCACATGTTTCCCCTTTTTTTACGTTTACTTCTATTATTTCTCATATTTTATATATATATATATATATATATATATATATATATATATATAT
>BMAW01059970.1:11329-58017 GCA_019974015.1 Nephila pilipes | reverse complement strand
TAACGTCACTAATTTTGTTCTTTTTTTATAAATTGATTTATAAGAAACTGGTTATGACTATATTAGTAAATTGAAATGAAAAAATCTTTCTTACCAATGGGCTGCATAATTTTTCCAGTACGAAAATGTATATAAATTCCAAATGAAAGATGAAACTGAACTGAAGTTAACAGAAGAATTTTTCTAGTAGATACCTGAAAAAAATCAGAGAGAGGAGATGCTCTTTTAGGAGTAATGACATTAAAATTGTAATTAATAATTAAACATTATTAAATAGTGCAGTTAAAGGAGACTCAAGTAACTTTTATATGATCTTTTTTGCAAATGCTTTAGAGTCAAGTTACCTCATTAATAGAGGTAAGGAAGCGAGTTTTGATTCCACCCAAGAACCAAATGATACTGATTGCTGAAGTGTTGAAAATTGGGATAGTTTAGGTGCCATCCTCGTCGAGTACCGAGATATCGAGGTTCGTAGTGGATTTTTATATGGAGTGCCTATCCCAAAAGGGCTTTAATCTCCGATTAGATCTATTTTAATCTCCAAATTGCCCATGATTAAAAAAGGGATGTTTGCATATTGTAAAATTTAATTAAATTAAACGATACACAAGTCTTTAAATTAGGAAGCAGTTATATGAAAAGTAGGTAATTTTGAGATTATAAAGTGTTTTGAGAATCAGGGTGAAAAGCGAGCATTATTCTGTGCAGAGGGGTGGGTGAGTACAGAAAAAGAGAAAATATTTATTCAGTTTCTTTCGTTTTATAAAGTCAAGAGAAGCTTAGCTCTTTGTTTCAATATTTTTTATAATACTTTTACCACCTTTAAAGTACTACAAAATCAAGTTTCTCCCAGAATTTATATTTTTTTCAGTTGCTTTTGAAAGTTAATCCATCCTGAAAAATGCCAAAACGTCCTATCCACGCCTCTTCCGTAAACGCATGATTGGGCTGTTCGAAATTTGATTGAGCTGAGCAGAGAAATTCTCACCTTTTACTTTTAATTCGACAAAGTATGAGAAATAGGCATTGAAACAATCTTCGTGTTTTAAGGAGCAACTACTCCCTAGTAATCAGTACAATCAGAAATAAATGAAATTAGTTGAATATCTTAAAAAATGAAGCCAAATTATATCAGATAATTTCAAAATTTTAAAAATGAAATTTAAAAGGAAATCTTATAATATGTGAGTTACTCAGAAGATAATGCAGCTATTCCCTCTTTTGATATAATCAGATTTTTGTATATATAAAAATTTTCTTTTTATTTCAATTCCTTAATACGAACCTTTTCTTCCACTTTTGTAAATACTAATTTCATTTTCAGAGTAGCGCGTGTTATGGTACATCTAGAGCCCCTTTCAGCTCCTGACTAAACAAAGATTCAACAAAATTATTTCGGGGAACTCCCGATTTCGGCTCTACTATAAAAGCAGTCTGCGTAATCTAACGCTTTCCTAACCTATTTCACCACAGCTCAGATAAATGCCACATGGCAACCACGTTGCCTAATATGTGGTCTCACGTATCGTGCAAGAGACCATGAAAAAAAAAAAAGAACGCATTAACAACCCATTCTGCATAACCGTGAAACTTATAGACACACAGTTTCATGGGGTAGATCCCCAAATATCCAAAACCACCAAAGGGTTCCAGACAAAACGCCATAAACTCTGAAAGAAATCTAGGCAGAGAAAACATCTCATTTGCCCATGCAATCAAAGCAAAAATTCCCGCAGAACAACATATAAATATTCTACAATCAGAGACCTCGGACAGATTGAGGCTCTGATCCCCCAACAGGTACTAATCCTCCCCACATCAACAAGAAAAATCACTTAAACCTTAATAGTAATAAAAATCAAAATTGCAACAAAAATAACACAGAAAACAATCAAGAAAATTTTGAATTAGACCTTGCCACCTGGGTTGATATTGTAATAACATGCCAGGATTTATCGAGACTATCACAGATTCAATCTGCAAAAACACTAATTGAAAAGAAATTCTCCTTAGTTGATGCAATACTAGATTCAAATAATGATAAAGACAAATCTTCGCTCCTCAGTCAGATTTTTCAACTTTCTTTTATAGTTTTTTTGAATTAATTTGTTCCCCTTTTTTGGCAGTTTGTTTAGTACCTTACCTTCCATTATACGAAACTTACAGCAAAACTCAAGCCTCATCATTCAGTTTCCCGTGTATTTCTTCAACTCTTCAAGCTTCTACTCCAATAGACTTTTCACTGAAAAACTACCCAGCATGATAAATCTTCTAAACACAACCATTATTCACCACAGCTGCAAGATACGGGCTTGAAGGTTACAAGCGGCATAGACGCCCGCAGAAATTAAAATCAACATCACCAATTCTTTCCTTCTCTATGGATGTGTGAGTCAAGCCAGCAACTGGAGCTATCTTCCGTCATGGCTTGGACAAAATCAAAAGGAAAAAATGCTCCAGAATCATTCTATAAACATAAAGATTAATTACTTATAACGATTACTTTTCTTCTATAAGTGAAGACCAACAATAAAATCGTCAATATGTTACACATATATTAAAGGATTTATTCGTTGCTTCATTTTATCCTGAACAGAAAGTCTCTTGTTTTAAAGTTTTTGAATATGTTGAAAATATTTTCAGAGTAAACATTATGAATATGTTCTTTTTATAACATTTTTATGTATTTCACTTGGTGTGTTTCTGTGTGTGTGTGTATCAGTGTGTCATCAAATTTTCCATCGTTAATTTAACCAACTTTCCATCAAGCTAGAGCTCTGAAACTTTGGGAATCGTTCTTACTCCCCTAACAATGCAATATTTAGATATTTGCGACAAGTTTTAACTAATATTTAAATAATTTCTTTTTTTTTCTTTTGGCTACAGCAGCACTAAGATGGATAAATCCTCCGGGATCAAGACTGGCATGGCTAATAAATGCCATTGAATAAATAAAAACGTTGGTTTTTTTTATTCGAATTATTTAATACTTTTTTTACATAAACTTTGAAATGAAAACTCTCTCTATTCTTCTTTCAATATGTGTTAGAAACATTGAAAAACAAAAAAATTCATAATTGTATATGTTCGTAACACTGAAAATAGTTTAATTTTTTTTTATTAAGTGTGAACAATTACTTTTTTGATGAGGTTGATTTTGTAGTTATATAAGTTCATGTACTGAAATGAGTGAATAAATTAATAATCATACAGGCTGGTATCACATAATTTAAAATGGTAAAATAAAAGCCCTTTTAGCGTTACTGAAATGAATCATCAATATTTCCTTTCTACGAAACTATATGAAGATGCTATCATTTTTTGAAGGGAAAAAAAAGTTAACTAAGGGTCAGTATTCTTAATCTGTGGTGGATAAATATAGAAAGGTCAAACCCAAGCAAGATTAAATTCAAGTATAATTATGACGAGAATTATACTTTGACTGTTTCATTGCTATAAAAAAAATCGGTAAGCTAGCAGTCTTAAAAATATGAATCAACCGCAATTGTATCTCCAAAAGAAAAAATAATTTCAAAAGGTATAAGAAAAGATGAATTTATTAATATATATATATATATATCTTTAATAAAATACGACTTTTACAGGACTTTCAGATCAGCACACAACAAAACTTAGGTTCAGATGAAAATGTTTGTTATGATGAATAAACATAAAACTTTTGAAAATAACTTTTAGTGTACTATTCTTACGTAAATTTCTTACCTTTTCAACTACCACAAGGTACGAATACTAAAGTTTTTAATATGCTGCCATTGTGCTGATAGAATTGTTTTTATTGACACATCCTGCACATATCTTGCTATTTTTGTAGAGCCTACCATTTGAAAAAAAAACAACTTAAAATACTTTTATGATCAAATTTATAAACCATATGTTTTGAAAAACAATATATTAGAAACATTAATTTTTAGTTTCTGCTCTTTACCACATTGGATTCTGAACGGTTCATACATTACTTGATGTAATATGACTTAACATTTGAATAAAGTTTATCCTATTTACATTGCCTTATTTATTAATACCAAATTAAGTGGAAAAAGAAAAAGAAAAAATAAAATAAAATAAAAACACTCAAAAATAGGATTTATGTGAAATTCAACTTGCAAAAAAGATGAAAAAACAAATACAGGAACATATTAATGTACTTTTTTTGTGTGTTTTTCATTTGAATGAAGGAAGAAAAAAATTCTTTACACTGCATTTTATTATAAAAATGCGCAGGTTTACACACATTCAACACGAATGTAATTATCGTTAAAGAGTTAACTAAACATTTAAAGTTACTAAAAAGTTAATTAAATCTTCATTAGAGAGGTTGTGAGATGTATACTTACCACCAACTCCATGAATTTTAATCAATAAAGGTTAGCGGGCATGATACATCGGTGGGAAATATACTTCTCACTTAAAAACATATATATGTGTCTTAAAAATCAAATCAATTTCTTCTAACATGCTACAGGAATTTCTTTTCTTTAATCAATTTTAATTCAAAAAATATTTTAATACATCATTACAAGAAAAAAAGGGCCCTATAAACGATTATATACATTTTTAAAAAATTGCAAAGAACAGATTTAGCCACCAAATTTTTATCAATAATTTTTATTCAGTTTTTCATACAAAGGTTTTCGATAACTTAATGCACTATCATATATTTCAAACAATTACAATATTTTGAATTAACATGAATTAGAAAATAAAATAACTCTCTTTTTACACGGCTCATTTTGAGTGAACACGATTGATTCAAATTCTAAGAAAATTGTGCTCTTATTTTATTTTCATAACTGCAGCATTGGAGACGAGGAATATAATGCAATTTCTATTGTGAGAATACCCCGAGTTTCAAAATGGAATTTTGGCTGTGTTGTCTGCATTATGAGTTTGGTGTTCAAGGTGAAAGCACCTGCGACATTTGTTTTGATTTGACTGAAACGTTTCAGACATATCAAAACAAGACTCAGAAAAAAACTATTTAAACAAATGGTTTCCGCTCCACATGAAGAATGAAGAGAAAGAGCGAGTCAACGATTAAATTTTTATTTTTCTTCTTGTCTGCGTTTTGATCACATACCCAACAAGAGTTAGGACATACATATTTACTAATTTTGCGTAAAAAAGTCAATAAATGGTAAGTTATGGTTTTAAAACCTTTATTTCCTTAATTACTCGTATTACTGAAACGTTTTTCTGTAGCTCTTACATAATGTCGCATAATTCACGCGTAACAAAAGCGAAAATGTATTGCGTTATTTTAAATGATTTCTTAAGACTGAAACCAATCTTCTATTTTCTAAAGATACAAGGTATTTTTACACGAATTTTGTACAAGTTATTGTTCGGGAATGTACCTATCGTGCAAAAACAGAATTAGGTGCACACACACGCGCACGCACACACACGTATATATATATATATATATATATATATATATGTGTGTGTGTGTGTGTGTGTGTGTTATATATGTATGTATGTATATATAAATCAAATTATTGAATTAAAAATTAAAATTAAAGAAAACGCTAAGATATTGAAGTGGTTAATGGTATTATTTTCAAATATTTAATTACAGCAAACGATAAAATATTACATTGATTATATTAAAGTTAAATGTAATTATTGCTGACGTAAAATGAAAATAAAACAAATTTATTAATTGTATTAATTTTTTTTCTTAACACCAGTACTTCAATGAAGCGACTGCAATTCAAACTGAAACTATTGGTTGTTAAACGGTTGGAAGAAATCAATTTAGAGATTAATAAGTCGCGCATCTCACACTTTATTTTGTAAAGGGATATTAGACTACTTTTGTGGATGCACAAAAACAAAAGTCTCTTTGGTAGCTAATAAATACAAACGTACCTTTTAATGGAGCAGCGTAATAATAGAGTGAAAACTCTTAAAGAAAAATATTTTGTTCTCGTCGATACAGCTGGTCTGTATTATGTGTGCAAGATAACAGTTTTTTCATACGATTTCATGAGAGGCCTTAATTGAAAATGATAGTAAAAGCCAGACATAAGTTTTCAAAACTTATCTCTTAAATGCATAAATGTTGCAATGCACCTCTTTGAGTTTGCTTAGTTTCGTTTCGTTATCACGTATATGTGTCTCTTCATGGTTATCTCTAATATACACCATTACTTTATCGTAAGCAGATATTTTCAATCTGATTCCGGGATTTCTTTTTCATCTTTACAGTCAATCTTATTAATCGCCAGTGGTAATAAATGATTGACTCGCTGGAAAAATTCTGTTCCCTTTCCTACCCTAATTAATTATTTTTTAAAAATATTTTAATTTCTTCTCTGTGATACAGAATGAGTGAAAAGAGTCATCAATAGAGAGAGAGAAAAAAATTGCAACCTTTTAACGCGTTACAGTTCCGACAGCGTGTTTCATTTTATTTTACTTTGTAAATTTAAAAATAAACATTTTGCTCTTTTTTATATACATTTATAAATGTAATAATTTAAATACGTGTTATATAAATTTGTTACATTTAAATGCCATTCCTTTTTTTAACACGTAGACATCGCACTGAATTAACCCATTTAGTTTGTGGAGCTTCTTACGTTTTGACAAAAAATGCCGGTTAAAAATCAGCTGCGACTGTTGTTAACGATCAGGGGACATTTTTCTGCAACATGAACTCTTTGAGTTCAGTCCTTGAACTTACAGATGCCTACTAAGAACTCAAAATACATCACAAAGGGTATCTCAGCATTGTAGGTTTTATTTCCTTTCCCATTCGTGGCTGCGATAGCCTAGTGGTCATGGTTGCAAACTCGCGGAGTTTTTCCTTCGAGTCGATCATGTTTCCTTCGAGTCGCAGGTTTGAATCCATATGTTATGGGAGAGCCGCAGTGTAGTTGGTCTGATACATGCTTAAATCTCCGGACTCCTCATTAGGGCGTAGTATGGAAGTTTGGAGATGGTGATGCAAGCTCAGATATCGTCCTCGTCACTTGGCCGAGATTCAAAATTACGAGGTCCGTCTCAAAAAGGCATCATGTTGCTTCGAAATGCGAAGTTTCTGTCAATCTTTTTCTAGTCGGGGTTACCAAGGGCCAATAGCTAAAATAATTTCAGCTATCCAATTAGCAGAAAACATTGTGTCACGTGGTCTTGAAGAGTTGTGGATGAATTCATTTTTCAGAAAAATTCTAATGTGGAAGGAATCAACAGAGATATCAAAACTTTCACGAAAACGGACGTGTTTACGAACATTGTTAAAAATGTTAGTTAATTGTTACAGAGTCAAACTTTCAACTTATCAATAAAGCTAATTTGCGTAGTAAACGTTAAGTGCAATAAACACTAATCTTTTATTTCTCTCTCTCTCTCTATATATATATATATATTACTAAAATTAATTAAAAAGATAGTAATGTCTCGGTATTATTTCCTTCTACTATTATTATTAATTATTTAAAATGGAATTAATTAATAGTCTAATTAATAGAAAATCATACAATCATGATAATTAAGTTATTTTATTCAGATCTATGAATAATCAATATTTCATTCCTATTCTACTCCATCTGTGGGTTTACTATATACGTGTCAGAATCTAACGTTTTATAAAATAACGTATTACTTATCTGATCTGAACCAATCGGATTCGAGTCTTTAATAGTACCTAATATGAAGCTTCGAAACCTTAACCCTTAGTAGATTCTTTCTATGTTCTCTTATAAAACTCTTTACTCAGCGCAGATGCCTCACACGGATAACTTTATTTCTCTGTCACTTTACCACCAATCAAATAACTAAACTACTAAATCAAATATTAAACGCTTTAGTGCTTGTATGGCAATATCCTCTATTCTATTGATTAAACTTGAATAATTTTAATCTAATTTACATAAGTCATGTTTCATTTACTGAGAAAATTTTCAGTTCAAATAACAACACATTTAGCATCTGCAGCTTTCTCGAACATTTTAATTAGTCCAAAATTTATGTGTAAAATAGTAAGAAATACCTCCTTTCGGTTCATCAGATGAGAGTATTTAACATTATGTTGCTGCACATAATTCTCTCTAGCAGGCCAGTTTATAATATTATAGTGTTTGTCAATTGTTCTACTGCTCCATAGATACAAAAGCAACTATCTTTTGTCCATAGGCACAAACAAAACAAATCCATTCTGAAATCCGAGTACCCTGTCTATGATTTTTAAATCTCCACACAATATTGACAGTTGTATTTGGCCTACTACATTTCCTAAACTAACATAGACATACTTTCGCACATTTCTTTCATTTCCACTGAAAGTTTCACCGGTATTGATGATTTAGTGTTGTCATTGCATAACAACACTACTTTAAAGCTTCTCTTTAAGAGTCTATGAATAGCTTCCATATCCCGAGACATGTTCGAAATCAAAATTAACAACTAAGCCATCAATATATATATGCACACCCACACTGAATTTTGCAATAGAAAATATCCTAAAAAAAGCTAATGTCTCTTTCGGGATGATGAAATTCTAATGGTTGGAGACAGTAAATTTCTCGGGTAAAATCTAGACTTTAAAATTTCCTATTGATGATTTGTAAGGCTCAGATCTCTGACTAAGTCGTTTAATTCTATTTGTTGAATTAAGTACGGTTTTGTTATATTTAGGATTCTCTTATAAAGATGGATCAAATCAAAGATGTGATGGTTTAAACTCTTCTGATGTTTCTTTTGAAACGGATAATTATGATGAAGAAGAAGGGAGAGGAAACACACACACACACACACACACATAGGCAATTCAGGTCCGTATGGCAAAGGAAGTATTTTAGACGGAGCATTCGAGTTTTGTATATCAAACGTAGTTTTACCAGAAACTCCAACAATTTTAGTAAAACAGAAATAACAATTCTTAGCATGATTGGTCAACTCTCTCCTGATTACAGGAACTACAAATGCCATGCACCAATCTTTGTCAACTTTCATTCACTAGAACAATCATAACAAGTTATGCACGACCAATGGGGAAGGAAACTTGTTTTATCTCCATCCTCTAAATGACACCTAAATAAAAATAATAAGCTTGTTTAACCTTTGCAGCTAGTTTCCAACGCTGCCTTTTCACAGTATAAAGTCCTCAGACACAGCAAAAACTGTCCGGTGAATTAGCACATGAGTGGCGGGATGTCTCTGTGAAAATGAAAAGGAATAAATGTACTCGCATAGGTATTAATAGCTAAAATTACGCTAACTCACATTCACTAATTGAATAGATTATGGTTTCCAAAAAACTAAATCTCTCAATCGTCAGTCTCTCTGAAGAAAACTAGCAAGAGAGCAATATTTTTAATCCCCATCTTGTGCGCGTTTCATATGAATGTGTGACTTATTAGTGCTGTAAAATTTACCATAAGCAATGAAAATAATTTAAAAAGATGATTTGCACTTGAGACAGTTTAAAAAAAAACCTGTTTATAAAAATCAAATGTTCCTTTTTTTTTAACTTTTACGTTTTTTTGACATCTTTCCAATTTTTAAAGACATTTGGAGGAGGATGGCGCAGTTTTAAGGTCATATTCGCAATCAGTTCATGAAAATGCTCTCGAGACGCCTATTTGCGTTCGTGGGCCAAAACCATTATGACGTTTATGCATTTTCGTGTGTAGATGTGCACGCAATTTATTAAAATTCAAATGAAAGGGCAGCTTCCAATGTTTATAAATTCAAAAAATTGACCATCCGAAATGTAATCACAAATCTTCAGAGACAGAAAAAGCAGAGAGGAACTTCTTATATATATGTGTGTGTGTATGATTAAAATAATATTTCATAAAAATAACAGAATAATTTAAATATATTTAAAATTTTTAGGAATTCAATTAACTAAATAGAAAATTCCCTAAAATTACAAAGAATGCATACGTATAATTTTTTTTAGAATACAGAAGAAGAAATATAAAAATATATTCGAATTTGTCGAAAAATGGCAAAGAAAGGAAGTTATAATACAAAACATATACGAATGAATAATTGAAAGAAACAAATAATTGAAAAGCAAGAAAATTAGCAAAGAAATGAACCACAAAATATGTACTTCTAAAAGTGCAAACCAAGGCAAGAGAAAAGAAAACAAATGGGAGAAATTTACCATAAAAGGAAATGAAATATAACATTTATAAATTCTGAATGTAGCTTATGACAGATTAGCAAGTTTTATACGACCAATATTTACCTACAGGAAAATGTAACATAAAAAATATGGAACTATCAAAATGTTTATGAGATACCAAAAACTAAAAGACCAAATGACATCATAAGGAATCAAATATATGCACGCGCGCACGCACACACACACATATATATATAATAAAAAATATAAGAAAGAACTATCCAACATTTAAACAATCAGATTAAACAATATTACAAAAATTACAAAGACAAATATCGTACAACATCAAAAATTTTAATACAAACCAGTAAATATTTTACCACCTTTAAAACTAAATATAGCAATGCCCTCTATCAGATAAAAAAATACGGTTGCTGACATTTTAAATTCTATTAACTTGTAAATAGGAAAAAGAAAATAAAAAGTAGCAACAAAATTAAAAAAAAACAGATTTAAAAATACAAATATGAAACTAAACAATATTTTTCAAACCAAAAAAAAAAAAAAAAAAAAAGAAAAAGAAAAAAAAAATATGATTATTACAATTTAAATTTCTCTCAATAAAATTCGCAGGAAAATTTGCATGCAAACAAATTTTCTTAAGCTGCTACTCATGTTATAGTAAATCTCCTGTATCTTAGACATTATTCTAATATCACATAAAATATGATTCCAAGTTAAACTTCTAAAAATATTTATATTAAATGGAAGGAGGAATCTACATAGCTTTCATCAGTTATGGTATTTTTCACATTTGACAAATTTCGTGAATTTGATGTGATCACCTTAGATTTCAGATAACCCAATAACCAGAAATACATCGGAATGGAATCGTTGGTTCGCAGTGACAACGAAAGTGTAAAGTTCCAGAAGATGAATATATCACCAAAGTGATGTTGCACCATTTGTCGAATTTCCGCGACGACATCTGGGGGAATCTCGAATCTATACACAATGCATTGTATACAAAATGACAATGGTTACTGCAAATCCGGAATTATGTAATTTTGCAGCATTGTTAGATATGGAATACTTTTTTTAAATCTGTGGAAAATCTTAAAAGAAGAAGTGTGAACCGAGAACTAATATGTATTTTCTATGCCACGCCACATAGTCAATTTTATTTCACTTAAAGGCGCTAATGCCACATTTTGAGGTTTTTGTCAGCCCAATGAACACAGTTCTTGGAATTTACGTTCTCAGTTAGAAATGAGACTCATCGATCTATAATGTCCACAGCGGCCACATGCTGAGGACTAGTTTCCTGTGCGCCCAAACTGGGAGTAATACTTCTCACAATAAACTTGCAGTAATCGCATCGTAAACTTGCACTACAACTTCAACGGGAACAGATGGTCATCCGGATCGCAGTCTATCACACGTGTGTCCAGTTTTTAGAAATTTTCTTACCAAATCATATACGAATTTTGCGGAACACAGGCCTCTTCTTAGCTTGTGATTTCTCAGATAAACTGGTACTATTTCGGCAGTATTTATTCCGTTCAGAAAAAATAATTTCATCAATTCACCTTGTTGTTTTTTTTGTCACCACGTTGTTTCCCCTCTCGTTGTAACATTCGAACTCCTGATTGAAGAAACAATCTTCTCACATTGTTTATTAAAGATTTTCCATAAGCAATGCTTTACATATGGTGACAGTGATCAGTGAAGGCGCTTCTACTGTCTACCCCAGTGAATTACACAAAGTGTGTCAACATAATTCATCTCTATGTTGCTACTAATTCTCTAAAATAATCTTTTGTGCCAATGTTTTATGCTGGCAATTTTCGTCACACGTGTATCATTTCTACACCATTGATGTTTTTCTACAGACGGCGTCACTCAACCATTGCAATAAGGGAAGGTCAACCCTTACTTAGGGACCTTGGTTTGTTGTTCTTTCTCATGGTTTTTACTATCACCATTCAGTCAATAAGGCTTTTTTCTGATTTATTCCATAATGCATGTGTACAATTCATTTTTAGCTACTGTGCTTTCCTCATCCTTTAAGTGCTACATTCTGTCATTTCTTATTACCTAGTTGGTTTTTTTTCTAAATTACGGCACAATCTAAAAAGTTGCTTAAGTTTCACACAATAATTTTATATATATATATATATATATATATATATATATATATATATATATATATAAAATTTGTTGAATATACAGTTCTCACGGTTGAAGACCAGTAGGGATAATCCTTACTAGGCTATTGAAGGCTATGTAAATCCCTCAGAATCCCTACACTTATACCATATAATCTATTACGTAAAAAGGAAAAGACCCTAGAATAAATAGAAAAGTAAGGAAAAATTCTCTTTTTTCTGCTGCGGTCGTGATGGATGATACTGCACTGTTGATCCATTCAGAAAAGAATGTAAAATTGTCTCTCTCTTCTCTGTTACTCTCTGATTGTAACATCACTGCCCTGAGTTCTGTACAGGAATGTATCCATTGTGATGTTTGATGTAAAATATCTTCAACAATAAAGATGATGCTAAAATTTGACAATAAATTGATATCTCAGTGGCTACATAAGTCTTAATTAAAAAAAAGTTTGTAAATCATTTCATATATATATATATAATTAGTGTGACTTTGTTTAGCTCTTCCTTGATGAATGTTGATTCGTTAGAAAGCAGTCATTTTGTTTTGCTGTACTTTCTTGCAATTCTTCATATTTTTTATTAGTTTTGTTAGAAATTAAATTATTACTTGAATTCATTAATCCTATCGAACAGTCTTACCGACGACATTAAAATTGGGCAGTACAAACGGCAGCGGAACTTGAAAATAGTGATTATGAAACAATGAACCCAAAAAACTTGCAGCAAATTTTCTTAGTAAATGGTTAATAACGATAACAGAAATTGTTGGTCAAATTGTGTCGAATGATCCAGATTTCAATAGGAGTGCAAAAGTAAGGTGATGATGCAATCTCCTGTTTTCTTACATTTGCTTCACAGGGGAAAATCGAGGCGACAGTTGACACTTGATAACATTTTTTACGCTATAAACACACAGTTTGTAATAAATATAACTTAATATACATACTAAAGTTAAATTTGTTTATTTTGAGTCGCCTTTCCCCCTTTTCCAATTTATTATATGGTAAAATGATTTCTTTTAAAGCCCATCCTAAGCAGTAAATGGTCTTAATGTGCACGCACACACATTGATATTATTTTTTAAATAAATAAATCTTTATATTTTAGAATTCAATCCTTGTTCCCATTGTGTTTGTAACCGGAAGTGACTTTATTGTATTTCCAATACTCTCTCACTTCAGAATTAAAGATTTTAGTAACACCGTAGTGCTCCAAATAAGAATGTGATCTTCCTGTCAATTAATATCTGACCAATTATATTTTAACTCTTCAACAATGCTTAAAGTACTTCAACATGGTGCTGTTTTTAGCCCAACTAGTAACAGAATAGGAGAAATTTTGTAGTAATAATAGAGCATCAAAAGTAAAAATTCGAAAAATCAAGATTTTATTTAAAACAATAATAATCATAGAAATCAAATAAGAACTAAATATAAATGTTTCAACATTTTAATACTAACGCTATCTACTGAATGTAAAGTGAAAAAAATTTCAGCAAAAAAACTCATGTTTAATCTAAAATATATTTATGAAAATTAAATATTTTTTCAAAAAAAAAAATATCGGATGATTTGTTTCAATGCAATTAATATAAGTTTTCTTATAATTAGATAAAATCGCTAAAGAATCTGAAATTAAATTATTAGTGCATAGAATACAATTAAAAAATGTTTATAAAAGTTGAAGTCTAAATGTTGTAATTCCAAAAAAAAAAAACCCTTTTTTTAATTTGAAAACTAAAATACTCTCTTTTACCATTTTTATTACTATAAATTTCATTATCTATAATTTCCAATTTTATATTTGTTTCCTTTTTAATTTTATTAGTTTAAATTAAATTTAAAAAAGACAAATTGGACTAAAAATGATAAATTGGATGAGAGACAAATTGGGCTAATCTTCTGCTTATTCACAAATTCTAATAAATATTACTTCTATTAAATTCAAACTTCGAACAATATTTTTCTCGTGACTAACTTTGAAATGACATCAAAAAGGAAAGTCAACAAATCGAACTGAATTGAATTTCTTCTTTCTTTCGAATTATAAAATGCAAACTTAATTATCTGCCCCTGTGCGTGCAACATTTTTGATTAAACGAATTTTTAATGGTTTCTATTAAATGTCAATTTGACTAAGTGCTGTTGCAAGGAGCTTTCAATAAATAAATATTTGTGTTTCTGGATGGAAAAAAAAACATTTTTCAAAATCTACAGCGATAAGAAAACATTATGCATTATTCAATATACCTAGTTGAGATTATATTAATTATTTCATCTCCCGAACTTCTACCACACGTGTTACACAAGTAGTTTAAGTACAATTTAAAATGTAGGTGGAGAAATGCTTAAGTAATGAACTCCTTTAACAAAACTGAGAATATTTCTCCTTCTTATTGTTATTGATTTTAATTACAATAACTGGAAGCTCCATAATTTAAAGCAAATGATTAAGATTAAAAAATGAATCTCAATATTTCAACTAAAAATTAAATTTAAAGAAGAATTTATAGTTAGTTGGAAAGAATATACATCAACCCCACTTCATCAACAAGCTCGAGTGTGGTGTTCTTCATATTCTCACAAAGATTCCCTCTAAAATGAGGATGTCACCCTTCCATGAAATGCCAGGCGTCATTTCTGCTGTACATGAACTTTCAGGCCAAGTTCAAGATTTGACCTCATAAGAAAAGGAGTCCCATAGGAACCTAAAATATATCTGAAACGGTTTCTTGTAGGTGTCAATTCCTTTTCCGATTGGAATTTTAAAAGTGACAAATAGGTGAAATTATCATTTCAGGCTCTCCAACCAACAGGAAATATTGTACCCCATGGTCTTAAAAAGGTGTGGCCAATTTCGATTCACAAAATTTCCGAAATTAAAGGAGTAGCAGATGCTTCCCAAAGGTTCAAAGTGAACGGACGTGTCCATGGACATTGTTAAAAAGTGTAAAAACATATTCTAGTATGCAACTAGAATCTAAAAATATGTTACTTTTCATAGAAAATTTAAGTGCAACAAGCGTTTAATTTATTGTAAATATAATATGTAGTTATAATTTAAATTCATTGAACTGAAACTAATCGAAATTTGATATCCATTTTACTTAGCATAGCCTGCTCAAGTCTATTGAGTGTCTTACCTTTTCCAAGTATTCAGCAAGTCATCTGTTAGATTTAAGAGTTAAGCTAGGTTTCAGTGGCAGCTGAAACTGCTTACTGTAGTTAGGCTGAAACGAGAGACAACTCCTTTCTCCCATCTCGTAAGACTGACTGATTTCTTGCTAGCTGGGGTAGAAAGGGAGATTATTTGAAGTCTCCGAACAGAATTAACATGGGGAATTTTATCCAGTAAAAAGGCATTTATGTAAGATGTAGTTTGATCTCGTCAAGGAAAATATTAGCTTTCCCTCTTTAATATTCAAGTTCACTTCATTACAAGGAGACACGGAAAAAATGGAGAAAAACTCTTTTTAACATGGCATTGATGCTACGCACTAAGCAAATAGGTTAACCTCAGTTCTTATGGAAAAGGATTTAATTACCAAAATGATTGACGAAATTATTTGTGACATAGATGGAGCCGAAGCTATTCTTGTGGTAGACGATCTGTACCCGACATTGTGTAGAAATGAAATGTCTTTTTGTGGAAATAATAATTTCATAATGAAAGAAGTACGTAGATAGGGCGATTCATTGTAATATCAAAACTATTTGGCCCTAAACAATACCAAGTTGAATGCCAGATTGAAAAAGAATGACTTGAAGATTGAAACAAAGATGTGTTAAAATTTTCACTAATTAGATCCATTTTTCAGTCATTTCTAAAGTTCCTAATTGCATACAAGTTTTGTTGAAATTTTAATTCTACTGTAATGACCCAGTTTTGAGACTCGTATTTAATTGTACTGTCATTAGTCAATAATGTTCAGTTTCTAATTAAATACTCAGAGAATGAAGGAACAATCAAATAATCTGTTTTTATAAGACAATAAAGCAACAAATATCGATTTTGAATATCCGAGTCTTCGAATATTCAAATTTCAACATCGGTATTTCAAATTTTAACATATATGTCGAACAGATCCCTCTACATTCGTTTGAAACTAAATATTATTATTATAAATAATTACTTATCTGGTCCTGCTTATACAGATCCGAGTCAGTACAAATTTTCTAATCTAGAACCTTTTACACATATGTTCACTAGTGATTACTCTACACTAACATCGAATTTGCTGAATTTTGCAAATCGTCAAAAGTCCAGAAAGACTACAAGAAAAACTTTTATAAATTTATGTTCCGTTTTCAATGCCTCTTTTACAATTTAAATTACGATTTTTTTGTGAGTTTTACGAGAATAAAATTAGAAAACAGACCCATTCAGGAAAATTACGCTTTTGATATCTAGAAACACGTTGATTGGCTGTTTATTAACTTCTCAATTAGAAGCAATGCGAAGGTGATTGTCAAAGGGTCTCATAATTTTTAATCATGGACAAGTGATGAGGGTGAACCCTCACTGAGCACCTCACTCTCCTAACACCTACACCCCATCCACGTGATAATTTTTTTATGTTTCTATTGGTAATTTTTTGCCTTATGATATAAAAATCTTCCCTACCACCATCCACTGATCGATATTTCCTGAATTCTTTATAAAATAATTTTACGAGTTAAATCACATTTGATTCTCTTTTTTATCCATGCTATGAGTTAACCAAAAACTCAATTTTAAAAAAATCACTTGATTCAGTTTTCAAACTGTTCCTTACGCTTCTATTAATTTTATTTTGTCATTAACGTTTAGCCTTTCAATAGAATTATCTTCAAAAATTAAGCAACGGAATGGTATTCAAAAACTAAATCAAAATTTTTAAAAATAACATACATTTCTCTACCTTGAAAGAAAGATAAAAATAATTGAAATATATAATGTCTCTAGGTTCTCACTCATTCTGCATCACCAAGGCGTCGCTTCGTGTTTAGTTTCTCATTTTTAGAAACAACTGAAAATCGAACACTAAATTCAAAATGAAAAGAAAAGTAACACTCACCTTACGAAGAAAAGAATTGAGTTTTATGTGATTCTAAGAAAAGAACCGCTGAGGTCAAGTGAGGTTTTTTAAAAGTCCATAGACAGGGCAGATGTTGCCATTTTTTTTTTTTTTTTCTTTTTCTTTTCGGTTCCCCCACTTGAAACTTAATGGAGCGGAAGTTTGAAACGTAATGGAACGGAAGTTCAACAATCAGAAAGATAAAACATTGATTGGCGAGATCGATGATTACGGAGAAGTATACACTTAATTTATGGACCTATAACCGATTCCTTATATCGACCCATCGATTATGATTTTGTCAACTCACAAAACAATCACACAAAACTGCACTTCGTGCAAATTGGAGGTGATTAACTCCCCTTCTTTCGTGCAGAAAAAAAAAAAAAAAAAAAAAAGGATTTATTCTCGTTTCCGAAATTATCAATCATTATTTCTTCGTTCTAAAATCAAATCCGATGCTTTTTGAAGAAAGCAATTCTAACTCTTCGTCTTTCTAAAAAAACACGTCTATTATTTCATTCTTGTTTTACATTTGAACGCAGTTTTAATATACTTTTATCTAATCGATATTTGAGATAACGATAAGCGTTGTAAGAATAAAATGTTTTGGTAATTTGGATAAAAATAGAGAACAAAATATACCACATACTTTTCTTTTTTCAAATCTATTCATAACAATGATAGAGTTATCATATGTATATATATATACACTCTACAAAACGAAAGAAAAGAAAAATGACGCACCAAGAAGGAGTTGCTCGATTATAATGATATCTCGTATGCAAAGACATTTGGATTGAACTTGCAAATGATTAAAATTTGGTGACCAATGAATGAATAGTGGGAGCTACAGCACATCGAAACTGCGCAATCAACAGGTATACATTAGAAGCAATACTCAAACTGATGGTCAAATTTTCTGTTGCATTGCGATCTAGAATACCTTTCAAAGACTGAAAAAATACCTCACCGCAAGACTCGAGCTCATTACGAGCAACTGTCAGAGTTTGAAAAAGGTCGTATCATTGGATTAAAAGATGCAGGTTGAGCAAATCGGAGAATCACTCGTCATATGGGTCAAAGCGATGCGACGATTAGAAGATGCTGACAAGAATGGGTGGACAATGGCAGATTTCAGCGTCAGGATGGTAACGGTTGTCCTAGAGTCATAGCAGATCGGAAGGGCAGAGTGATTGTCAGATCAGCTGTCACAGTGCCTGATTCATTGTTATCAACCCTCAGATGTGCGGCCCACTCACGTGTGTCCATCATGACCATTCACAGACGGCTGATATAAGTCAACATACCCACCCACCCACCCACCCCTTGCAGCTCCTTCCTGATTGGACAGCAACTTACTCCCTCCACTCACACTCCCTTCTTCACTAAGACTTCAATTATCAAGCTGATTTTTCTCATGTTAATAGTTCCAATTTAAATTTTTCTCTTTACACTCATTTTTAATATTAATATTTAAACTTTAATTTAATAATGGGCAAGTAAACATTAATCATGGTTCAACTCAGATTGGAGATTAAGGCCCATAAAGGGCTAGGTACTCCTCATAATATATTCACTACGTACCGGCCGCTAAGCCACCTGCCACTCACACCTGCACACTGTCGAGCCAGATTCAAGTGGTGCTTGGCCCGATCAGGTCAGAATGAGGCTGACTGAGGACGTATAGTGTTTAGCGACGAATTCCGCTCCCAACTGTGTCCTGACGATCATAGAAGACGTGTCTGGAGACGCCCAGGGTAGAGGCCGATCCTGCTTTCACTATTGTACCCCACACAGACTCTCAACCAAGAGTTATGGTCTGGGGTGCCATTTCCCTTAATAGTTGGACCCCTTTGCTCGTCATTAGAGGCACACTTACAGCACAGCGGTACGTCGACGAAATTTTGAAACCTGTTTTGCTACCGTTCCTTTTGCAGTACCCTGGCCATATTTTTCAGCAAGATAATGCCAGACTACATATGGCATGTGTTGCTATGAGCTGTCTTACAGTTTGTCAAACCATTCCTTGCCCAGCCAGATCTATCTTCAATCGAGCATTTCTGGGATATGATGGGAAGGCAACTGCATCTACTAGGGAATGTTGATGACCTAGCCCGACAATTGGAGCAAATTTGGCAAGAAATACCGCGGGAGACCATCAGGGAGCTTTATTACTCTATGCCACGTCGTGTGGCACCTGCATCCAGGCTAAATGAGGGTCAACACCTTATTGAGCTTGTTACTTTGTAACTATGTAACTCTGAAATAAATCATTCAATTTTTCGGAAATATTAATCATTTTCTATTCTGTACATAAATTTTCCTATCCGCCAATTTTTGTCTCCAACCGACAACTCCTTCTTGGTGCGTCGTTTTTTTTATTATAGAGTATATGTACATAATTCAAACCAACTGTATAAATGTTCATTTATTATTACATTTTAAAATCTTTCTTCTGGTTGTATATCGGGTTGTATGTACAAATAAGAAATCTTGTTTTAAAGTTATTTTTATATGCACATAAATTGTTGCAAATATTTTAAAATATAGGATTTGCTACAGAAAGCAACATTTTGACGAGAAATGTAAATGTAAATCTTGAATTGTATTTTAATGCAAGCAGAAATTGTAATCAGTAAATACAAATGCATAATACCTGTTGCAGTTTAACATACAAAATTAGCAATAGATTGATCTACATAATTTTTAAAAATGCACTGTATTAATCAATAGGTAACCATGTAACTCTGAAATAAAGCATTCAATTTTTCTGAAATTTTAATCATTTTCTATTTCTGTACATAATTTTTCTATCTGCCAATTTTTGTTTCCATCATACAACTTTTTCTTGGTGCGAAGTGTTTTTCGTTATAGAGTATGTATATATATATATATACTAGGATTATTTATATAAGTACCATTTTTAAATATGACAGTTGCAGTGTTACTTGCCATTCCAGCCAGATACACTGATTACTTACATCTCATAGTTAATCACAGACTCCAGCACGGAAGCATTCGTCAATGGTTACGTTTATTTGTGAGCATTTAAAATGCTTCATGTAATTAAAAAACGCTGATTGTGAAATAAGCGCTGTAATTCGTTCATAAGGCATGAATGCTGCCGCAATTCATCAACAGGTAAATGAAGTGTGTGGACTCGTATCTCATGTGATATCGGAAACAAAATAGTAATCTATAGAATAGAAGCATTCAATATCACACAAAAGATGAAGCCCAAGCAAACAATTTTAGCACTCAAAATCGTATATACTGGATTTTGGGATAGACAGGGGGTGTTGCTAGTGGATTTTTTTTACCTCGGGGTGGGGTTGCTATATATTTCGACATATATTGTGACAGTTTAACAACACTGCGTGTTGAATCCAAAACAAAAAGCGTTACAGGTTCACTAAAGGTATTGTTTTGCTGCATGATAATGCCTGTCCGCGCATGGCTCTTCGAAACCTAGATCTCATCGCATCATATGGCTGATAATAACATGATCTCCCTTAGTCTGACACATAGTGACTACTATTTGTTTCTTCTCTTGAAAAAGAATTTAGGTGGCGAGAGCCATGACGAGGATGATGACGTCAAAACGCAAAACGGTCTGCTGCAGTGGTTAGTCCTTCATTGATTTATTGCCCATTATGGCAGATTTCTATGAGAATGGAACTCAATCGCTAGTTGTATGATAAGTGCCTTAATATTGGATATAATTATGTTGAATATTAGATTAAGACGGTTCTCGGTGAGTAAAAAAAATATTAACACCCATCGATAGCGCTGAGTATTCCAAGGTTTTTGACACAATGTGTTGGCTGGAATTTTCCTCTTAGGCGTCAAATAACCTCTATGGTGCTGTGGCCAATTGGAATAATGGGAGAACACTGTGGAATTTCGCAGTTGTAAAATTGAAAGGAACTCTAGATCTATTGCATTGAAGGATTGCATTACAGGACCTTTTTATTTCTTAAAAAGAGACGTGGAAAGAAAATAATAGTCTTAAAGAATCTATAGCTTCTTTTGTGTGTACAGGTTTTCTTATAAAAATAAAATAGCAGAAAAACTGCGATTATTTTATTTTGCTTTTTAAATATCAAAACGGTACTTAACTAAAAATCACGTTGATATTTCAATGTAATAATCTGAAGGGATATTATTATGCTTTCTGAATAAGATTTGTCATTATTTGCTTCAGTTTCATGGTATTTTTCGTAGACCTTTCGATTTCAAGTTATTGTCATGATCACTGTCTCTGTAAATTAATACTGGATTTTTGTGTCATTACAATTCGAGTTATTTCTCTTAATTTGTGTGTATTCAGACAAAGCTTTATTCCATCGAACACGTCTAGAACTCCACGTAGTCCTTTTGGCAGCTTAGAAAAAGTTACTATCTTTCGAAAAGGTTGCATTAAGTCTTAAAACTATAACCTTATTGGTTATCCTTGCCTAATTGATGCTTTCCGAAAAGCTTTATGAAGAATCTATTGAGCGATTTCTCAACTTTAAGTGACAAATGTTCTTTCATTATGAATGATATGAGCAATAGGAAGCAGTAAAAATCGAAGAAAACTCAGAAAGAAAAGATAATTGATTTTATGAAATTATGTCTTCATTTTTTGTTGCCTGTAAAATAATCAATATTTTAACGATTATCAATACAATGATGTAAATTTGCTTTTGCACTTTATAAAAAGGCATTATTTTCTAATTTCTATCCAATGAAGGCTTCGTAAAAAAAGAATCGTATTATTCTTTAAAGCGTTAAGAGTGAGAGTTAAATATCAAAGCTGCTCACACTCAGTAACTTTCTGTGCTTGCCATACAGCGATCATTGCTTTCATTGCTATGCTACATTTCTTACATTATAATTTCGATCAAAAGTGTCATAAATGTATGTATTCAAGTACATTTATTATACAAGAGATACTTGAAGCAATTGTGACATACTTTTAGCAAATAGATCCAAGTTATGAATGTAAATTAGAATGCAATGGAATGCATAGCTCAAATAAGAATTTGAAAGGAACGTCCCATAGTTTATTAACAGCGACAAATATGGTAATTTCTCTTTCCAAAAAGAAGAAAAGTTTTCGGAATCTTAAACAAATTCCATCCGACTACAAGATACTGAACTGCAAATGTTTCGTTGAATGCGACCATGGACAGAATCTTCTATGGTGTTTCCTTTCTTGGATTGATCTTCTTGAGCATACAAATAGAACTCTTCTAACTAAAACTTTGGTTCGCATATTTTTGTTTTCGCTCTTTTTTGTGAATTTGGAAAGTGTGATAATGGGATTGAAAAGACTCAGTTTTAAATTGGACGACTTCGGTTTCAGAATATCTTTTTTACATCTTTGCTCTTACACTATAAGCGAGCTTATTTGGTATACTTTGAGACGCAAAAGAAGGAATTTGGAAGTTCTGTTGAACATTTTAAGACAGAATCATACATTAACCTTAGAAAAGTCTCAAATACTACTTTTTTTATTTATTTGCTGTACACCAGTTATTTTTGAAATGTTATTCCTTACTTTTGCCGATTCAACCCAAAAATGGGATATTTATGGAATAAAAATAAATTTTACCACTTACTTCATAATTAAATGTATCAGAACATCCTTTAATACATTTGTATATCCAACGTTTATCAATGCAATAACTTTCTTGTATTGTTTCATCTGCCAGCGCATTTGTGACATAATAATTCATATCACGAATGAGATTGAAGCCTGCCCGATCGAAGAGTTTACGACTGGTAAACAAGCAAATATCCTCAAAAGAATGTCCAGGTTAGAAGATACTTTGAACTACATCCAAAAAGTGTTTTCCTTACCCTCTTTTCTAATGACTGTAGCTTATTTTTGTGTTTCAATAACTGTTTTAGCAGTTATTGTAGGTATTAACTTTAAAGTAACATTCTACATGAAATTGAGATGGATTTTATTATTCATTAACTCATTTTGTGGTTCGGTGGCAATTTTGTGGAAAGCAGGCAGTTTGCCAATTGAAGCCAGAAAATTGAATAATGCTATCCGGAAAAAATCCCGTCAAAAAATTATTCCTGTGAACAATATTGGTGTCGGAACAGATCTGATTGATACATCAGATTTCGTATTATCGGGTTGCAACATTATATATTTCTACAGAAGCTCAATTCTTGCTTTGGTTGGAACCATTCTTACATACACAATACTTTTAATGAGAAAAAATTGAAAGCAAACTTCAAGAAAAATAATTTATGAAAAATATTACTTCTGTATTGAATGATTAAACAGTGATGTATAAGACCTTTCCTAATTTTGCTGGTTCATGCAGTATTAAAACAGTGTACAGAGTTTCTGACTACAGTGCTTTTTGTCCTTTTGTTTCTTTCTGATGAAATTTATGATAAAATCAATGCTTTTTCTAAGTAGTCAATTTTTTCCACCTGTATAAAAAGCTATGTATTGCAGAAAATAGGATTCGTGAAATTTAAATGTGAACTTTGAATTTCTTATTTTATTTTTATCGAAGGACGTGAAATCGGTTGATAATAAACAAAGAAACATAAAACAAAGAAACACAAAAAGAAAACTGAAAATATGTTTCTTACTTAACTCTTGGTAGTCATGGCACAAAGAAAGGAAACTTTAACATATATGTGATGTGTAGAGTATTATACCAATTCAAAAAGAGATAAAGACTAACATTTACCAAAGATTTCATTAACTTACCCCAAAACATTAAGAATCAGTCTAGAAAAATAATCTCGTGTATAACGGACTCATTAGACTTGAAACTGAGCATGTATATATATATATATATATATATATATATATATGGCTGCTAGAATATGGCTATCAAAGCTAGGTTCTAAAACGGTTCATCGTTTTTTTTCGTCAATTGAGAGACGACGGCGTTATTCCATGTTGGTTGCAATGAAACTTATTTCGGTCGCTGGTCCTCTCCAAAAGTCTACTGCTACTATTCTTACTTTCAGTTCCATGTAGAACTAAAAGGAAATCACCCGTTTGGTCAGTGATCACATACAATCCATGTTGTATGTGATGTGCAAAAAAAAAAAAAAAAAAACGCGAACTGAAGTTGTAACAACATTATTAAATAAAATTTAAGAGGCAGGGGAGCCGGACTAATTTTATCTCATTTGAATACTCTCCATTTATAGCAACGCACTCTCCCTATACCTGTTTTCATTTTTCTAAACATCCCTGGAAGCCCTTAGGATTTAGACTCTTAAGCTGCTTAATCGTTTCTCGTTTTATCATCTCAACTTTATTCCCTGCATATTCATTTTTAATTTAAGAAAAAGGGGGGGGGGAATCACGGGGGGATAGATCTGGTTAGTAGGGAGGATGACCAAGCTTGGTGATAGAATTTCTGACTAGAAACTCGAGAACAGTCACTGTAGAATGTCATGACATTAAAATCATCCAAACTTTCTTTCAAGATCAATCAGCCCCACCTTTGATTTAAAATAAATGAGTATTTTCTCATTGCGCTCTGTAATAAATAATAGTAGTTACTTTGCAGTTTGATGTTAGAATTAACAGAGGAATTAAAAGCTAGCTTTTTTCGCTCTATTTTTTTTTACTTAGGATACAAAAAACAACAGTTAAATTGTAACACATGTACAAAGTTATTAAATTGCAATCTAGTATAATTTTAAAAATCTCACTTATATAATTTAATCTTAAATAAAATCATTTCGTAACAGATTAATCGCCCGTAATAGTTAAATTGGACAATTTAATCGGAATTTTTTAATGGAGAATTAATGATTTCCCAAGTTCTCTCAAATAAATCCTTACTTACGTTAGCTATGCCTCCCATGTTAAGAATTGCGTAATTAATAAATAAAAAAAGAGCTTTAATTTCTTCAACTTTCTTGCGTAAGTGTTATGTTTTCGAGCTCTAGTTCCAACAAATACAAAGGTGCAAACTCTTATAAGGATAGTTTTATTACAACTTGATATCCATTTCAAAAGAGTCTTTCTCGTTTAACTCGTTAACGATAATAGGATTTTCTTCTTACTGCACTAAGGCTCTCCATTTATCTCCAAACCTATATTTAATATGTTATTAAAAGCATAGTGTAAGTAAAAACGGTGCCCGCCAAGGCTAAAATGGAGCTTCTTCTGAAGTGCATGATGTCACAACCAGAAACAACAAAACTTGGTCTTTCGCACAAAACTTTCTGAAAATCCACTTCGTCTGCTTTGCCCAAACACAGCAATCTGTGCTCCCTTTTTCTGCTGAACTCTTCTTTAAAATTGTCAATTTCAATAGGCAAGCATCCTAAGAACCACATATATAGCAACAGACAGGCGAAAGTATTGACAAAGTAAAGTGAAAACTGCACCATCAAGGCTGAATCATCTACGTTTTGATTTCCCACGATCAACCAACCGACTCCTGTGCAGCACGTAGTAAAGTATAACGCAGAAATTAAAAAAGAAGACAGGTACAATACTCTCTGAAGGAGGGTCAAGACTTCATCGATTTTGTTCTTTTTCCTCAGTATGCTCGACTGTTTGACCATGTTGAATTGTTTAGGAGGACATTTCTCGATTTCTTCCCTAAGGCACATTATTAATCTACGCACTCGTTGGCAAAGCACACAATGCAGTAGAATCATTGCAGTAGGAAACATACAATATAAAACATTGTACAGAGAGATCTTGATAAATACCACTATGACCTGGAGGTTAGTACTGTCAATGGGATACTGATACCATAAAGTTTGTGCTCTGCTTTTAGTTTCTTTCGTCAATACATTTAGAATCGCAAAAATGAGGGGCATGCATGAGATAGAATACAAAATAATATCTATTTCTTTTCTTTCAGTTTGTGGATGCAGTTTATGAAGCAGTCTTAGTAGATCTGTGAGTTGTTTTCTTCGGTATCTCATAGAGTACCATGTCAGTATACTAATTAGGTAAGTGCTATAATAAATTGCCAAAACCTTCCCCATTTGTGCATCGTTAATTCGGAGAAAAGTTATTACAAAACAGTCTGCTACGCCCAGAAGAAGCATGGCATGGAATACATGAACTGTTATTCGTCTTTTAAGCGTGTTGTCAGAATCTACAAGAAGGCCCATCCAACAAAAAAGACGAAGAAATAGATTTGATTCGTTTGCGTATTTGAGGTACCAGTTACAGCTGTGATCTCTGAAAGCCTCTCTAAGCTGGATTCGGTTTTCTTCAGAAGTCGATTTTGTTGATAAAGAATGAAAAACTCTGATCATATTTTCTCGTTTTATATTTCAAAACTATCTTATTTCAAAACAAATGGAGAAAGATAAACCTTAATTACATGTGACAGAAAAAAAAATCATTATTTTTCCGTAAATCAGCTTTTGGAAACGTTATTTAGAAAGACAATTTTAAAAAATCCGAAGTATGCTTTCCGAAGATAGGCAAAACTTTATAATAAGACCACAGGACGAATTATATTGAAGATAATTATTTAATTATAATATTCATAAAATTATTCTTGATTACTATGCATAAACTCTGGTAACTGTCAGATTTCCAGTTTAACAACGTGAATAAATGAATATTTGTCATGAACTATCAAAAAACTCAATGTGGACCCTGAAAATTTAGAATTATTTTGTCGCAGAATTGTATTCTTAAGTTCACATATTGCTTGATTATATGAATACCTCAAATATTACGTTTGAATTTGAACATATGAATTAAATGTGTTTTTATTGTTCTTGATATTGCTTAAATAACTATTAACTAGGCGTAATGGCATTTATTCAAAAATCAGCTATATGAATAATCAGAAACAGTTTTGGTTTTAGTATTTATATAATTAAATAAATATATATATGACTATTCTTTCACTTATACCTGAATAATATTCTCAGAAAGACATAATTAGACTTACAATAATTGTTAAATGCTTGCGGAATTGCATTTCCATAACCCATATATGAACACACGACATTTTCAATTTATCTTAATGCTTAGCATTCAATAAAAAAAACGGAACTTTGACCCGACTATATTTCAGTCGGTATATTCTACAAACATTAATACCACTTGCCAGTACCAATACTGTCCGTATTCCATAATTTACGATTTTGGCTCACAAAATACTCGCTTCATGTTATAAATATTTTAGCTAATATAATGAAGATTGTTTTGAGAATGCACTAAAAATATTTCCGCATACATCTGTCATGTATACGCGTAGATGTTCTAATTTAAGGAAACAAAGACACACAACCTTTTTTAAGATAGAAAAGAAAATTCCAAATTCATTTCATTCCAATTTTTTCTCCAGCCTAGAATTTTGAAGTAATGTGAAATCCTTTATTATAAAAACTTTATCAAACTTTTCCCCCACTATCAAAAAGTCAGCTTACGTTCGACAAGTATGAAAATAAATGTCATCCTCTTATAAAACCTGTCTGTATGAAATTTCAAAGCACTATGCAAATGCATTAAGATAATTATATCTATAGACATTGATTTTATCAATAGTATAATATTTCTTCCTTTTATCTAATAGTATAGCAATAGTTTTTCTATCTCATTCTAATGACTAAAAATTATTGTTGCGTGTTAACAAAATTGATACTAATGATCACGATATTCATTGTTCATTTTTTAATCGACGTTTCTCTTCGTTAGATTGATAATTTCATTTTATATCTGAGAATTAAGAATAGTTTATAAATAGTTACCAAATAAATTTAGTTGAACTGGCTTGGGACAACGCTAACTACTTCAAAATGATACAAAGAAACCCATTATCATTTTTACAAAAAGTACTCCTTTGCATCAATGGCGGAATGGTGAACCTAGAAAGTTTTGGGGCTCGTTGCGGTGACTAATACAAATGAATGTTTCAAAAGCACAATAACGTTTTTTGTAGTCGTTTGCTAGCACAGAGCATGTTGAACGGGTTTTTTTTTTTTTTTCGTATACTTGCATAAAATTTAAATATCGAATCAAATAAAACGTAACTTTGAATTTGAGATTGTATTTATTCTCTTTTGAGCCTAATTGTTCAAAATTTTGTATTTGAATGCAATGCTAGATATCCCATTAATTTTTCCTTTCTGCGATCTTTGAATTAATTTCTTTTTACATTCTTCACAAACAAAAATAAATAAAATAAAAACTGTTTAAATAAAAATATATTATTTAATTCAATGTACCCCTTATTTGGAGAATTTTTCGAAATCTGTAATGGGTGAAACAGATTATGTTTCCTTGTGGAGGGGGTGAGCGGTACAGCAATACGAGGGCTACTGGCAAATTACCTCACAATTTTGAACCTCGGTCAAGTGACAATGTCGATATCTGAGCTGGAATCAACCCTTTCCAAACTTCCTCACTATGCCAAAGGGAGGACTTGGGGCCTCAATGAAATTTAACGTGCATCAGCTTCACTGCACGTCGGGTCTTTAGTGGTATCAAGGCTCGCCCCATGACACGATAAAAATAATGCCGACTGCGAGCTTACGTCTATGACTACCCTTTACTACTACTACTTTTCATATTCAAATACCTTTTATTGAAAAGTATACGCAAGATATTGTAACTGTATCTAACAACAATCGTAAGCATAATGATAGATTGATTTTCTATGATTTAGAATTATTTTCTTGTTTAAGAAAAATATCAGCATATTATTGAGAATCCCTTTGTAGCAGTATTTGCCTACCTGTGGCATTCTGTCACTGTGTTCTCGAAAGCCCGAGATGTCAATGACTAGCGATAATGGGGGAGACTGGTTAAAATAAGTCTTTTTATGACTTTCTGCAATCAAAACTTGAGACAACTTTATATAATAATTCAATGACATAAGTGCTGTCAAACGTTCTGAAGATAATTTCTCACCGCTTACTTGAATTCCAGAGCAGTTTTGAAAGTCCTTGGGGGTTTTAGCTATCGCCACATGCCACAAAAATGTAATATTATCAGGAATAATACTACATTTTTGTTGCATTATTTAGTTTAAGTTACATTTCGTATTTTGTATGATCAGATAAAAATATTCTGTAGTAAACACACAAGAATTTTAAGTTTCTCTTTTAGCAGAATAACAAACCAACTTTCTTACAAAAATGCAGCATCAAGTTTTATTGTTGTATCCTTTTTGTCTATCCTAACAAATCGAATTCTGAAAGAAAAAATTCATATTGGTAAAACTAGCCATCCTCAAAAGATCAAGAATATTGTCTTTAACGAGACAATATAAGACTTTATATAATAATATGTACTTCTGAATAAAATGAACAGTAAAAACATTTGCAGACATTAAAAATCGATGCAATGTCGGACATAAAAGATGATTAATTTAATGAAATAGGGACTTTACATTCTAACTCATGTCAAAACATTGACGTAAATATTTGTTTATTCTTTTCTGAAGAAATATCTTTCTTCATTTCGATGCGATGAAATATGGTTCTTTTGCTAAACCAGCGCCTGATTAATCTTTAAAGTGTCGAAAATGAGAGATAAATGTGAAACTTACTGTTTTAAACTCAACAACTTTTTGTGATTACATTCAGCAAACGTTCCTACATTGCTGTGTAACATATTTTATATTCTGATTTAAATACTCAGTATGATAGATGTTTATGCGTATTTTTCTTATATTTAGAAAATACTTGGAACAAACATCCCATATTTTGAGTAAAAATTTGTTAAATTACCAATATAGATTAGAATTTGACTGAAATACATAATTTGAATAGAAATATGAAAGATATGACAACGACAAGTATGGTCGTTCCATTTTCAAAAAGGAAGAAGAAAAAATTTCAGAAACGAATTCGATTCTACCACAATCTTTTCAGCTCCAAGTACTTCGTTCAATGCGACCGTGTTCAAAATCTTCTTTGGCGGTTCCTTTCTTGGTTAGATCTGTTAGAAGATTCAAATAGAACTCTTCTAGCTAAAACTTTGGTTCGATTATTTTTGTTTTCTCTCCTTTTAATGTGCTTGATTAAATCAATATTCGGTATGAAACAATTCAGTTTTAAAATGGATGACTTCTTTTTTAGAACATCTTTCTTACATCTTTGCTCTTACACTATAAGTGCAATCATCTGGTACGCTCTGAGACGAAAAAGAAAAAAATTAGAAGCTCTGTTAAAAATTCTTCAAAATACTTACACTTTAACCTTAACAAAGTCACAAATTCTAAGCTTATTATCTCTTTTCTGTGCACCTGTTATTTTTGCATTATTTTTGGTTACCACTGAGAAGCCAACTGAAGATGAGAAATTTTTTGGCTCAAAAGTAAACGTTCCCACTTATCTTATACTTAAATGTATCCGATTATTTCTAAATTTATTTATATTTCCGACGTTTATCAATTTAATAACTTTCTTGTATTGTTTCATCTGCCAACGCATTTGTGACATAGTCACTCATTTCACAAATGAGATTCGAACTTGTCCATTCAAACAATTTGCAATCACTAAAAAAACAAATATCCTAAGAAGAATGTCCAGGTTAGAAAATGTTTTGAATCGCACCCAAAATGTGTTTTCACTGCCTGCGTTTCTCATATCCGCTTCATATTTTTGTGCCTGCATTTCTTTTTCGGCAATCATTGTAGTCAGTAAGATGGAAATTAGCTTCCGTAATCAATTGGAATATATTTTATTATTCATTAACTCATTTTGTGGTTTGGTGGCTATTTTATGGAAGGCAGGCAGTTTGCCGATTGAAGCAGAAAAATTGAAAAAGACCTTCCGGAAGAAATATTATCAGAAACTCCTTTCAGAGAAAAAAGTCGGTAATATTCGTTTAGAAACACATCTGATTGATACAACAGATTTCGTAATGTCTGGTTGCAAAGTTATATATTTCTACAGGAGCACTCTTCTTGCGTTAGCTGGAACCATTCTTACCTATACTGTACTTTTAATCAGTAAGTATTAAACTTTAACCTTGAGGAAGAATAACTTTGGAAAGAAATTATTTCTACCTAGAAGGATTAAAATACACTACGTGACATTGAAACTATAATACTCAGAACGCATGCGCAGAAAGCGATGAAAGTCGAGAAAAAGAGACACAGTAATGAATAATAAGTGATGCTTTTCATATGATACACTTATAAATAGAGCGACTTAAACGTATGCTCAATAATTTGTCGCACTATCCTTGGCGGCAATACATTCAACAACACGTCTATGTGTATAGACTCGAATAGTGGGTGGATAATCTTCTAATAGATAAATGTCTATTCTCTCTTAACCAAATGCCCCAATTCGTTTCTAAACGTGGAGTAGAAATCTAAGTAAACAAAATTTAATTTCGTTTTAAACATGTTCAATTGGTGGGAAATCCAGAGAGACAGCTGGCCAGAGAAACACCGAGTATCCGGCCTATGCATGTTGTCTGATACACGCTGTGTGCGATCTGGTATTTTCCTGCTTTTCAATGGATTTCGCTATCTTCTGAAGAAAAAATAGTATTACTGGATGGAGACGTCCTCCATGTATTGTTTGGCCGTCATACTGTGAAGAACATGGACTAATGGTGATGTACACTCGTAGGCGATGGCAGCCTAAAATATGTTGGCACGTAGTCGTGTGATATTATTCTACAGTAACAGACGGCTTGGACCTGTCTCGAGCTTGCTGCCCTATTCGTTCACGGCAGCTGTCACTGATTCACAAAAAGGGGATTCACTTTATCCCCCTCCTTATGCTACTCCGAAGTCCACGTGTCTGTATTGAAACATCACCGCAAACGGAGGCACCTATGCTTTTGACTCAATTATAGCTTTCTGAACGGACACTATGAGTGTATCTCCCCCCGGTGCCAATCAGTGAATACTGGTTCTGATCTATATGACAGCATTAAGAGGGCTCTCGATCATTCTCAGTCCTCTGCGACAGCCAAAAAAATTTACAAGAACATTATTGTGGACGACGTATCAGCACTAATATTGTTGAATCTCCAGATTTTTCACTTATATCTCTCTTAACATGACCCAGAATGCAACGCACTTCGCATAATATGCATAATTTGATATATTCATCTACCCTGCAGTTTGCATATTTCTCTTAGCATGCTTTCATGGTCTTGCATTTTCACTGTGATGTAGTGTATGATAGATTGGACATATTCTAATTTTGATGACATAATGCAGTGCAACTTACTTGGTATTCCTAGAATGCTTGCAAACATACAGCATTTCTTAGCTAAACAAAGTCTCTTCTCTTCCATTTTGTTTTTTTCGCGCTGTAAAATCGGTTCTTATCTGAACAATTAGACTTGAGACCACCTATATAGAAAAGACTGTCTACGGCCAGTAATGTTTTCCCCCGATTCAAATGCGTATTCTTATTTTTGTATTCATTTTGGCAATAACATAATACTCTTGAATAAGTATTATGAAACCAGGAAACATGATTAAAGTTCTCGGCAACCGGTATTTTCATTTAATGAAGTATTGTTAATTCTATGGACATATTACTTTTCTCCTCAAATCTAGACCATTTTATGAATACGAATACAGAAAAGTGCATCCGAAACATTTACCAGCCTAGAAATTGAGAAGAAAAGTAGTAATTCGATAGGAGTAACATTATCTTCCAAAACCCAAATGGCTGGTAGACGGGAGCAGTAAAGATGTGTACGATATGCACAGTATTATACGGAGTCAAGAAATATGTACGGACTACTGGCTATATACACACACACACATGCTGAGATAAGCAAAATCATTAACTTCTACCAAAACTTTTTTAAAAAAAAAAGAAAGAAATTTGTTGAAAATTATCTCGTGTATATAACTGATTTTTCCTTCACATGAGATCTTTTAAGACTCAGAAAGGAGCATTCAGTTACTCATGAATGTGACAGAACTTTTCTGGTTTCTCTTTCACATTTCATTCGTAAATATACTTATCATTCATTTCAATATCTTCTAACGCCTATATATTTTTTTTTGAAATCAAATCTGATAAATATTTTTTTAAATACAAAATTCAATATAGCTCAATTTACAAATAAATATTTGAACACACGATTCGGCTTCATTTATTAGATTGGTGATACATTTATGAACAAATTATAATATATTTCTCTAAGCGAAAACGAAAATGGTTGTCAACAGATTTTGAGATAAATTTCAAAGACAAAATTAAATTAAGACACAGGCTATATTTTAAAAATGAAAAATTTTACAAAAATTAATTTTAACAATTTCTTATCTTCAATGTGACTCAGTATTGTTTTAAAACCACAATCCCGAAAACCAGTAGAAGATAAAATTATAATTTTTAATCAAAAAGATAAGAAAAGAAAGAAATCCTTCTGTAATAAAATCAAATCATTCTCTTCGTTCGACTTCGTTTATCAATCAACCTTTTGGTGTTTGCAGAAATAATACTTTAATTTCATGTCTAACTGAATTTTCCATCACAATACAAAACAAAATATTTATTTTTGAAGATATGATATGAGTAGCATATTCGAATTGGTGTGAATTGATACCTGTATATCTCATGCACCTTAAATATATATACATTATGTGATGTCTATATATTATGTTGAATGCATATCTTATGTAGCTTTTAATGTTTATGTGCTGGCTTTTTTTATTGCTTCTTTATCAGAAAATAAGTGGAAAATAAAAATTATCTTTGTAAATTGGATGAATATTTTTTTTTTAAATTTTAGACTGGCTCTTTAAATTTGTTGGCATTCATCTGTAGAGGGCACTTTATAAGCGCGGTAATGTTGGGATATATTTATTGAGTTAACAAAAGTAAGAGAGAACACTATAACCCAATGAAGGTAGCAGGCGTAGAGAGCGCTGTTTGTGATGCCCGCTGGTTATGAACTTCTCCCATTACTGAACTTGATTAATTAATCACAAAAGTACTCAATCAACAAAATGAAGAGCCGAGGAGTGCAATAATGATGCTACCAATTTTTTAATCACTTTGTTGAAAATTTTAAGCTCAATAATTAATCTGTCTTTTCCTGCAATTAGACTTCCTAAACAGAAAAACGCTTGAAAAAATATATATTAGAGTTTTAAATTAATTCAATTCTTATCAACGCACTCGGATTTGGGTGAGCAAACTAACTCGAATTGAGGGTTGGATCTTTTATCACTCTTCCGATCTTTTCTAGGATTTCTCTGACCACACTTATTAATTTGAACAACGATGTCCGACGTCTCACTTTGATTCACTATATTACTCTCACTAGTTCTACCCCCAACTAACTTCGAAATCTCTAATTCCCTATTATTCATTTTATCGTTGCTTATGAACGTAATTTATCCATTCTATTTCAATCCCCTTATGATTTTAATCTCATCAATGTAAGGCATATTTCATTTTATTGGAAGGTGCTACATTTCAAACATTTCGAATAGAAAAGTCCCCAAAGTTAGTGATGAAAACTTCGCAATATTGCCCACATCCTATGCTTACCAAGTAGAAGAAAGATTATACAGTTTATATATAATCAAACTTAACATTTCTTGGAATATATTTAAGGCAAAGTTAATTTTCAATTTTCAGAATCCCAATTAAAAATGAATTTATTTACAAAATTATATATGCTTGATTTTGTGCTCACTTCAAAATAGCATTAAGAAAAACAATAAATACATGATAAATAGGAATGCAAAACATTTATAGTTGGACCCTGTTAACTCGCGGTAGATGAGGTTACTAAACATACATTTGTTAGAAAATCACAAACACATTTCCTATTTTCTTACTTTTCTAAATAAAAAACTTTTTATCACAACACTTTGTTGTTTGCTCTTCTTAGCTTCACACATTTTTTTTTATTTCTTTCTTAACGTCACACATTTCACTTATCTTTTAACTTCAGACAAGATCAGACTTACAACTTTTTAACTAATGACAACAGTTCCTTTTATTATTTTAAATCCTGTCCCGTTACCTTGTCGATCTACGCAGTTTATTGTTAGCATATCTAATCATCTCGCTATACTCTTAAGTAAACTGCTGTATTACTGTTGTCTTAAATCCTGAGACAAGGAACAGATCTGGTTGCATAACATCAACAAATTTATTAAATACTATATTTATCGCATTACCGTGCGATCCTTACTCACGAGTGTCAACTCGCTCGTTTACACACTGACACTATACTGGGGAGGGGGGGTCGTCCCTTACAAGACGCCCTCTTCAGGTAGGAATTAAGCACTGGAGATAACGTACCGAATTATAGATATAATACAATTTCCATCATCGATTAGAATGTTCTACTTGCGTTTACACTTTTTTGAAGTTACTTTTAATTATTACAGAAATCACTTATACAAAATTATAACTCTTAAAATATGACCAATAAAAATGGTTGAATGCACAAATAATCTCACTGACCACAAGATCTTGGAAAATAACCTCTTACAAATAATATCAGGCTATGGCATTAAACTTTAAGAGATATGGTTGATTCGCATCTAATCCAAACAATCAAATCATGAAAAGATAAATAAAAATTATTAAAATAGTCAACCCTCTCTTAACCCAAAAAGCTTTCACAAGATGAATCTCAATGACATCAGATTTCATTCCCTCTTCCTCCTTTTTTTTTTTAGACCTCTGCTCGTCTAATTTTGGATGCTTTTTAAGATTTTTTTCTCAGCTATTTCTTTATTGCTGGTTATTTCGTTTGGCTCGAAATTCGTAAAAGATTCAAACTCTTTCACTACACATCCCTTTTTGCTAGATTTAGGTATGCAAATTCCATTTCACTTATTTCTTTCTCATGTCTCTGATTTCTCTTATGCAGAGTATGTGTTATCTATTGCAAACTGAATTCTATGGCCTGCTTATCCCCCGGTATATAAAATAAAAATAAAGAAGGTGATTTATCTTAACAGGAAGTCCTGATGTCATCTGAGTAAACATTAATGTGGATCTAATAAAACGAGAATCACTGTAAAAACGCGAGTTAGTGGACTCTCGAGTTAACGAACTGTGAGTTAACCAGGTCCAACTGTATTTCTTTAAGAAGTTTGATTTGGTTTGCTTTGAACGAAATCTGATTCGAAATATTTCCAAAGCTTTCGACGTCACAAAAAAGATTTTTGAGGAATAGTTTCTAAAAAGAACATTCAATACAAAATAAATTCTACAAAACGATACTGATTATTGTATATAAAAATGTACAATAATCAGATTCAGATATGCATTTATTCATATGGAAGTGATAATTGAAACAACTTCTTACTTTCTAATGACAAAAATAGAGATTTCATCTTTCCATAAACCAGTGATAAATAATACGGAAAATAATTTCTTTATAATATAGCAGTTGTTATTGAAGTACAATATTTTAATTGCTTTTTCGTGTGGTAAGTTATTTCATGAATTTCTAAAGAAACTGTAATTAAAAATTTTGGCTATAGACTCACAAAACTTTATTTTGATTAAAAAAGGAATGGAAATAGAATAACAAATAAAATACATAACACTACGTCTGATTATATTCTTGTCGAACTCGAAACGTTCTGATCACTAGTAGAATTTATACAGTAAATTTGTTGCACTGCAGATGGCGCTGCTAGAGTGAATTGGTGTTAATATTAAGTACTGTCATCTATTAATAAAACAAAAGTGTTCACGAAAACTTGTGAATGTTAAATATTTCACATAAAGCCTAGACGAGAAAAGACATTAGATACACAATTAAAATAATGAGAAAAGAAGCTAGTATGAAATATCTAAATATCAAACGATTTGAATAACGCCTTCTTGCTGCACACGCACTAACTACCTCACTCATGTACACATATTGTGTGTATATATGTATATAAATACTGTAAACGCGAGGGGAGATTAATTAAGTTAGTTGAGAAAATATTTTCATTCTTGAGAGTACAGTAACTAATTAAGAAGCTACAGACGTATACTGAAAATGAAATTTTGCTGCTGGGTTATATGAATGACCGAAGATGCTCTGAGCATGCACGAAGATGCTCTAGAGCATCTTCGTGCATGCTCAGATATTCCCAAAATTATATTTCCCCAAAACTGACCGTTTACTACGAGTAAAACATTTGAAGAAAGAGATTTTAATTTCTTAAAGATAGCACCTGTGTTGATCAATAACAAAACCTTTGAAGCAACACTTTATTGTAATTTCATCGATAATCGATATCTCATCATATGTTCTTTACTACATGGTCTACAAGTGTCTGTTACATCATGGGATAGAAGTTGTGCAACGACAGTAAAAAACCAAAAATGTGTCATTTATAAAAAGATTCAAGTAAATGCATCTTGTGACAAAAAGTAACCCTTACATTTCCTAGCGAGGAGACTTGTGAATCTGGAATCTCGTGAATGAAGATATTGATTAGAGAAAGAGAATAAGACCTCGTCTAACCTATAAAAATCATGTTTATCATCTCATTTTCAAATTATTTCCCCATGACCTTGATCGTTTATTGCTGTTTATACTATAATTTATTATTATATGATTTTTTTTTCTCGTTCGAAACTAGTTTGCTAGATAGGTCGAAGAAATTAATCAGTTAATGAGCGCAATTGTATGATATTGAAAAATCTATAAATAAATATAATTAAATTAATACCTTATGTGTTGTGAGACAGTTGTATCTCTTAATAATAACAAAGATTATTAGGAAATGGCAAAAATAATCTACGTTCAAGATAGTTAAATAGTTTTTGAACTGATATAATCTATAACAGCACTTTTCAACCGTTTTTGGTTGATGTGTGTGTGTTTTTTTTTTAACAAAATCACTTTAATAAGTATTAAAAAAGTACTGCATAAGTTAATGGTAACATTTTTATTATAATTTACTTATAATGTTTAGATGAAACTATAAACAATTATAGTGTAGTTATTATAAAAGTTTTAACTATAAATATTATTTTTAGTTTTAACTATAAATAAAGTTTTAACTATAATTCTATATTTTCCCTCTAAATCAAAAATCATGATAAATATTTTATTGACAATGCAGCGAGTGACAGTTAGGGTTTCCGTCGCAAGAGCCAAATATTACTAGGAAGCGTCAAACCTTAGCCTAGATAGTTATTTAGATTATTATATTGTTTGACACGATTGTGATTGTTTATTAATATTGCTCTGAGAAGAAATATGAGGACTATTGGCAAAGGACCTCGTAATTTCGCTCCCCGTTCTCGTGACGAGGACGACATCTGAACTGGCAACTCCCTCTTTAAACTTTCACATCAAGCCAACGAGAGACCAAATTTAAGGTGTATCAGTCGCCCTATATAGTGAGTGTTTAGTGGCATCAGGACTCGAGCTCACGACTCATGAATAAGATGCCGGCCGTGAGTCTGCGACCATGACCACTAGGTTATCGATGCCACATTAGTTGACGAGAGAGAAGAATCGCTAGGTTTCCTGCTGAGTGAGTAATTCATGTTAATGAAAGACAACGAAGTCCATACTAATGAAAATGATAAAACCCCTGGCTATAAATTGTGAAAATGTCTGTATTCCTGCCTTAAAAATTATTTGAAGATTGAGAGAGTTGATGGTAAAACTCTAATAATAGCGTGAGCGCGAGTCAAATCCTACATACCTTTCACTAAAGTTTTTATTTCCATTCAAGAGTTAAATAACTAAAAGGTTAGTTTATTTTTCATTTATATTGCTTTGAATAGAAAACTGCTCTAATTGTCTGAGAGGTTCTGTTTGAGGTGCTTACCACTACCCAATCTCATTTCCTTAAACTAAAGAATATAATTTAATCTCTGGATATTAAAATGCCAAAAATTATGGCTCTACTCTATAGTATTGAAATTTCTTCTTTGCATTATAAATTAAAACAGTGATTTAGGATTGCATTTGCAATCAAGTACTTTAAATGAGACTGGGTTCCCGTTTCTCTTCTGTTTAAAAATCAATTCAATGGTTTGTTATTTTTAAGTACTTTTCCTGTATATTAAATATTTTTGATTGTGTAAGATTGCATACATAAAGAAACAATATTTAGTTCTTGTTTGTAAGAGGAATTGTGTAAAATAAAAATTTCTTGTGTGTATAGTTTGGTAAATTTGTATAATCAATTTTTACAGACTACATTATCTTGTATCACCAAACCAATTAATCTACATCCCTGCACCAATCAATGATAGTTTTATGACATCTTTTATTCATTTAAAGAAAAGTGATTGTAGGTTTTTTTTTTTGTATGTTCATCCATTATTAATGTCCTTTCATTCTTACTAGGATACTCGGACATGTTAACTTTGCCAACTGGTGCACAAATACAGAAAACAATTGAATCTGAAATCAAGAATGCACTAACCTTCAAAAATGGGATCTAATCATCTAACAATGGGCTAATAAAAATTAATACTGAGAGTTACTACGTATTCCAGTAAGGTTAGCGTTACTACGTATTCCAAAGGAATCTAAGCCATCTTGCAGTAAGAAACAAATAAAAAAAAATAGAAGCTGACATGAGGCGCATTCTTAATTTCAAATTGCTAGAGGGGTGGAGTGTTGATGAGAAGTTTAATGGGACAATAGTTAGATATGGCTATGCTGCACCAAACAAGGTGTAACTGCTATCTAAAATGTAAAAATGACAAAAATTGCTTGACTAGGCGGTGGTTCGAAAATATAGAATGATAAAAAGGGTATGCTATTCTGTAACTTTATTTGTATGCAATCATTGACATATTTTTTACAATGATCTCTGGGAGATCTTTGTCTTGGAAAGGTAATTCTTTCGCAAAAATTTCAATTTTATAATGGTAACTAGCTGATACCCGCCCGCTTCGCTGGACAGACGATAATATAATATTTTGGAACCTATATGTAAGATATCAGGAAAAATTTCAATTTTTAAAACGTTAATGACAGTCTAAATTTAAAATTTTAAGAAATTGATTGTCTGTAATAATGGTTATTCTCGTCTTTCAAATATATGAGAAAAATAAGAAAAAATCTAGTAAAAACTCACCCCATACATATATAATATGGATAAAATTCATTCCACCGGATACATGTAACACCTAGTATTGCCAAAGATGCAATCTTTTGTCAAAAGATTCATCATGTGCTTAGCTTTCAAATGAAATACCCTCGCAATAGCATCGTGTCTATCATAAGATCTTTGTCCTTGCCTCAAGACATCTTTAACTTATTACCATTTAGGATTGCTAGTGACTGCAATCCTTAAAAAAAAGTCGTGCAAGTCAGGACGTCCAAAACATCTTACGTATGTCAAAGTCTTTTGAGTTTGTTCATGCATGTAGCGAGGTCCTTCAGTAAACGAAGATTGTCTTGCGTGTGCGTTACTCCGTAAGAAATCGCAATTTTAGTTTTTTTCAAAATCCCGCTAAGTTTAGGAGCTAAACTACGCTTTCACCAACCGTGGGGCTCCAAACTGATTTATTTCTATCTCTAAATATGTACGTTTCCTATTTTCGACATGCACGAAATTTCACATAAAGAGAACCTTCGCTAAAATCTTGCCAATCCTCCATCAGCGCTTCAATATAATATTATTTGGTATTTTTCCATTTCACAAGCGCAAATCTCACCAAGTAAACGTAATTGGTGACAATACACAGTATACATATAAAAAAATATATTCCGTTTGGCGTCGGTCTTATCATTTTTAGCGATAAAGTCGACAAAAATAACATAACCGATGGATAAGAGTAGATTAACGAATGAAAAATACATTTTGGATAAGACTTCCGTAAAATCCTTTCTTAGTGAGCGTCTACATCGCAAAATGAGTAACTATGCTAATTTTCAAGTCAATCGTTTGCATAGTCTTTGAGATCTCATGATGATTCAGTCAGTGGTATTTCGCTTATATATATAGATGGATATAGGATCCAACGATCCATTGAAAAATACCTTCTTTATAAATACAAAATTCATGATGGGTATTGTATGTCCATTGAGAAAGATAAATTCTTTTTAATAGATTAATAGAAAAATTCACGCGTACCCCCCAAAAAGTTTGAATTTAAGGAATAGTTAATCAGGGATAATTGTTTTACGGGAAATTTTGTGCATCAGAAGTCAAGGCAAATTTGAATTCTGCCACTTGAAGAATTTTTGTTCGTAAAATTTCATCTGAAGAATTTTTTTGAATTCCTCGAGGTGAACGTAGAACTTCATTGTATACGGTTTCAAGATTGTCTCTACTTTGCTAGAGAAAGAAAAAAAATGGAGATCGAATTAGAATCGAATTGTTGTATATATAATGGTAATATGAATCCGAATTAGATCGAATTGTTGTATATATAATGGTAATGAGATGTCGTACCTAATTTAGGAGAAGTAATTACTTTACTAACATTTAAGTACTTGAAACCTTTTTTTCAGACGTAAGTAATATTTATGTTCCAAGTGGAATTTGAGTCAAAAATTACTCCAAGGATTTTCAGATGCCAATTGTCAGGAATTTGGCAACCGTCTATTGTAAAATGCAAGTAATGGTGGCTTCTTTTTCTTGGAAAATTAATTACTCTAGCTTTTTATGAGTTTTGGGTCAACTTCCACTTTTTACACAAAAATATTATCTTATTCAGAAACTTCTGTATTTTTTTGATGTTTCATTTCAATTAGTACCATTATTGAAAATCAAAATATTTACTTAGACCGGAATATTGCTTTTTTTGAAGTACTTCAAAAATGTCATATATAAGTATCATGAAAAGTAAAAAAACTAAGAATGCAGTTCTAAGGTACACTCCAGTTATTATTAAGAACTTTTGAGAGATGGTTTCTCCATTTTACTTGGATGGTTCTTACTTGAAAAAAGACGTTTTCGTACCAATTTCTTATGGCAGAAATCGTTGTTATATGGTAATAAAAATACTCGTTTTATTAAAATAATAAGAAATGACATTTTTTTTTATCCTTGAGTTATTTTTTCTTGTGTCAAAGAAAATTAAAAGTTGATTCTAAGATGTAAAAATGTAATTTTTCAAGTCTTTCACATATATGCCTGAAAATGTATTTGCACAATTCAATTCTAATCAAGTAAAAAATAAAATTTTGTGAACAAATTATCTGATCAAGTAATTATTTTGTTTGTTTTCAAATATGAATGAGAACATTCTTGATGATTTCGGATTTACAACAAAAAAATACATTAAATTTTAAAATCAGTGTCTTTATTTCTAATAATGACATATAGATGAAAGGATATATTGTCACCAACAATATATCCTTTCAGAAGAATATTGGAAAATATGATACCTAACCGCGTGTATATAGTACGAACCTTTAAATAAAATATAACTAATCATTCCTTTTATAGCTACTAGACATAGAAATAAATGAGTTATGTTCATTCAAATTCAAGTGAATGCTATTCAGTGGCATATCCAGAAATTAATTTTGGGGGTTGCATACCGTCGTTGCCATGAAATAAGCAATTTCTTCAAATTAGAACTATATTTGATAAAATTAAAGAATATATAAGCTATATTAATCTTATTTCTTCTATTTTAACTTGTTCTAGTATTGATATAATTTTATCAAGTTATAAAAATTATAAATAAAAGATCATATAAGAAAAATAATAAAGATACATCAGAACAAAAATTCCTACTAATCAGAGTCGGTAGAATCCAACATAACTGAAAAAAACCAATAAAAACCATTGAATGATTGAAAAAAATGCCACAGTTTAAAAACATGTTTAAAAAGATACGAGTATAAGGAAATAAATAAATTCTACCCTTATTGGTTTTTGCAAAGTTATATATATATTTTTCCTTTTCTGTTTTTGCAAAATATCTAAGACTTCTTTACTAAAAGATACATTTTATTTCTATGTATAACAAATAAGAGTCCATTTAAACGCATTTCAGAGAAATTGTTCCTTAAGTAGTTTTCTAAATATTTCATATAATATATTTCGAATTTTCTACAATACATATTGTTACAGACAGTCGACTAAATTTTTTTTAAAGTTGTTGGAATTCGAGAAAATATTTGCAAAGTACTCTTGCAAAACTTTCATAGCAGTTAATTTTATTTAGTTTTGCCAGTTATTTCTTTTTCCATAGCTAATATTCTTCAGTCAAAATACTTTTTCTACAGTCTGATCTAATGAGGAGTATCATTCTAATTCTTTCAATATTTCTAATTTATTTTCACCTGCAGATACGAGGTCATTCTCCGTTATAATTAAAATGTTTAATGGACTAATAACTGCTACGTGTTTGTAAATCCTTCTTTTAATATGCAAAATTACAGCATCCAAAAGCTGATTAAAAATAGTTATCTTAAAAAACGATTTGGGTGATTCTGTTGCAATATTAGAATTATGATTTTTTTTTTTTTCTTGTTTGTCACGAATGAACAATTGCTGCAGTCCTTATCTTTTATTTGTCTTAAAATAGATTCTGAATTAAAGAAAATAGAACTGAAAATAGTCTCTGATTAATTGCGAATCATTCTTTTACGATATCATCGCACAACTGGACTGCAGCAACGGTCCATTGCCTTAGATTGTAGAACCTTAAGTAAGGGCAATGTAAGTGAAATTATTTTTTTCTGTCGATAATAAAGTAATGATAAAATTGGAACTTTTCAATGAATTTTTTAAAAAAATTAAGCCTTAGCAGACACGAATCCCCTTACTTCATGCCAATTTCCAATTAAATCAAGAGCCCGATTCAAAGGATGGAGCAATTCCACTATCACTATAACATATTAATATCACTTTATTCAACGTATAGGAGATAGTTTATTCAATGTTTTTTCCTAAAAGAAGGGCACAGTTTTAATATACAATCCTGAAAAACACTATTCCTTTTAAAAGTATTCATGTATGAATACCATTCTTCAACGATTCCGACGCAATTACGGATATCTTTAATTTGATATACGCCTGAAATAGCCAAATTTATAGAATAAGAACCGCAAGGTACATACAGTATTGATCAGAATTTCTCTCTTAGTTTGGCTTGTACACCATTGAATGCTTTAGACATGGTAGCAGCACCATCATATCCTTGGCCTCTTATATATTTTAAATTCAAACTTAACGATTTTAAAGTTTCCAAAATTGTGTTTGCTAGATCTTCTTCATGTGTTGAAGTTACAAACACAAACTGTAAAAAAAATTTCAATTGAATAGGATATGTTGTACTCACTTTATACAAACTTGCACATAAAGAGACTTGCTCTTTCAGAGAAATATCTGTGGTTTCAACAGCTATAATCAAAAACCATTTGATTGAATTTACTTTTTCAATCCATTTTTATCAAAATGATTTGTTGCAAGCGTGTGTAATTTCGTTTTGTATTTTAGGCGGTATATATGATGAATTATTAGCAGATGATTTTAAATTCTCTTTTAGCATTTCATCTCCTGCATTATATCGTAATTTAAGCAGTTGATGGACATTCCCATCATGATGTTTATGCTCCTTACTTTTATCTGTTACAATAATTTGTCCATAAGTTTCCAGTTTTTTAATCATAATAAGCATTTTCCGAGATATCTAAATATAAGTTTTGATCTCCGTGTGTTGATATTAATGGCTTGTAAGTGTCGTTTTTTATTAGAGGCATATACAAATTCGCCCTACTTTCTTTCGTTCGAAATTATTCTATTTTTAAGATACAATAATGGTTGATGAATATTTTTAAAGACTGCTGGTAGGCCTACTTTTAATTTTTATGTCAATTATATGAAAGGTATCATACCCAACAAAATTATATTAGCTACCAAAGAAGGTTACTATTCAAATGAACGACAAAATGGTCACCTGAGTACTTTTCAAAATTTTATCATACAAGTTTTTGCATACATCTTGATATCTATTTTCACCAGTAATTAACTCCATTACAAAATGTATCATAATAAGTTTCGCCGAAATTTTTTCTAGGATTAAAATAAAACAAACATAAAATTTATTCATTTTATGGCAGCAACAATTATATTATTCAATAAATATTTTAGGTACTTTTCCATTTCGCCGGCAGAGACGATAAATAGTCGCCAAAAATGATACAACCGAAACCAAACGGAATATGTGTGTACTAAGCGTTGTCACCAATAAAGTCTGCTTAACGAGATTTGCGCCGGCGAAATGAAAAAGTACCATACTTTATTATTTGCTTTAATTCTAATATTTACTTGAATAATTCAATAATATTTTTTTTTTAAGAAAAAAAAAGTTCGCACATTTGGTCATTAAATCAGTTCTTTACAAAACTTTGCATAGAACAATTTTTGATAGGAAATCTTAGTGATTCATCTCGACATCTTTTTAAGGCGGTTTTTTTTTTTTGCCATCCAAGGGGCTATTGTTTTCATTAACCCAAAAATGCCTTCACGAGTAAGGAACTTAATTTTCAAAAATACGTCACAATCAATTTATCTTGAATTTTTTAATGGATTGATATAAAATAGATGTAATATATGTCTGATATCTGCTTTCACCACTAATGAACTCAATTTTCAAATATATGTCGAAAAAATTTCTCCCAATTTTTTTTATTGAAGTGAAACAAATATAAAAATTAAGTAATTTTATTTACTTATCAATTTATGTGTTATCTTAAATTATACGTAAACTGGAATTAAGATATGATTGAAAATATATAACAATATTCAGAATTTTAAGGCAGCTGTGAGACAGCCATTTTTTAGCCACCTAATTGACTATTGTTTTAGGTAGATTACTTTTGGCATACCAGATCACTTTTCAATTTCTTATTTTTGTTTCAATTTTTATTACGTTTAGCTTAAATATATTCAATTTAACAATATATATATTATTTATCGTCTACTTTAATTTTAATTACAAGTAGCTGATATAATATTCAATTTCATAATTATTCGTTTCCTTTAATTTATATATACATATAATTGCTTAATTTAACAATTATTATAAACGAAGCGAGCCTTGGGTGGCTAAATCTGTTCTTTGCAAAACTTTGCATAGAACTTTTAATTCTTTTTTTTATTATTTTGATTTATGCGATCATAAATATTCTGATTTTTTTTCTTTTTCTGTGTGAGCCTCCATGGCTGTAAAATCAGCGTCCTTAGGGAAAAAAAAAGTACTCAATTGATAAAAATTCCCAAAAAAGTGTTCGATGAAACCAACACACATGGAATGAAAAATTTAGTTTTAATTTCAAAAATTATGTAAAAAAATACTTTAAGAAATATTCCCAATGGCTTCTGAAATCACAATGCAAAACATTCAGAAGCTATAAAAAAGAAGGATTTCTGACCTTTAGATAAAATGAAGTAAAGCTTATAAATCTTTTAATAACTGAAAAGAATATTATTTACTCTATAATAATTTACAAAATTCTGTATATATATATATATATATATATATATATATATATATA
>BMAW01059970.1:0-11229 GCA_019974015.1 Nephila pilipes | reverse complement strand
TTTTATTATTTTTTTTCTAAAAATAATTTAAAATTTATTTACTTGTGAATTTTTTTAATGTTCAAAATTATTAAAGAAAGATGATTGTAAAGAAGCATTACTCTCTTTCTATTTAAGATAATATATAAAGTTACTTTTTTTTTTACAAATTTTTTTTAAATATCCTCGGATGAATTTTCTTTATAATTTCAATATTCGTAAATTAAGCTATGATAATCAATTCAAATTTTTATATGAATCTTATTTATATCTGAAAATATTTAGTGAAAATATTTTTGAAACAAATAAATATGTATTACATGAATAATTCAGATTTTGATATAAAATGAAATATTTTTTTAGTAATTTATCATAACAAGTAGCTGTTTACACTAAAAGATAAGCTACATATAAGAGTTTCCGTCATGAAATACATTCGGAGTTTAAAAGTTGAAACGCAGCTAAATAAATCCTCTTCCAATTTGAATATCCATTTGTAACGATACACAAGAAATTGTTATTAGTATTTCGCAGAATGTACAGTAAAGAAAATATATATATATAGTTTAAATACAACAATTTTTTTTTTATTAAATTTGTTAATAGTGTTCAGGAATCGGCTGACAAAAATTACTGATTTAACTGTCAACATGTAAATAAAAAGAAATGTTTGAAAATTTCGAGCGCTTAATTCACTAGATACGATTCGATAATTACAAATTAACTATTTTTGTCAGTAGGAATAAAGAATATAACTATAGTGTTACTTTTATTCAATAGATGGCACCATGTCCGAAAGAAGACGATTTTTTTTTTTTTTTTTTTTTTTTATTTATATGTACTTTTAAATCCACATGTTACTTTTCTTTAATCATTCAGAAAAATCCAATTACATTAGGCCTACATAGATGCGGTACTCACTTTACTCTCAAATAAGTTTTTCGCTTAATAACTCTTATCTTATTCCCAGCTGTCCCCATTATCATCTGGGTTGATTTCTACCTTGTGCCTTAAAAGCTCTCTTCCTAGGAATCGAATGGCAGGGAGGCGAAAACACATCCAAAAACTGATTGGCTCTTATTGAGAATTATCTCCATTTTTCTGACGTCATTCAACACATCGGATTTTTTTAAAGATCATTCTCCTTTCTTGATTTCTCGTTCCGAATAACAATTTTAAATTATGAAGTATTTTAAATTAATCTATTAAATTTTTTCTTAATGAAGATTGGAAGTGTGGTAATTCAATACCGTAGCTCATGAAACTATAATGAGCATTTACTATTCACTATGAATTTTAAATTTGTACAATTTTACACATATTTCTAAAAGAGCAATAATTAATTACAGTGGCTCCGAAAAATGTTCGTACACATTTCAATAAAATACTGCTCTACAGACTAATAAAAATTAATATTTCAGAATGGTATTTTTTCATAATATTCGTAACTCGTTTTCAAGAAAACTACATAAAATATATTAAAATAAAGTAAATTTTTATTTTGAAAAATCTTTATATAATCAAAATATATATATAAAAAAAACCCATCAAAAGAATCTTTATACACTTCGTAAAAAATCTTTACATATTGGTAAATATTGTAATATTTCCTTATGTAATACTTAGTAAGATATCCTTTAGCATTCGAAACAGCCTTTTTTAAACATCTCAGAATAGAGTTAATTTTTTTTCTTTTATAATTTTTGCATTGATATTTATTCTTTGGTGATCATTGTTCATAGTTCAGTTTTCCTTTAAATGTTCGTGTCTTCTGTTATTCAGTTCTCCCAAAATATATTCTATTACTCGTAAGTTTAAATCGAGCTGCTGAGGTGTTTTCAGAAAGTGTAGACAGAAACACCAGAAGCGACCGTTGAGAGCTGTGTACTTATGGTTGCTACCTTGAAAAAAATACTTGGTTGTTTCCAATATCAGAATTCTTGGCTGAAAATTTTAAAATGTCCTCACGATTCTTTATACCCATAAATACATAATCCTAATACTTGACATGCATCCCCACTCAAGGATACCTCCGCCGCCAAGATTTTTTTGTTCCAGCTGAGTTCTTGCGAAAAAGTTCCTCATTTTTAATTCTCCATGTAATTAGTTATAAGTTCATCAGAACCATAAACATTAAATTTGTTTCCCATCCGGAAATAAAACTTTATTCCAATACATTTCATGCTTATTTATTATTGATTTCGCAATGTGATCTGAGTTTGTTTATCAACGTCGTAATGTAAAGCAACACGATGGATATTGGTGATCGACCTCATAATTTTGAGCCTCGGTCAAGTGGGACTCGGATGACACCTGAGCTAGCACCTAACTCTCCAACCTTCCACACCACGCCTAAGAGAAGACTGAGGACCGCGACCAGACTCAACGCGCGTTTTCCCCGTTCCATAGCAGGTCTTGAATGGCATCAGGGATCGAACCCACGACTGAACACGCTGATCACGTTTAGTTAACTTTTGAGGCTAATATGCTAAAGAAAGGATATCTAAATGCTCGCCTGTCGTGTCTCTATAATTATTCATAAGTTCTGAAAACACCACCTTTGTCGCCAAATTAACACCCAATAGAATATATTTGGAGAGAAGTTGAGGTTAGAGTAAGAAGCTACAACATTAAAACGAAAAACGAACTAAGAAACAGTGATCACCGATGCAAAACTTCGTTGCAAATTATAAAAAATAATAAAATAAAATAAAATAAATAAATAAATAATAATGAAATTTATGCACATACATTTAAAAGCTGTCGAGAATGCTAAAAGATATCCTATAAAGGAAATATTACAATATTTACTAATATGTAGAAAGTGTACGAAAATTTATGTGAGATAATTTTTTCCCCCTATCACTGATTCTTCGAATTAAAAGTTATATACTACGTCTTAAAAATCTATGTTAAGAACACGTTATACAAATTAATAAAAAATAGTTTCATTGCGAAAAATTAATTTTTATTCGTCGGTAAAGCCGCATTTTATTGAAATTTTAAGTACACGAACACTGTATAGCTTCCTGATACATCTACATAACATCGTATCAAAAAAATTATTTCAAAAATAAGATATTCTTAAGAAAATCCATATTTTACTAAGAATGGAATTTCAGAAGACCTATTTTCTACAAAAATTACCTTACAAGATAAGTATTTCCTTGAATACCAAAGAATATTCCAGATACTTACCCCAGAAATTCATACAAAAAAAAAAAAGAAAGAAAGAAAGAAAAAGAAGAGGCGTTTAATATGTTTGTATTTTCAAAAATTTTGATATTATACTTGTGATATTTTTTTCTTCTTTATAGCAAATTAATTACTGAGCATATCAGTTCATTCATGAACATTCTTTTTTCTTCTGATAAACTAAACTGTTAGTATAAATGAGTACATCGATGGGAACTTCCGTAACAGTTACTTATAATTCTTACAGAAAAATTTAAAAAAAAATCATGCTCCTTCCCACCTATATTATTTCATACATCATGTTTCCTCTTTATTTTCATCCGCAATTTTAAGTAAAATCAATGATTAATTTTTGATTGATAGCTGTGCACTTAATATAATATCTATAGATGCATTTAAAAAAAAAATGGCTTGCCTTTCCAAAAAAATTTTCTATCAAAAAGGTACCATTACTATATAAATATATTTTACTTAATTTTATACTAACAATTTGCTACGCCACCTATTGAACCCTATTATCATTATTTCACCGGTATTTTATCTATTAAGTGTTGGATTACATTATTGTAATTAATCAATTTATCGAAAATTATCATGAATCTTTAAAATGCACATTTAAACTGGAGTTTAAAGGAAATTAGGAGATATCTAAAAAAAAATCTCACAAATAGCTTTTTATTCTAATGTTTGAATTACAGAAATCCTCATTAGTGTATAGCTTTATTCTGATTAGAGTTTTGTATTTTTAAACAGGTATTTATCAGCTGAGCTGTATGAAAGTAGGGAAAACATTAAATAATCAATGATTACCAGTGTAATTAAATTTAATAATAAACGAGATTTAAAATCTATTTTTACACTGATTACTATTAAAATTCTTAATAAACTTTTCAAATTTCTCTTATAGGCAGACGTAGAAAATTTTAATTCAAATTTCAAAAGTGTAAAATTCATTCTCGTATACCACTAGTTCCCAGACTTTTTCAGCGGCACCCTCTTTGAAAAATTTTCTTACAGCACCTTTCCGCACCCTAATAATAGACAAACAATAATTCATTGTTCAATATATGTTTTCCATTGAATAGAATTCTATAAAATTTATTGCATTAAAATCGAATAAAAATTAATATACATTGTATTTATAATTCCAAGGACTAAGTTTAATTTAAGCAATCTTTTGATTACACGAGAACATTATGAAAAGATTTTTTTTTCCGAATTTTCAAACTTAGCTCCGCGAAAAAAATACTTTAAAAAATTGTAATTTCGAATTCAACGAAAGAAAGTTTGTGTTTTACCTGGGTTTAAAACGAAATAATCATCTAAAACAAAGATTTTTTTACTAAAAATAAAGAGTTTCTAGTAATTTTGTCATTTTTATTGCGTTAGATGGCACTACGTCACGGTTAAATTTTGAAGGCTTTGGCATTGAGAATATTCTAGTAACTTCTTTTACTCACATCCGGATGGATTTCGACGTTTCGAGAACCTTCTTGTCCTTTCGTATCTAGATGGCAGCACGATCAAGGAACTAAAAACATTCGAAAAGTTCGAGATATTTCTGGACGTTTCTTCGATGAGTTTAAATAGGAGTGCTCGTGCTCTTCTCGCCAGATATTGATAGATTCTTTACGAATGGCGTTTTATTTTGCCTAGAGCAAAGCGATCTACATTATATTGAATTTGTATTCTGCATTATCTTTTACTGATTTCTAGTTAAAAGTGACTGTATATTTTGCTGAAAAGTGATACATCCTTCTACATAAATTTTTCAGCTACTGCTCTACACATCTGAACTTTTAAGAGTGTGATCTTCTTCTAGAATTGTTTGTCTGCTCTGATAATATTAACCGATTGACTGTTGTTGGTTGGCTGCTGCTACTTCCTCCATTTCATTGACTATAATAGACCCTTAACTTCCTTCTCTAAGTGTGATCTATATCATATTTCGAAAATGCCCAGCGGTAAAGCTCCTGCTATTGGAATCGATTTGGGCACAACTTACTCCTGTGTTGGTGTGTTCCAGCATGGAAATGTGGAAATCATTGCCAATGACCAAGGCAATCGAACTACTCCTAGCTATGTTGCCTTCTCGGAAACGGAAAGACTGATCGGAGATGCAGCCAAATCCCAAGTAGCCATGAATCCTGAAAACACAATCTTTGATGCAAAACGACTCATTGGCAGAAAATATGATGATCCAAAGATCCAGCAAGATTTGAAACACTGGCCTTTCAAAGTTATTAACAATGGAGGGAAACCTAAACTCAAAGTAGAGTTCAAAGGTGAGGAAAAGCTTTTCAATCCTGAAGAAATAAGTGCAATGGTATTAACCAAAATGAAAGAGACTGCTGAGATGTATTTGGGAGCAAAGGTCACTGATGCAGTCATCACAGTTCCAGCTTATTTTAATGATTCTCAAAGGCAAGCAACTAAAGATGCTGGTAAAATTGCTGGACTGAATGTGCTCAGGATCATCAATGAACCTACAGCTGCTGCTTTGGCCTATGGACTCGACAAAAATCTGCGAGGAGAAAAGAATGTTCTCATCTTTGATTTGGGTGGCGGAACTTTTGATGTCTCAATCTTGACTATCGATGAAGGATCTCTGTTTGAAGTCAGATCTACAGCAGGTGACACTCATCTGGGAGGAGAAGACTTTGACAACAGAATGGTGACCCACTTCGTAGAAGAATTCAAACGTAAACATCGCAAAGACCTCAGGTCTAACCCAAGAGCTTTACGAAGACTAAGAACTGCATGCGAAAGAGCGAAGCGTACACTCTCCAGCAGCTCAGAAGCCAGTATTGAAATTGATGCCCTGTTCGAAGGCATCGACTTCTACTCCAAAATCACCAGAGCAAGATTTGAAGAACTGTGTATGGATCTTTTCCGTTTAACTCTGGAACCTGTTGCGAGAGCCTTAAATGATGCTAAGATGGATAAGAGCAACATTCATGATGTTGTTTTGGTTGGCGGTTCAACTCGAATTCCCAAAATCCAGAAAATGCTATGTGACTTCTTTAATGGTAAAGAATTATGCATGTCCATCAATCCAGATGAAGCAGTAGCTTATGGAGCAGCAGTTCAAGCTGCTGTGTTAACCGGCAGTACTGATGACAAGATTAAAGATGTACTCCTGGTAGATGTGGCTCCTCTATCTCTTGGTATTGAAACTGCTGGTGGGGTAATGACCAAGATCGTCGAGAGAAATTCAAGAATTCCTTGCAAGACTTCCCAGGTATTCACTACATATTCTGATAACCAGCCTGGTGTGGATATACAAGTCTATGAAGGTGAGAGAGCTATGACTAAAGATAACCATCTCCTTGGCAGATTTCAGCTTTCTGGTATTCCACCTGCTCCAAGAGGTGTTCCACAGATAGAAGTGACTTTTGACTTGGATGCCAATGGAATCCTTAATGTCTCGGCTCTCGACAAGAGTTCTGGAAAATCCCAGAGTATCACCATTACAAACGACAAAGGTCGCTTGTCAAAAGAAGACATAGAGAGAATGCTCAATGATGCCAAACAGTTTGAGAAAGAAGATGCGGAACAGAGAGATAAGGTAGCTGCCAGAAATAACCTTGAGAGCTATGTGTACTCAGTCAAACAAGCTGCAGATGCAGCCTCTGAGGATAAACTTAGCTCATCAGATAAGACCAAAGTGAAACAGTCATGTGATTCGGTGATTCAGTGGCTAGATAACAATACTCTTGCCGAAAAGGAGGAAATTGAGCACAAATTCAAGGAGGTGCAAACTGAATTGAGTCCATTTATGATGAAAATGCATCAGGCTGGAGGAGCAGGAGGTTTCAACCAAGCAGGTAGTGGACAACAGACTACAGGATCTGGTCCAACAATTGAAGAAGTGGATTAGGACTGTTAATGCTAAAAATTTTAATTTATAAAAACTGTATATGTGTAAATAGCAACAAAACATGGTAGAACCACAGAAACTGTGATAATATGGAAAATGTATGTGAGTATTGTGTGTCTAATTTGTACAATGATTTTTATGTGTATATAATGAACTGTTAATGTAAATTTTGGAATCTTTAGTTCCAATAAATTATGTTTGACTTTAATTTGTTGTGATATTTCTTTACATTATAGGGTGTATTGTGTAATTTATATAGTAATAGTAGAAATGTAATAATTTAGTGTAATTCATGTTATTTAAAAGTAAATTTTTAAATATTAATCCTATTTCGTATGTTTAAAGGAGTTAATTTTTAGATAGATATAACTCGTATTTAATTAAATCATTGTGAACCCTGAAATAGGAATTGTTTGTAATAATCTTAATTGTTCCAAGTATTAGAAATTGGAGAAAGGTTTTTTTTTTTTGTGTAAACCTGTAATTCATACAATTGTGTGAAGAGATAAGATCACATATTTTTTATTCATTCATTAGTTTAGTAAAATTTTCTATGGAAATGTGAAATATATGAATTTAGAGCAGTAAATACTTTGGTTTCCTTAGAAATTTAGATTTTCATATCACTAAATCAGGAATAGGTACTCAATGTTTAAGTCATGCACATTTGGCAACCTATCTAGGAAGTCGCGAATCTAATAGAGGACACTCTATTCCCGATTTGAACCAACTAAACCTTATTTTATCTAATCTGATTGCATTTATATGATTGTACTATATTCATAACTTAGGGAAGTAATATATATCTATTAAAATTATAATAGTATAATTATGAAATCAACATGAAAAGTATGCATGAAATATTAGATTTTTTACATGTAAAATAATTAATATTTTATCTCTGACAATGCTAAATCTTGACAATTGCTTACAAATTCATTGGCAGTAGAAACATTCCAGTTTTAAGCTTTAATGTTAGTTAAAATTGAGGTTTTCCATTATGAATATCCCTCTTGTTGCTTCTGAGTGTGATGTTAATAATAATCAATTTCTTAAGTTTGTCAAAAGCTCAGTACTATAATCAATAACTTAATTTTGATCAATAATATTTTTGATGATATAAACAGTTATTAAATTTTATCAAAAGCATAATTGGATCATTATGAATGATAATTTAGTAAGTTGCATTACAATTTTCTAAATATATGAATACAAATAGGTAGAAAACCAAAATTAGGACATGGGAAAAATAAGTGTTAGTAGACTTATAGAATTTTGTTAAGTTAAATTCAGTAAAGAATTTTATTAATAACTCAAGTATTGTCTTATTGATTTGCAATATATTTGTGAATAAATTAAAAGCTTAGTTCTTGAGCAGAAATCAGTGCATACATGGTTACAAAAGTCATTATAAAATGAATCTTTCTGATGCAAGAATGTTATGAAATTTATTATTCCACTTATTATCTCTAAATTGTTCATAAGTCACGTAGGGTTTTGTATATGAATAATATGAAGTATATTTTAAGGCTACCCTCAAGGAGCTATTACTGTTTAATAGTACGAGAAAGCATAATACAATATGTGTTGCATTATTTGCATAGCTTTTACAAAAATTTGTTTTTTAACTGTGTTCCAAATGTAGAAGTAGGATACCTTTAACACCACATTTATTATTACTTGAATTAATGCTCCTTATTTTTGTCTCCAAATGAATATTCAATGTAATGTAAGAATTGCTATCATAGTCATGTAACTGTATAATTTTGCCCATATTATAATATTATTTCATTATCAATTTATTTAATGAGAAATTATGCCAACTTAACTACAATGGACGATATAAAAAAATTTAAATTACATTTACACTAGGCAATACATTTTGGGATAATAATTGTGTTAAACGCACTTTAGAAATTCTTAACACACTTTGTTCTCACATATTGTTTATGACTATATATCCAATTGGATATGAAACCTTTTTCATGTGCTTGTGCTTCCTTCAGCTAAAAATTTGTATTCAATGCTAAAGAATATAATTGAGATAAACATAACTTTCATTTTGCTGAACACTGAAATTAATTTTAAAACGACTGTCTTGTTAGATATATTCATAATATAATTTTAAAAATTAAATTCAGATCATGCAATTTCTTTTTGTGGAAAATAAATGTTATGGTGTAACTCTGCTTTTTACTTGCATCACTTGATGGTGATGCAGAGTACATGATGCATCAAGTATATTAATGCAATCGTAATCTAAGATAGATAAGATCCCCAAAATTTTTGTTCTAAAGTTATTACTATAACTTATTTTAATCAGAATGTGAATAATAAATCATTCAATATTTTATTTCTTGATTATGTAAATTTGAGGAAATTTTTTTTTTTTTTTAAATTAGCTTGCAGATATTTTCTTTAAAAAAAAAGTAAATAAAATTTCTTGAAATTGTCGATTGGATTTATAGGGACATAAGATTTGGAGAAATATAAAGTACATTAAGACACAATATTGATATAAGTATAAGACTATGGAGTAAAAAGACTTCTAATGCTTAGAAGTGGATAGTTAAATCAGATTTGATTAGTTAGCATATATATTTTTCAAGAAAATATTTATAATATGCATAATTATAAAACACTGCTTGTTTTAAATACTTTGTGTCAATGACTTATATATGAGTATATTGTATTAATTAAAAAAGTGAATAAAGTAAAATTAATCTGTTCAAATTTTTTCATTAGCCACTCTGTTTTTGTATTAGTATCTTTCATGACTTCTCAAATGAGTATTTAAAAGATTTAATTTAACACTTCATTGAACTACTGTGAATAAAATTTGTTTATAACTTATTTAGGAACAGTTTTTCATATCAGTGTCACCATTCATGGTTGCTTTCACTCAAAACAAACTAAATTCTTAAAAAATATGTTGTAAAAATAGGGAAATTTCTAAAAGAAATTCTTATTGAAGTAAAGTTTGCATAAGAAAATATTTTATTTTAATCTGCAGATCAGTGTTTTTCTTTAATTTATTATTGATATCATAGAAATGATTAAAAATAAGGTAAAATCATTTATGTTTTGAAAACTTCTTGATATCACTATCTTCTAGGGATGTTTTAAGGACAAATGAAACATTATTGCAATAAATTTCCATTAAATTGAATATCTTTTATTCCATTAATTATTACCTTCTGTATTAATTATTCCATAGAACTTTTTGCATAATACTAAATTTGCAAATCTGAACATATTCCATGTTAAAAGAGTTATGAACTTTAGCATACAACTGCATTCGTTTCATTACTCTGATTTGGAGAACATTATAAATGTTTTTGTTTATTATACTTCTTAATTTTTTTTGCTTTATTTCTTAAAATGTAATTTATTATGCTAATTTTATAAAGACACAGAAAGTAAACACCACAGCAAATCTTGACAGTTAATTTTTTTTTATTAAATTATCATTCTTTTTTGAAAACTTGCATATATTAAACCTTTGCAAATGAGAATTATTTCTTTGTCAAAATATTTCCTGTTTATAAATCTTAATTTCATTAAGAGCAATGCATTTTCAAGAGAAAAATATTATGTACATACTATCAAATTTTATTTTGAAAATGTTTTAGAAGTTTAAATATCGGTCTAATGTGGGGGATAATTTGTCACATATAATAAAAAAACATACTTCAAATTTTGTATTTTTAAGGTTCTTTGCGTGTGTGTGCGAAACCAGAATTATGAACTGAGTTAAACAATCAACTTCACAATTTCATGGTATCTACAAAAATCTTATATTATGTATTTCCATTTTATCGCTCTCTCTCACACACACACAAATGTTATATTGTGCCAACCCATTAAGAGATACAATGCAAAATGCTTCGATTACAAATACACCCAAATTTTTCCTTGGTAGTCATAAGTAAAATTCTCAATCTTTAATAAAGTATCTTGGATAGAACTTTTTCTGTTTCTTGAATATATATATTTTTTTAGAAAAATATAGTGGATGTAATACAACAATACTCACAAAATCCGAACAAAACATACATTTTATTTTCAAAATACCACATTAAGGCTAAGTTAGACAAATGTATTTCTTTAATAAAATGACTAAAATATAATACAATACTTTGAATATAAATAAATGCATATGTTTTTTTCTTTTA
>BMAW01059961.1:286078-305762 GCA_019974015.1 Nephila pilipes | reverse complement strand
TGTATTGCATTCATTTTCGATCGGTTTTGTATAGAATACGAATTTTAAACAGAAAAATATTTATAACTTAAATATTTAGGACTTAGATAAACGCTCCTTTAATTGCAAGTTTCATTTTTTTTCATCTTAAGTATTATTTAACATAACACTTTATGAAGTTTTTACCAAAAACTTAAAATTCTTTATTTACTATATTAGTACAAATTATACTTTTAGAAACAAAATACAAATGTTATGGGATCATAAATGTACTTTGAACTTATACCTCAAATTTAAATCAATTGAGTGGTTAATAAATCTTTAATCAACGAAGATAGATTCTGATTCAAGAGTTAAATTCTTTTCAAACAAATATACAAGAAATTTATGCTAATAGATCCAGAAGCAATTTGTTTTCATTAAAATTATACTTATATTTCTAGAACAACATAGTTTGTTAAAATTTTAAATATTTCGAAAATTGATGTTATTTTAAAGTTCAGTCTTTTAATAATAAGTTATTGTAAATATCTTGGAAACATTATAATGAAAATTAATTTTCCATAGTAAAACTTATTATTTGAAGCATTTTTTTTCAATGCCTTCTTTTATTTAACCATATTACCTTTAAATTAACATCATAACAAAGCTATCTATAATTAATGAATCACTGTAAACAGAAACGGATTTGCTATTTGAAACATCACTGTTTGAAACATTTTTTTTTCAGATGGCACTGAATTGTTGATTTCAAAGTAAAAAATCTGTTGATTATGTACCTTACATATTAGAACTTCCTATATGATACCTCATTCTGAATGTTACTCTTACATTAAAACATAAATATGTTGTGCAAATGGGGATCAAAGTTGGTCTATAACATGGTGGATTAAAATGCATTGCGTTTTATGTGCTTTTTTAAATGGATATGACCTTCATCTGGGAAGTTTAAAATTACACTTTTTTTTAATGTTCTTATTTCAAAATTATGAATGCTTTATTTTATATGTCTGATATGTATGTATATGATATTAGAATAAAATTTTGAAAAAATATTATTTGGTTTGTGTTATTTTTCTGTTTACAGTGATTCATTAATTATAGATATACTTTGTTATGATGCTAATTTAAAAGGAAATGGTTAAATAAAAAAAAAGAAGGCATTGAAAATGCATCATGCCTATAAGTTTTCACTATGGAAAATTTAATTTTCACTATATTTCCAAGATATTTACAATAACTTATTATAAAAGACTGAACTTTAAAATACTTCACTCAATTTTCATTATTAGATTTTAACAAAATATGTTGTTTCTAGAAATAATAAGTATGAAAATGCAAATTGTTCTGGATACTTAAGCATAAATTTCTGGATACATTTGTTTTGAAAAGAATTTCTTGAATCGAATCTATCTTCGTTGATTAAAGATTTATTAATAATACTCTGATTTTAAATTTGAGGTATAAGTTCAAAGTACAGTTTATGATCATAACATTTGTATATTTTGTTTCTAAAAGTAACAGTTTTGTTACACATAGTAAATACAAGAATTTTAAGTTTTGTGGTAAAAACTGTAAAGTGTATGCTAAATAATACTTAAGATAGAAAATAACTTTTGTAAAAGACGTTTATCTAAGTCCCTTAAAATTTAAGTTTGTAATTTTTCTGTTTAAAATTGTATTCTATACTAACCGATCGAAAAATATGTAATACATCTCATTTTATTATTTCATACTCATATTCGATACAACAACAGTATCGAAAATGGGTAAATCTTACTGTATTTTTCCTTCTTCATGCTTTGTACTGAAAAGGATTCAAAATGAAATAGCATTATATTACTCATTTTTCTATTCCACTCCATATTTAATACACAAATATTTCAAAAATAAATTATATAAGTTTCCATTTTGAGTACGTATATGATTCAAAAATGAGCACGTGAGTTTTACCATGAATTCCGTTGGATTGAGCATTTGAGTATTCGTGTAATATCATAACAAAATAAGTACTTTTGTACCTTTTAATACGTTTCTTGCAGTAACAATACCAAGTGGGATCAGAAATGGCCAGAGCGATTTGATGAGATCGGCCTCTAACACCTCATGTGAGGAAGAATCGGAACAATTTATAGTTTCTAATATAACCTTTTTTTATTTAATTTAGGCTATCGAACAATGACAATACTAAAAGCTAAATTAATTCAATACATACATAGAATTTTAAGAGCGTTTATAAGTTTTGAAATGCAGATGTAAAACAGTTGAAACAATAAAACATATTTATAAAAAAATTATTTCTGAAGTAAATCATAAAACATTGCTGTTATTTGCAATGTCAAATAAAATATCGGTCATGTTGCAATTGATACCAGGTTATCTTTCATAAAATTCATCAACATAAATGCCTCCGAATGTTCTTGGGATAACAGAGTTCCCCAATCTATTTAAATAGATTTCATCTTCGAAAAGAAATAAACGGCAACTTAAAGAGATGGATAGAGTTAATATATATCTATATACAAGTTTTTTTTCTTGATGAGTAAGCATCAACATATAAATTATATTTGTAGCTGAAGCTAGGTTGTAACGTAATACAATTTCTGTGTATATGGCGTCCACGTGTTTTTTATATTCGTCGTCTCATAGCTTTAAACCTTGGTGTAGTAATATCTTTACCATCTCTAGTATTTGGCAAGACCAATGATAAACTTTTTTATTGCCTCTCTGAAGTTCATGAGTTCTTTTTTTCAGAACTTCTATTGAAACTTTTGAATAAAAAATATTTGTATTTCATCACACACCTCTTGTAAAACTTCATATAATAATTTTATCGGTAGAGTATAGAAGTTTTCCGGAATCTAAATATTCAAACAATGGCACAATTATTTGCTTAAGCGCAAATCTTGAATCCATTGACGTTGACAACTTTAACAGACGTTACTTTGTATACATTAAATTCTGAATTTGTCTTCGCAAGAGATAGGTGTTTCGTCAAATGTTTCAATATGGAATAGTTTCCTTCGTTCATTTTCAAAATCGGTGTTTCGGATTCAACTTGAATTGGGATGTGTTTTTTTCATTCATTTTTTTTTCAGTTAACTTGACAAAACTACTTGCTTTTCAGATAAAACAAAACTTCTCCAAGAATTTCTTTCAACTAGAAATAATGTCTATAACTGAATAGAAGCCAACAGCAAAATTGACCATTGGTTTGAAGATATTTTGAAAAGGAATGTAGAATATCTCGAAATATTTTTTGTAGTTGAATTAGTTTTGTAGCAAAAAAACTATTCAGATACGTATGTGCTTTATAATTTTACATCCACTGATATCAGTAGAATTTGTAAGTTCATTGCAAAGCCTAGCATAATTCTAAATATATCCTATAATATATATATAAAATTGTCGAATATTTTGAAAAGTGCTCTAATAGCCCATGATCTTGTTACTTGATAAATATTCTCAAAACTGAGACAAAATAGATTTCTTAACGTGTACAGTAAATATGATTCTAGAATGAAAAAAAACACTACTTAATTTTTCAAACTAAATTAAGATATAACAGAGTGTTAACTTTCTAATTTCTTCTGTGTCAAATGTAATATATGCTGTACCAAACATGAATTCATTTCAGAGCCATCAAAAATGTCCATTGAAATTAGCTATATCCCTCTCTATATTTGCTGCTGTCCTGTTTTTTTTATATAAATTTTTTTAAATCTTTTTTTTTTTCTTTTTTTTTTTTTTCAAAATTATATTTGGCTCAAAAATGCACATTATAACTTGATATCATTAGAGATTAATATCAGTAGGCTTTATTGAATATTTTCTATTGTTTTATTATTATTCATACAGGCATTTTTTACATAAGATGAAAACCCTTCGTGTCCATGCCAGATTAAGAATTAGAATCTATAAAATCTATAAATCTAACCATTTCCACAAAACTCTTTTTTAAAATTTTATTTGCGGATGCATAGAAATCAAGTGATTTACGAAATGGAACATGTACGCCGTGAAACATAACTTTTCTCCCGATAATGGCTTCAGATCCTGTTTAAACAAATAAATCATATCGTCGATACTTTCCTGTGGATGCGATTAATGACATTTTCTGCGCGGACGATATTTTTTAATGGTAGCCATAAAAAGCCATATTCCGTTCATATAATTCTAAAAAGAAGTGAAAAGCGCCAATGATGGAGGAAATGAGTTTATTGAGGCGTTACGTCTTGGAATGGAATTAGTTTCGGATGAGATATGTGGTAATGATTGAAAGCTTTTGTAGCGGATTCTATTTTAAGTAAGAGTGAATACTGGAAAAAAAAAAAAATTAAAAAAATTAAAATTTGCTTTGTTAATTTCAATTTAACTTATCAATAAAAAATAGAATCATTTAACAAAAAGTAAATTATTATTGAAACTGAATATTAATTAGCTCAAAGTAGTTTACTTCCAGTCCCAGACTCAGAGAAATTACTATCTAGAAAAAAAAATCCTATTTTACTTTTTTTTATTTTCGAAGAAAAAAACATTCAAAGAGTACGAAAACGTTGCCAATGTTGGCAGAAGAAGATTCACACTATAAAAAGGAATTATAAATTTAATTTTTTGGAAATAAGAACAAATGATAAATTTTTAAGTTAACAATATTATTCTGTTCGGTTATTAAAATAAAAACAGGCGACAAAACTTTAGATTAAATATATCTTAGCAATGTAAAATAGAAGCTTTGAAACTAAATGCAGTTATAAATTATAATGTCAATCTTTTTGAACCCTTGTACCATGTATCACAGCTATTTTATGCCACGCGGTATTATTTGACACCAATTTCTTAAAACAGCAATATGTTAGCATATGTTAAAATCACCTTCTCTATTTTATGCAACCAAATGACATAACTGAACTCCCCATATTATTTTTACTTCACTTTCCATTACTATTTACAATTATAGAATGTTACTAGATGACTAAACTGACTATATTAGAAGGCTTTAATTTATCAGTCGGACGTCTCAACAAAAATAATGTTAACAAAATGCAAGCTAATCAGTTAAAACAAAGACTAGGAGACTTCAATTCTCACTTACAAAAGTTTGTGCACACTTGACCAGCTCGCTTATAGAACTGCCTGCTCACATTTTCGGCGGAAGTGTGCACAATTCACCCTAACGCCATACAATATTAAAAATGTTGGACGTATTTCTTTCACTATTTAACTCTAAGGCCATCTTAAAGTCTAATTAAATAGTCAATAAATTCAAAACTTCAAAATGAAGATATGTAGAGAGGTGAATGAAACACTTTATTAACTACCAAAGAATAAGGTGCCCTCTCTCCGTTCCTCTTAATTCAGATCAATCTTACTTCATATTCTAATAATAAAGTCTTAACGCCGTGCTCAGCTTCTGATTCCAGCATTTTTTCAATAATAGTAGATTCGAAGATCTTAGAACTTTAACTAGGAGTTGCTTTAATCAGAGCGATAAATTACGATGATTCAATCTAATTTCGCTATGTTATCAGCCTGTCGTTATTCTATATCTCCTTCCCTTTCCTTCAAATTCTGTTTCACTTTCATATCGCTAGCTCTAATTCTTCGACATAACATCCTTGTCTTATTTACATAATCACGTTCATTTTTGATTAGGAAGAAATTGTAATTTTTTTTAATTCATTAACCAAAATGTCAAGAGGTTTCTGAAAATCTAATATATCAAAGTCACAAAGATCCTGATCAATGAATTAATATAATGAAACTCATGTAGTGATAATAACAAAATTATTTTATTCAGATCTATAGTCTTCAAAATCAATCCCTAGTCTGCTACATGTGTGGATAGTCCTATACTTGATTAGAATCTAACATTTCATGAAATAACTTGAAGTAGACCAATTGGGTCCTTAGCTTTTCTAAAACAGTGGCTCAAATCCTAGGCGATTTATAGATAGGGTCCTATTCCACTGACCTAAGCAGTTCCTTCCTGTCTGAAACACCAATCATTTCCTTGCTTAGCATCCAATACATTCACTATTTTTCATGTTCCTTCTTTTTTATAGTTTTAATCCACTCTCTAGTAGCTAACTTCGGGTTTAACCTGCGTAAAGCCATACCAGCTATGCCGCATCGCCTGTATACGTACTGCCTGCGGCAACGCTAAAGAGCACAGTAACGCCTACGCTCTTTTTGGCAAGTACATACCAGGTACACTGGCCTTTTAAAACGCTGCCAGCTACCAGCAGGCTACGCACATGGCTACCGTTTATTTGCAGGCAAACAGCCGCCAGCGCCACAGCGGCTAACATGCAGCACGGCAAAGAACGACACTTGCTGGCTTCCCGGCGTAACTATGTCGCCACGCAGCGTAGCGCACGATAATATTTAATCACTTGCGGTTTTGCGTCTATTCTGTGATGTTTCCAGAAGAATACGGTTTGAAGTAGATTATCTTTTTTAAAGATATGCATGCGATGACTCGTAGTCAATAACAGAAGATTGGTTATATCTGGGGTCAATGTTAACGACGTAATAATCGTGCAAATAAACGGTTTAAATAGCTAAATGAGGTACAAAATCATTTTTCCTTCGCCCGCCAGCATGACATCTGGTAAAAGAAAGAACTGAAGAAGAAACCACGAAAAGAATTCAATCAAGTTGGACAGAGTCGTTTGCATTCATATTCGACACACCAGATGGCCTTCCGCCTTGTCTCTACATTGCCACAAAAAACTCGCTCTAATGAAGTCAAATTTGGAAGACGCCACTATAAAACATACCCAGTTTTCAATTAAATATCAACCAATTGAAACTGAAAAAAAGGCTGTTGAAGAGGTTCAAAAAAAAAAAGTCAAGTTCCACAACATTGTTAAGTGGCGCAATCTTCCAATAAATAATAAATCTAGCAAACTTGCGAGTATCATTCAAGGTAAAAAAGAAGCATTTCTGAAGATGAATACTTCAAAAGATTGTCTTATACGTTCATTTCCAAAAAAACTGTTTTCGCGATTTTAAAAAACAAAACGATAATAATAAACAAAAGACGCATTATCTGTTGACAGTTTTAGTGCAGAACAGCTAAAACGTATTCAAAATGCTAACACATATACAGGGGACGATATTCAATTGGATTCTGCTGTATCAACACTATACACAGAGGTTTTACGGTAAATGTAGCAAAGAATACCCTTTTCGTCAAATTATATGTGTCTATAGTCCAAAAGAAGAACTGCTGGGATTGTTATCGTTCTCGGTAAATCGATGGAAAGATATAGAAAATGCTGAGCAGTATGAATACAATGGAATCTATGTAGAAAATCGTTTTCTACTAGCAACTGAAGTGGAATGAAGTATGACGGAATACATAGAGATGTATCAATCCTTCAAGAGAAAAAATAAACCACGAAATTCTGGTTTCACCATAATTCACCAGAAGCGCTTTGTGCACTCTGCGGCAGTTTCCATTTAGCAAGAATAGTTGAGGCCATGAACTTAGTTGTTAGATCAACCATCTTGGCAAAGCACTCTATCACCAAGCAAGATTTCCTTGAAATAGATGGCCAGTTTTCTGACCTTATTCTGCAATAAAGGGTGATGGCTTTCCAGAGGTGGCTTGTGATGCAACGTTTTGGCACAGCGGAGTTATAATAAAACATTCTCAATGAAAAGGCCGTCTGAACATCCGATGGAAAAAAACAAATGCTGCAAAGAACAAACTCATGGATACCACAAATGAAACTAAATGGAACTAAAATCTAAACTTGCAGGAAAGAGCAGGCCGATCTTGTGAAGTAGTTTGTTTTCGAAAATTATGTCACTATTTGAGAGACATGGAGGTAGTAAATTTAAGACTACGGACTCGATATCGCAATGCGGACCAATACAACCTTGACACGGCCGCTGCATGGCAAACGCTGAAGATAGGTTCCTCAGAGATTCCGAACAATTCAAAACTCAAAACAAAAGCACTCTCCTTTGTTCATGAAATGCATCTCTCAACACAAATACAAATAGATCAACATTGAGCCATTTTGGAATTGAAGAATCACTGGATCACTTTAAATGCTAATTGCTGGTTGAAAACCAAAGACTTGTGGGTTGCAAGTTCACAGAGACTCGAGATCAGTTTGAAAGTTTGGGGAGTCTCAAATGTACAGCCACATCGCGCAGTACAAGTGGACAGCTCTAAAAAAATTTGCTAGGCCCTCATATTAAGGCGTAAGATTTTCTTCCAGAAGATACTACAGAGAGGTGAAGTTGGCATATGGAGTGCTGACTTGATCTGGTGAAAATATTCATGGTGGCTTGTTCTCTTGCATAGAATATAATAAAGAAGTAAGCTGGAGAGTCAACCAAACAAATAAAGATCTAGAAGTCCGGGCTTGACTTAAACCAGCAAGTTACCATTATTAAACTTTCCAGGAAATTCGCTAGCAAAGCCAATGTTGCAGTGATGCAACTACCTATATATGCTGTTTTTTATATGGATAAATGTTTTGTTGTTTGGAATGGTTTTGTTTTAAAATCCAAATAAAATATATATGTAGAAGACTACAACTAAATCGAAATTTTTTGGTGGCTCTTTAAAACTGGAAAGAATTTTAAATTGTGAGAAGCTTTTTTGAGCTCTTCCGTTTTCTGGAAGTTTTGTGACCTCTGACTAGACCAACAGTTCCTAAATACTAGAAGAGACTCAGCTGGTTTGTGAAGACTCCTGAAACTAGAGTAAGGGTAACATCATTCACTATCATATCCAAATGCTACGGAACTCTTCGATGCATTTTCCATATATTTTTCTTCCAATTTCTTATTATTAAACTAAACATTCATGTACTGGCAAATAAAAATAATGAAATGGAAATTAATCAAAAAATTTTCTGTGTACATGAAGGCATTTAACCCTCAAAGCTATGCAAAAGCGATCTACTTGAGGCACAGCCTAAAGGTCAAGGATTTCCTTTCATTTCACAGTGGCTAAAATGCAAGAGCCTCTCTTCCTCCCCTTTTGCTGTGTGCAGATTGGTCCACACAACCTTGGGTTGAGCATTTGAATGCATAGTCGACCTTAGATAAACTGATTTCGTAAATCGTACGGCGAATACAAACAAGCGAATGGGGTTCAGGTGTTCACAGATCAAGGCTTGGAAGATGTTCGTCCGATCTATTGAGTTTTCAATAAAGGTTCCAACAAGTGAAGAATAAAAAAATACAAGCGATAAAATTGGTGGGGTTCACATAGTTGAAAAATATTTTGTTTAGCTTCGACAATAGAAAAAAGTCTTTTCTGTAATTTTTTAAAACTTTTTTTAATTTTAATATTACGATTTTAACCTAGAAAAAGCACCTATATTCATTGTGGAATAGAGACTAAAATAAAATTGTTTGCATCTTTGAAAAAAATTAATGGATGGTATTTGCTGCTCAAGCACTATTTAGCATAGTAAACGCCAATTGTCATAAAGTTTAACATTTGCAAGATTGAATTCTCCAAACAGTTTGCTTGTAAAAATAAATATCAATAAATAATTTTAAGATAAAATAAAATCTTAAATTTCGTAAAATAAATGTTCAAATACCAGTAATCAGACGCATTAGGTCTGCATATTTTAAGCGACTTTGGATCCAGATGAAGAATGCACATATTCATTATATTTTTCCAGAGGTATAAATCATTGGCGCCACTGTTTTAAAGTGGAAATTTTAGACAGAATTTATTTGAAAAGATAATATTAAAATGCTTTAATAATTTGCATAATATTTTTAGTGGACGGTAAACGCTGATCCATCATAAAATGTAAAATTAGTTTGAATTAAACATACTTTCATCAGATCTCCCAAAAACCTTTTTTGAGATCCTGTTCAATAAAAATTATCTTGGATCCAGATGCTTTTGGGCACAATTCACTGAACTCCCAATAAAAGAAGTTTAATTGTGGTGTGGAAGTTAGGAGAGTGAATTGCCATCAAGTGTCTGCGTCCTCTGCACTTGACCGAAGTTCAAATTACGAGGTCCATTGCCAATAGCCTCGTATTTGCTTGATGGTAATAAAGAAAACATAAACTAAACCCAATAAAAAGAGAAAACAGAACTCCCAACAAAGAAAAAAATTGGAGTATATATAGTTGTTGATATATCACATTGATTATATGGGTAAATTAAAAGTTCAGTTAAGTATTTATAATGCTATTTTTTTGATTGACAATAAATATATCCATGAAATTATACGTAGAGTTGTGAAGCATATAATATCATATGTTTCCAGTAGCCTATATATACTGAAAAATCTTTCTCTTTGATGTACACTGCACGACAAAAACAAAAATACAGAAATAGGTCAGGATGCTGAGAAGAAGACTGATAGGGTTAGTGGTTTAGGGAAATTTTTACCTGGTAATAAAATGCTTTTATATCAAAACAAATGTAGTCCAAGTCATTAAAATTCTTTTTTTTTTTCATTATTTGACTATATTTAAAATATTTAGCTTTTTGTTTATTATATAGGCCATGTTAGGAAAAAAAAACTTTCCTTCTGCTCAACATTTTCATTAATCTTACTAAGACGTTTAAGTAGTAATAATAATTTTATGAAGATTTGATTGGATAAGGCTTTGATATCCTATTTTTCTCTTTGTTTGATCAAGGGTTCTTGTAAGGTAATATTCAAAAGCTCAAGGTTTGATTTTCAGAAGGTATTCAAGCCTCTGTCTAATGAAAATACCCCATCTACATCCACTTTGTGCAAAATTAAATATATTTTACATTCAATAAATAATTTTAAGATTTTAATAGATATATATTCTTTAAAATGTCCAAAATATTTCCTGGCCATCTTCAATCCACATTTTAATTTTTCAACTTTTCTGTTTCTTTGGTGTTTTCAGCTTTACAGTACATATTCATTATTATATCTTTTAAACAAGAAGATTGTCATCGATTACTACATCTTACATATCAGTTAATGGAATTTGACGTGGAAAACATGCACCAATTTGTCTTTCAAAACGGTACACTTAAAACTTTAGTTCGGTTATTAGACGACTTTCCTCAAAAGAATTCATAACAAGTTACAGCAGCAATTTTATTTTGAGAAATGTATTCTTTAATCCAGAATAACCATATATAATTGTTATTTAGTTTATTCTTTGTATTAATGTGTTGCAGATTTATCATCGCCATCTCGTTCTATATCAGAATGCAAACTCAACTGTGGCACAAAATGTTAAGATGTTTGTGTTTCTTTGGTAGTTTTACAGAAAAAATAATGTCCGGCTGGAAAAGAGGCGTATGATTTGATCTATTGAGAAAAGGTGATGTTACTTCCAAAATGTAAGGTATTTTTAAGTTTAAATAACTTGACAGAGCGGATCCTTATAATTTCATGCATATTTGTGCTCTGTTTGTGCTGGTTTCAAACCTTCTACCTCTACTCTGAATAATGAACTTTTTATATGTTCAATATCAAAATGAATGCAAAATTGCTTACGATTTGTACTCCAACCAAAGGGACTAAAATATATGTTTTGGTTCAGTGCAAATATTCTGTCTTAAAATATTCATCCTGTTAGTTTGATGAACACCGTTGTGCCTAAAAGAGTTATATATAATGATTATTAGATCAAAAATTCGTTTATAATAGTCGTTATCAATTTTTTGGGTGAACAAATTCCCTAAATGTCAATATACATATTTTAAGAAAAAAAATAAGTCACCAAAAGATGAATTTATTCAAGCTTTTATTTCATGAATAAGAATCAAGTGTTCATATGTTCTTAAGAATAAAATTAATTTATTGTGATCAAGAAGTGTTCGTTTCAGTTGCAAAAAAAAAAATGCAAAGAGATCTGTATATAAAGCAATGTGGTACAATTGATTTTCGATGTTAAAAATATCATGAACTATAAGAAAAAAAATAAATACACATGTTAAATGTATGCAAACTAAAACAAAATTAGGAGTCTTTAAAAGTGCCTTAATGCTTATAGCACAAGACAATTTGTTCTTTGAGAAAGAGTTGTTTGTAGAGCACAAATATTATTATATATAACGAGTGTGCAGTTTAATTTAAATTATAGTGATTTAAAATTGCTCGATTTCATAACATTTGTTTTGATAATAATGTCTTATGTCTGCAATAATCTGTGGATACGCATCAGAGCTATTACTTTGTATGTTTAATGTTGCATAATGCAACGAACAAATTTCTAACTGAACAAAATAATTATTTTCGAAACTATTGGTAACTAACGTATGCCAGAGTTTTAATTATATACTTTTAAGCTGGCCTTTTGCTAAAGCGCCATTTGCGCACTGGCCGCCGCTTGCAAAGCCGCAAAACCCTTTTTGTAAAATACTTTGCGCTTAAGCGCTTAAAAGCATACGCGCATAAACACCGCCGCCCAGCGCGTACGCCTTTTTGCTTTTGAAAAATATGGTTAGATGGGAAATCGCATTCTTTTTTTCTCTTTGAGAAGATGTAGTTCGATTATTTAAAATTCGGATGTATTTCAAAACTTAACATTACAAAATGAAGTATCATGCGTAAGCTGTCTGAATACCTGGCTTTGAAATTGAAAAAAAAAACTAATAGATTTAAAAAAAGTTTAATTTTTTTGGTATTACTTTTATTCATGCATTAGAGATTTTTAAAAGTAAAAGAAATACAGAAGCTTAAAATTATTCATTTGTAATAATTGAAGAAAATCTTAAAGCGTTTCTGATTTGACTCGTTCGTTTTTTTTTTTTTTTTTAATTTATATTACGTTATTAGAAATAAATATTTAAGAAACTAGTAATTGAATAAAAAATAACTTTCGATGAAACAAATAGAACGTATTTATTTTCATACATTCTCTATGTTCAACAAACATTTATAGATATATATTTAGCGATGTTTTTCGAGATTTATAAATATACAAAAACTTAACTTTATCTGAGTATTTTTTTAATATGAGGAAAAATAAAAAAAGGTGAATTTTGTAATCAAGAAAATATACAAAGATTAATTTGTCAACAATATAAAACAGTAGGTTTCCTACTCTATCAAATTTGCCCAAATTCCAAATGAATATTAATTAAAATGGAAGTTAAAATCTAGTTAATTTTGTGATTGAACTTTAAAGCGTTTTTTGGTTGGTTTAAATAAAAAATTTTATCTCAGCTAGATCAAGGACGCATTTCTTTCATAAACCCAATAAAATCTCAGCTCAAGTTGGCTATGCAGCTTACTTGAAAGGAAACACCACCCCACCCTCTTCTTGAACGAATATATAATGGAACTCTCTCTAGCCCTAAAGAGACAGAGTGGGAATTTCCCCTTGTGAAACCATAAATTCCTGTCAAAGTTCATTGTATCTTCTGTACTCCCCCAATTATCTAACAAGATGTAAAAAACTTTTAAAAGGGGAAGATTCAGAAAAAACCGGCGCAAACGATCTCGAATACACATCCTGTGATGGCGAAAACACGGCTCTGACGCTTTCAGTTAACACTCACAGCCACGTGTTTATACGGCGCAAACGCTTTCGGAATATCTCGAGCAGTACGGAAAAAGCGTGTGAAACCTTAGAGGTTAAAGAATAAATATAATTTATTTTTTAAATAATAATTTCAAATATCTTTAGATCATCTATTATGCTATTTGCTAGGCAATGATGGAATGAACATAAATAATTTACTACATTGCAACAAATAAGAATCTTTTTGTATATTTATTGTTCTCAGGAAAACAAAGAATAAAATAAAAATATTATAATTTTCTATATTTTATTGTTATTCATACTACAGAGAAACTATGATAATTTCCGTATCATTATTTTCTTGGTTTTTTTCAGAATAGTTGCAAAGAGAAATCTACAGATTAAGAATAGTTTTTTAAAACAAAAAATGCAACCTGGAATTTAAAACGAAATGGCTTTGATAGTAGCTTATACAAGCAGCCATGGCTAAGTACCATGCCATTACCGCACTTCGCCGTACTTTGCTGGCAATTTTACCTCTTAGCCGCCGCCGCTGTTTTAAGCATACTGGCAAGTAGCTGGCAGCCGCCATACAAAATACATACGTAGCGCAGCAAGCAGCCGCGCCGCCCGCGTAAGCCGCTTGTACCGCTGCTGCTGATATGCCAAATATACTTTCAAAGCAATGCACATTGCCACCATCCTTTATTTGCTCCAGCCTTTGCAAACGTAGCGGTATTTTTGCAAAACACCATGCGAAAAGGCTGCTTCGCTTAGGCGCGCATAGTAAAAAACTGCCGCTTCCACCACCATACCTGCCATCGCAAGCCCATTGCATTTCCAAAACCGTGAGCTGAAGTATTTGCTGGTATTTAGCACTTCGCCTCTTCGCTTGGCCCGTAGTTCGCGCCATGCTGGCAATTTCTTGCATCTGCCTTTCGCGCAGTACCATGTGGCACACTTTGCAGCACAAGTTAGAGGTAAAAAAAATTTTACATTCTTAGTTGCTTTCCCCTTCCTTAGAACTGTCCAGACTGATATTAAATATTGAGAACCTGAAAGTGTCCTATACTTCCCAAAACTACTTTCTGATGCATCTGTTTGGATTTGCCCATGAAGAAAATATTCCGTGTTTTGAAAAAGAAAAATTCACTCTAAGCATTTCAAAATTTTTCGTGACCTAATTCCCGTGAGATCTTTTTACAGCATCGATTTTAAGAACACATATACGCACTCTTTTTAGTTCTGCTTGATCATTGTTGACTAGTGTTTAATACTGTGTTAGTAATTAACAACAGAGACAGATCGTAATAAGAATTATTCTACGCGTTTTTCATGACTCTTTTGATTGTGGATTTTGTTATATTGATAGTTTGGTATCTTTTGCTGACATAAAGGATAATCATTTTAAAATAAGCCTAACTTAGATTCCCATGATGAATTGTTTGTGACGGTTTTTATAATATTGTACTGGGTGTGTTGTCAATTATACATGGCAGCTTTAATTAGCAGGCTGTTGAGCTTTGGTTCAGGTGAAGATCAGAACTCACTGCTAATTACGATTCTATTGACAGGCTACAAAAAGCCTTCAAGTCAAAAAAAAATTATTATATAACACATCAATCAATAACTCCAGACAAACTCAGAAGATGGCGCTCATGAAACCAGTAACCAGATCTTTCAAGTACTAACCTTTGCTTCAAACGTGTCAAAATTTAAGTCGATCAGTTCCAGAAACAGCTGAGTTATCGAGGTTGGAGTAAAGTCGTTTTAGTATGTTTAAAAATGGAAAAAACCGAGTTTCGTGTTTGATAAAACACATTGTTTTTTAATAGGTAAAACACCATTACCGGCAGAAACAATGGATTGAAAAAATGTTACCCGGACTCTTGTCCATCAAAGCAACGATTTGTCGGTGGTTTGCCGAGTTTAAACGTGGTCGTACCGACACAAATGACGCGGAGACGCTCCGGGTAGACCCTAATAGGTAGTTACGGGAAAATGTGAGTGGATGACAAAAATTAATGAAAGATCGTAAAATTGAAGCTCCATTGAGATTATGAGATAAGCACAGATATCATATGGAAGTGTATTTACTGAAAAAGGTTTTCTTTGAAGTGAAGTGAAAAAGTTTTTTTTCAAGTGGGTGCCGCAGTGCTGATGGAACAAAAACTGTAACAGAGTCGATGATTCAGAAAGAAGCTGTTTATCACTATTTACTCATAACAAAAGATTTCTTGCGAAAAAAAAAAAAAAAAAAAATTTGGAAAAGCGTTGGAACGATTGTATCACCCTAAAAGGTGATTAACAAAAGGTGTTATGTTAGATGAATAAAAAATTTGCAAAAAAATGTTGTTTTCAATGTTAGTCTCGAGGAGTTGTTGATTGATGTGTTATATGAAAGACTTTATTCTCTATCATACCTTGCGTTTGCCTCAATGTGTCGAGAATAATAATACTACTCCTAAAATGTCACCGAGATATGGGCTGATTTTAAGTAAAATGGCAGAGAATTATTCGTACCAAGTCCAGTTGTTATCTAGAATTTTCAATTTAACCTTTTCTCTGTTGGTTTTAATACGACTCAAATCAACATACTATAGTCTGTTATTTTGGTAAAAAAGCGCTTCAGGAGGTCACTACCCCTTCTGTCTTTAGCTATACAACAGTTGAAATAAATCCTCCCTATTTCGTTTTATTTTTTTAAGCAGACTTCTAATGGGAGAGCAAGAAATCTTGAGTTTCATGATCATCATTTTTTTTTTTTTTTTTTCTTTCTTTTAATCCGCATCAATAAGAGTATTTGCCCAAATCTTTGTAACATTTGTTTTATTATTATTGTTAACATGTATTAAAACATTTGATTTCTTACCTTCTTCAACAGGAACTAAACAACATTGGGACTTTAAATTAAATAAATTTGTATGCCATAGGTATTATATTAAAAAATTTTAAAAGGATATGTTTCAAAATTAAATTTCACTCAAAAAATTATCATTTAAAAAAGAAACACATTATTTATTGATATTTAAAATAGACTTTATATTTAACATAAAGCAGTCAAACACAAAGGGATTCAGACCTCACTACCAAGTGTTGAAAAATAGATCACAGCGGCCATGAGTTAAGTTAGTCATTACCATGGTTACCGATGGAAGAGAAATGGAAAATGAATATTTCTGAAACAACAGACTATAATGATTTCACATATAAGCTAGATTTTATTCAGAGAAAGATTATTGTACATATCGTTGGCTTAGCGGTTTTGAAGCTTTTAGTCTCGCGACCCCCTCCCAAGTTTAACATTTTCAAACAACCTCTCCCCTCCTCCTTTAACATAAAATCATGGAAAAATACGACTTTTAATTTTCAATTTAATAGTTTTCTTTGAGGTATCCTCATAATCCTTCTCTTTATTTTCGATAAAATCAATTTTACCTTTTTTTTCTCAATTTGTTCAAACGTCTAGATCCTGATTACATATTACTTGGCACAGCATAGCCAGATTTGGCTCTTGCACGTTAAACCTCTGATTTCATTTACTCTTATTCAGATTAAAAATTAATAAAGAAATAATGTTAGTTCTAATTTATTTAAATTTTTAATGGGGAGCATCTTTCTTTAAATTAAATTTAAACACTTACAATTTTTACTATCCATAGGTAAAAATGTTTTCTTAAAATATAAATAAAATAACTTATCTTTTAATAGTTATTCCAAGAAACTAAATAAAATGCAGTATTATATCGTTCTTGCCATGTACATACTTGCGACGAAATAAAATGACTGACTATACCAAAAGCTTTTTCACATAGATTTTAACGACTTGATATTTTTTTTCCACCTGTGTGGAAGCAAGACATTATACTATGGTTTGCTATCTTCTTTTAATTCTACCAGAATATACTGAAACTGCAATGTATTTACCTCTACAGTCAACTAATAATGAGACCATTTTAATTTTGAAAATTATGAAATCTGTATATAAATGTTTCAAAATATAATTTAAATAAATGAAATATATTGCAATGAACGTTTATTAAAATTGGGTTTTGATGGTTTTGAATAATGTAATGAATGATTAATAAAATAAATTAGATAAAACTAGAAATACAGGGTGATTATAATTAAGTTGGTTTAAAACGCTGTAAAGAAACGACTGATCAGAATGGCATCCAAATTTGAAGGATATTATTGAAGAAGGAAACGTATGGCATAAGAAAAATAATTCCATATTTTAGCAACAGATGGCGCTGTAAGCATCATAATTTAAAGAAAGTTCGATTACAAATGACAAATGATCGGCAAGGAACAATCAAAGTGTAAATGCCTTTAAACCAACTGTACTGTTCAGTGTACGCTGAATGAACATATGTGATGAAATATTGTTGGTCACGTAATCCCATCCACCACGGCAAGGTCATATCATCTGATGGAAAGATCGGTTTTTTAAATTTCACTTGAAGGCAACCATAAAACATGTTCAATATCTGTCCACCGTTGTGTGCAACAAGATAATACGTAACTACTCATTTTATTATTTCATACTCATATTCGATACAACAACAGTATCAAAAATGAATGCAGTCATACTGCGTATTGTTTCCTTCTCATGTGTGATTCAGTTACAGATTCAAAAATGAATATTCATTTTGTTACATACTCATTTTGTTGTTTCATTCTCATATTTGATACTGTAACAAATTCAGATATATATATATATATATATATATATATATATAATTATATATATTTACTAATTTTTCTTTTTCACACTCATATTTGATACAGATATCTTCAAAAATAAGTATGTGAAGTTTCCATTTTGAGTACGAACCTGTTACTAAAAATGAGTACGTGTGAGTCTTAAATTTGAATACGTTAGGATCGGAGCTATTTTGAGTATGTGAAGTATTCAAAATCGAGTACTTAGTACTCGAATTTGAGTACCCGGTTTTCGTAGTGCATAATTATAAAGGTTAGAAATAAAATATCAAATTTTATCTTCCTTTTTTTATCTAACCACGTAGTGGGGAATCAAGTATATTAAGGACCCTGGAAGTTTCTAATTGTCTTGTCCTTTTTCTAAGTTGTTGTATAACGTAGAATATTTCCTGGATCGTATAAACTTTTCGTTTATATTAACACTCTTTCGACATTATTTTTGTTTTGTTATGGAAATCAATTATGCGAGAAAAAAACTTTATTACTCTTAAGATTTGACTAATACAAACTGGTTGAACGAATAGCTAATATCATTGAGAATATCACTCCGGGAGATCTTGAAAAATAATCTCTTACAAAAAAATTCCTAACCGGAACATTTCACTTTCAGAGGAATGGCGATTCATAGATGTAAAACAGAAAGAAAAAAAAAAGACATCAATGTCTGCATTTAACAGGAAGTTATGAACAATACAAAATATTAATAAAAATTTAATAGGAAGAAAAATAAAAATTCTGACTCCGCGTAACGTCCAAGAGTGATATCACAAACTATTGGTTATCGTAGTAGAACCACGTGGTACTGAACCCCGTGTTAAAGGGAACGAGGGACGGTATTCCTATATTAAAATCTTTGCAATTATTATATATTTGATTGTTTAGTTTCATGAGATATAGAGCAACAAATGCTGTTATCTTTGTAGCTAATGTTGATTCCTCTAACCAGCTTTTCTCTACCTCCTTTTTTCACTATTCATATATTTATATAGGAAAACCTATTTGACTGATTGAATGGTTGTTTATTACTATCTCATTGAGAAGCAACACAAGGCTGTTGGTGACGGATCTTGTATTCCTGAACCATGGTAAAGTGACGATGACAACACCTAAGTTGGCACCCCTCCCCCCACACCACGCTACTGGGAAGATTTAGAATCTCGATAGATTTTATGTGCATCAGCTCGGGTTTTTTAATCTAGCCTTCGAATGTATGAAATAATGTCGGCCACGAGTTCGTCACCATGATCACAAGACTACCATGGCCACAGAAAAGTGATTTACATAATTCACAAGTTGAAGTTTTTAAGTTCAACATCGTTTTAGAAATGCTCATAAGGATAGTTGATGGGAAATGACATTTTAACAAGTTAACTTCAGCTCTTCGTATGTTTGCATCAACCACTTCGGGAATGTACATAAGCATTACGAAAGAAGTAAGAATCGAAAAGCCTGAATAATATGATATAAAATATAAAAAAAATAATGTAATATAAAATACAATACTATAATATAAAATATAATA
>BMAW01059961.1:251798-286068 GCA_019974015.1 Nephila pilipes | reverse complement strand
ATAATATAAAATATAATAATATAAAATAAAATAATATAATATAAAATATAATAATATAAAATAAAATAATATAAAATAAAATAATATAATATAAGATATAATAATATAATGTTCACACACACATACTCTCGCGATTCGACGGAAAGTTGTTTCTTTCACTCGCGATTAATTCCACGTCTGTTTTTACATTTTTATTTCTCAACATTCGCAAAACGCCAATCGCTCTTCATGCGACCGTACCCTCTCGCAGCACAACTAACACTTACTCCTTTTACATTTCGCCGCCAGAGGGTAATTCACAATGAATGGCTGGTCGGAACATACCGTCCGCCTTGACAAATTGTTGTCAACACACATACACAAAATATAAAATTTCACAGTAACTAACCCAAAGCTAATACACTGAAAGTGTCCATATTAATAATACGCAAATGAAAAAAAAAGCGCAAAATTCAAATATTACTCATTACAAGGTAACAAACAAATTTTTGTAATTGGGCGTTTAAATTCGCCAAATGAAGTCTTGACTATTACCACTCTAATCCTATCATCTTTTCCACGTATGATATCGGTTATTTTACCTAGTGCCCATTTGCAAGGAGGTAAATTATCTTCCTTGAGAACAACTATATTTCCTATTTTGACCTCTTTCTATTGAAATTTCTACTTAGTTGTTTGCTGCATGTTGGTTAAATAGTCAAGGATCCATTTTTTCCAAATTAACTGGGTATACCTTGCGATTTTTTGCCATAATTTAAGCCTATTTTCCTTTAAACTAGTTAAGTCAGGCTCAATAACTGAATTAAGCTGTCTACAAATAAGGAAATGAGCAGGAATTAAAACTTCCACTTCATCCGCGTCTTCCGACAAAGGAACAAGAGGTCTTGAATTGAGCATTCCTTCAATTTGAATAATAACAGTTAAGAATTCTGCATAAGATAATTTTAAATTTCCAATAACTCTTTTTAATGAAAATTTAAAAGATTTTACTCCAGCCTCCCAAAGCCCACCGAAATGTGGCTCACGGGGAGGAATGAAGTGCCAACTCACTCCTTCATTAGTTAGAAAATTTGAAAATTGCTCATCTTGTTCTTTAATTAACTTTATAAATCTCCTTAACTCTTTATTTGCTTTTACAAAGTTTTTTTCCATTATCCGAATAAATTCTGGCCGCTTTACCTCTTCTGGCAAAAAATCGCTTCAGCGTAGCAATAAATTAATCACTAGTTAAATCTCTTACAATTTCAAGATGTATTGCTTTTGTAACAAAACAAGTGAAAATGCATATATAAATTTTGTTCAAAGTATGTTTACGCTGATATTTACACTTTATAAAAAATGGGCCACAAAAGTCAACCCCACTAACATTAAATGGATAATTTTTACACACTCTATTTGCAGGAAGATTTCCCATTAACTGAGTATGAGATCTTTCTGCCAAATGGAAAATTACTGTATGTTAATCGACCACCAACTCTAATAATACCAGCAGAATCAATGAAAGGATATAAATTATTTACCTGGCTCTCAGCATTTACTTCACCTGCTGCTTTTAGAGCATTAAACTCCTTAGAGAATTCACTTGTCTGAACAAATTTTACCGACATTTGCTCAGCAGAATAAATTTCTGTTCCAGTCAGATGTCCAGAACGTTTATCATTACCAGGTTTACAATTATGCACAAACCTAAGAATAAAACTCAAAATAAGCAATGTTTTAAAATACTTATTACTACAGTTGTGGATATCAATAAAAAATGAATTATTAAATACAGTAATTGAAGAGTTCTGTTCACAATTCACTTTTTTGAGTTCACATTGCACATCGTCCTTTATTACATTATCAGGAATTTCTCTTTAAGGATATTCACTGTTTGTTAAAAAAGCAGGGCCTACCCACCACAAGTGACTCTCAAGCATTTCTGAAGGATTCCCGCCTAAACTGATAAAATAAGCCGGATTGTCCACTGATGAAACATGATTCCATTATTCATCACAAGAAAGATCTTGGACTGTGGCTACACGGTTTGCCACGAAGGTTTTTAACTGGGACGGTTGTTTCTTTATCCATGACAACACAATTATACTGTCACTCCAGTAATAGGTTTTAGAAACCTCCAATCGAAGAGCCGTCTGGATTCGTTGCATCAATTTCGCAAGCAGTACAGTAGCGCAGATCTCCAATCTAGGCACTGTGATTTTTTTCAGTGGAGCCACTCTTGATTTACTGGCGACAATCTTGATGGCAACATCTCCAACAGGTGTTTGAGGTTTGCAGTAAACAACTGCTTGGAAGGCAGCTTCTGAAGCGTCGCAGAAGCCTTGAAGTTCTATAGTTTAAACATCAGGAAATGGAAGAATACATCGGCTCACTTTTATGTCGTTAATAAACTCTAGTTCTTTAGAAAAGTTGTCCCACACACAATGAAATTCAAGAGGGAATTGATCATTTCATTGAAGATTCAATAGCCACAATTTTTGTAAAAATATCTTAGCCAAAGATATCACTGGTCCAATAAGTCCCAAGGGGTCAAACAACTTAGCAATAGTGGAAAGATCTGTTCTTTTAGCATGAATACCGTACGATGTAATGGACACCTTATAGCAAAAGCAAATCACCAGTGGTGAAAGTGACACCTAAAGTTTTTATTTCTGAATTTGAAAATTCATAGATAGTTTCAGAAGTTGAGGATAATTGTGGGTGATTACCTCGCCATTTATGCAATTTCATGCCAGCTCGATTTAGCATTGAAGTGAGCTACTGTTGCATCTCTATACATTGAAGTAAAATTTTAGTACCGGATAGTATATCGTCACCGTAGAAGTCCTCTTTGACAATGGACACTGCAAAGGAGAAATTGTGTCCTTCATCTTCAGCAATTTGAAGTAGCGTTCGCGTTGCTAAGAATGGGGCACTCACAGTACCGTAAGTAATAGTTGTAAGTTCGGAAGTTTTCACTGGACTTTACTCACAGTTCTTCCACACTATACGTTGTAGATTTCGCTGACTTGGATGAATATTTATCATTCTGTATAGTTTTTGTATGTCCGCAATATAGGTAAATGGATATTTGCGGAATCGTATCATGATTGAGATTAGGTCGTCTTGGATCACGCCTCCATTAATTTATAAGCTATTAAATGAAGTTCCATTTATTGTTTCATTTGAAGCGTTGAAAACAACGCGGAGCTTTGTTGTCCTCTTCTCAGGTCTGTAAACGCCATGATGTGGCATATAATACGATACTTCTGGTTATGCTTCATGTGTCCTAATCTCTCGTATTCATTAATACATTTTATATAAATGTATATAATTTTGATCATGCGATTGTTTTACCCAAAGGGAATGTAATCTTTTTAATGTTAAACTTCTAGATTCCCCTAAGCAATTGGGTTCTTCTTTAAGTGGGATTGTAACTACGTATTTTCCACTAGGTTTTCTAAAATGAGTTTGAACAAATGAAAGAATGTAATGTTTAAATCATCATCAATTATTAAACCGCAATGAATTTTTTGAATCTGAATCCGAATCACTCCTACTAGCCAAAAATCTAAAAACACTATTTTGAAAAAATAACTCTGAATTTGACAAATGTATTTTTTCTGACCTTAAAAGATGATAAAACCATTTTGCACCTAAAAGGCAATCAGTTTTTTTGGGGAATCATAAACTTATCAGCCAAATTTATATTTGAAGGAATTTGTTCCTTAACGTTTAAATATTTAACTGGGCTTAACTCAGTAATTTTATCTACAAGAAACTCCACTTTTTGATTAAATCTCTTATCAGTACTTGAAATTTCAGCGTTAACAAACTTGGTAACAGTCATTGAGGTATTATCTAAACACGATACTGTCACATTAATTTTTTCTTGTTTTAACCCTAATTTAATAACTCTTTAGTCATAATATCTGACTGACTACCTGCATCAAGTAATCCTCTAACGGATTGCAAATTTCCATATTTGTCACGAGTAAAAATTACAATTTTACAATACAAAATGTGTTTAATAATACAGTACTCATTGATCTATTTTGAACTAAACTAGATGCAGAAAATGACGATTGTACATTTCCATTGGTTACACTAGAAGTTGGATAAAAAATATTACTTCCCGGATTTAACTTAGACATCGAATCCTCTCCTTTATTTGTTATTGCTCTAGTTTCGTTTTTATAACTCTCACTAAAATGATCCGATTATCTGGGAAAATAAAATAACTTATTATGTTGCTTTTTACAAAAGCAATTTCGCGCAGAACACTTTTTAACATTACAAACTGGTGAAAGGCATTTAAAGCATAAATTCTGAGCTTTCACAAATCCAACTCTATCGTTTACAGACAATTTCTGAAAATCCTGACACTTAAATATTAAATGGTTATTATGGCACAGAATACATTTTAAATTACCGTTCGGTAAAACACTTTAGAAATATTTTTATTATTTCGATTCTCAAAATTACCCTTTCCAAATCTCCTTTGATCACTATTAACTACTGAGCGAGACAAAGAACTATACTCTGTTTTGTTTCCGGTTTTAGAAGCTAAAAATAAATCACAGTTTCTTCTTAGCTCCTGTGGTGTAAAATAGTCTTTTCCTTGTTTAACACTTACATAACTTTTTAAATCCTGAGGAAGAGTCCTAAATATTTGATCGGAAATCATCAACTCACACAATTTAGCAAATTCATTCACTTTACGAAGTTGAATGTAATATTCAAAAACAAAACTAACTCTTGGTGAGAATTGCACGTTATTTTCTGTTGGCAATTTTACTGCACTTTTAAACTGTTTTAAACACTCTCTAGGAGTTTGTTGAAATTCTTTTAACACAATAGATTTAATTTTTTCATAATCACCAAATTCTTCTTCTTTTACATAAACCATTAAATTGCCGACTCTATCTCCCAAAAAATTTAATAGAATTTCCGCTTTATATTTATCACTAATTCCTTTTATTTTGAATGCTTTCTCAAGCGAATTGAAAAAGAGATTAAAACACTCAACATTCTTTGGTACAGGAATAGTCAATATTTTTATACTCTTATTTAAATTCTGTAAATTAAAACTCGATTCATCATCATTAAGTGATTTTTTCCTCACAAGATGCTGATTTAAGCTTTAAAAACTCTATTTCTTTTTCGATTCTTAAAAGCGAAAGCTTCTCAATTTCTAATTTTTGTTCCATAGAATGTCTTTCGTTTTCGGCTTGCTCTGAATTTTTACGCTTTTCTTCCGAAATCTCTAAAATTATATTTTTCACAATCTCAATTTTTTTTATAAATATCACTATTCTCAATTAAACTTATAATCAACTACTTTAACGCAATATGAGAACGGAATATTTAGTTCAGAACAAACACGCTTTAACTCATCCTTTTTTAAGCTAGACAAAGACATATTGGGAACCATGCATAATCACTTACAAACACTATTATTTTGAGAGAGAATGGGCTAGACACTAGACGCCATGAATATCGGTTTTGCGGCCACTCTCTCTGCTGTAACTTATACCGCGGTAAAATCCAAGGTCGAAATTCTCACTAAAATGCAAATCCACAATCGCATAATCCGCTCCGCAAGACGAATCAAATGTTCACACACACGCATACTCTCGTGATTAGACATATCGTTGTTTCTTTCTCTCGTGATTAATTCCTCGTCTGTTTTTACATTTTTATTTCTCAACATTCGCAAAACGCCAGTCGCTCTTCATGCTACCGTACTCTCTCGCAGCACAACTAACACTGACTCGTTTTACATTTCGCTCCTAAAGGGCAATTCACAATGAATGGCTGGTCGGAACATATAATATAAAATATAGTTTAATACAAAATAGGAAACAGAGTAATTTAATATAAAATATAAAACATAATATTAGAAGGTATTTGACAATTCTAAAGATTATTTTTTTACAAGCTTTTATTCAATTTGCTATTCATATTATGTAATGAAGCGCCACTGCTTTCGAAGTCTCCATCGTGCCATTTGATTTCAGAGCCACCCTATCACCCAGTAATACATTCACTCGTTCTCTAAACCAGTGCATTTAAAATCTTAACTTACTTCCTTGATACCAAACTAAATTGAAGAAAATCTCTTCGTAAGATGTAAAAGGCTTGATTTATGCATTTAATGAATAGGTGACAAGTTTAGTTCATCAGTAAAACTCAATATAAGAGAGAGTGGAGAATAGACTTCTTTTCTTGAAAAAAAAAAGAGATTTTCTTGAAAAAGATGTCACTTCATATTTTCACAAATACAAAATTTAACAATAATAATATTTTTCTTCACATCACACCTGTGAAAAATATTTACAGCTAAATACAATGTGAATAGACATAAATTGTAAAAAGAGTTTCAAAAATAAGCGTTTATTATTAAATTACTTGGGAGTAATATTAACTATCTAGTACTAAAATGAGGGTGCACTGAAAGTTTTTGTGAAAATTCTCCAACGGAGCAGTCAGTACTACTCAACTGAAAAAACAACTGTTTTTGGCAATAGGGCAGAGTGTCAAGTCAAATAGTCCGAAATAGGCTTCTTCAGGATGGTCTCTATGAACATAGGCGAATTGTATTCCATTTGTAATAATAAAGGGTCGGACGGTAGGGAAGGATGGGAAGGAAGGGTCAACGTCTCTAAAACAATTTACTTTATTGACAGCTCAGCTACAAATCTACAGAACAATTCAAATAGAAAAATCTCTCTCTATCCTATCTATCCCTCCTCACTCTCTCTCTTGAAAGCTTACACTATATATACATATATCAGTCTTAATTTGCATGTTTCCGTTCTTTTCTTCGGAGAAAGCTCCCCAATACAAATAATTGTTGAGGTGTGAAAACTCCCCAAGAGGACTATTAGTGACAAGGTCGCGGATAGACCCGTCACACGTTGATCTCAAGACTTCGTGCGCCCGAAGAAGTTGGGCTTCTGAACATCAAGCCTAGGTTCAACTTGTTTGGAGTTAAGTGCTGTTTATTGACTAGACTGATTTAGTCTAGAGTGTGACACTCCATGTGTTTTGGTATGGAGAGAAAAGATCATTCGAGATAAATCCACGTTCCTTCGGTTACAAACGAGATCACATTACAAATGAAGTGGATTCATGGTATGGTCTAGAGTCTGCATAGATGGACATACGGATCTTATTATTCGTAATGGCAATTTTAAGGCCAAGGTTATGCAGGCGATATACTGAGACTTCATATCGTACTTTACTCTGCAGTCAATTGAGATTTCTTTCTTTTAATGGATGATAATGCCAGACCTCCTACAACTTGTCTTGTGGAGAACATGCTTGAAGCTGAAATAATACAACCTATGGCCAGCACACTCTTCTGACCTAAATCTGATCGAGCATGTTTGAGACTCGCTTGGACGATGCATTGCAGCGAGGTCAATGGATTCTTTTTCTGTCCAGGACATGAACATTGCTTTTCGAGTGGAACAATATTTACCGAAGTCTTATCAATAACCTCAGTGCATCCACGTAAAATAGGCGTATAGCAATATTAGGAGCTCTAGGGGACCTCACGCCATATGAAACATCTTACATCATTTTTGATTACAAACTCAGCATATATGCATAATATGCAGCATATGTTAAGTGCTACATTGCTCCTCTGTAGTATGAATATCGTGTCACTCAGTTGATTTTTCTCGTAATTACTGCAGAATCTGTAAAGTTCCTTAAGTTTTGCACACACACACACGAGTGTGTGCGTAAAACTGCATAAAACTTACATAAAACTAGCTAACTTTTCTTTTTCCCATTATGTAACCCATTTGTAAAGAGTTAATCCTTATTTGCTGATAATTTCAAAATTATTCTTTAATTTACGCGATCTCGCGCTCATGAAATATGTTGAATCAACTTTGACATAGTTGTAAATTTGTCGGAAATAATCCCCACTAGATTGATAGATGTCATCAAAATCCCTCAGAATCCCTTCATCTTATACCACATGAGTTACTATGTGGTCTGGAGAAATCCCTACTTATAAATTCAAAGACAGGGGAAAATTCTCTCCTTTCTATTGTAATCGAGACAGTGGAGTTATCTTTCTTGCATTATTCATTTTAATAATGTATATATATTGCATATTTCACATATCAAAAGGCATAATAGTCTTAATTGGAAAAAGATATGTTCTTATTACAATCCAGAATCATAATGCAATTACGGATTCTTATATATATATATATATATATACATACATGAGAGCCCATGACTGGTTAAAAGTACTCAAATTGGCGACACATGGATGTTATGCAGAGTGAGGTGCAAGTTCAGGTGTCCTCCTTCTCATTTCATTATGGTTTTAGTATTGACTGCGGTTAGGGGAGCTTTGATTCAAGCAGAGGTAGAAATTACGAAGAAACCCATAAAACAAACAATTAAATAACAATTCCCGCTAAATAGTTTTGAAAACGCGTATTACCCAGAATGGAAAAAAAATTTGAAAAGTAAACTACATTTAATTTAATTTATCTATTTGAATTTAGAAAATAAAATCAATCCCTCTTTTAAACATAAGTATCTTGTTTCACGTTATTAACTGCTGAAGTTATGAAAATAATGTATTTTTTCTTGGCTGCAAAAAATAGCTCCAAGTAATTTTGATCGAGTTTCACAATTCAAATTTTTATATTGATACTTCTAATATATCTTATCATATACATAAATATATATTTTGGATAAATCAATATCTTTAATTGGTTTATCTTGTGTCATAAATATTAAAAAAAATCTCTTCGAGAACTGATTTATGATAAAATTGTTAGACTGTAACTATTCTTTTCATTAGCAAGATCTTTAAAACGATTAAAAGCATGGATTTTTTTATAAGAAAAGATAAGAAATTAAATACATTGTATATTTATTTTCGGCGATACATTTATTAATCTCCTTTTTTTCGTTCAGTAAACGTACCTTCAGAAGGTTAATCCATTTTTCTTTTTTCATTGCTTTGTTTACCTCTTCGAATAAGTGCATTACTATCGTTCTTCAAAAAAAAATCCCTATTATTTCCTCTAATCTCGGATTTTTTTTTTTTTTTTGCTCACTCTTTCTATTTCTACGCCTTCATAGATCTGTTCCACTTGAATGCAATTAAAACATGTAATTTCCTGTTACATTATATGTTTATGTTACATTGAAGATACTTTTTTAGAATTTATGCTGAGATACAATATTTTTACTTTGTTTCTATTTTAATTTCTTTTCGAAGTTTCACTAAATGACTAAAGAGATTGTATACCTTTCAAAACATTTATTTTTTTGTAATATGACATGTATATGTTATGTTGGACATATGAATATTTTTAATAAACTTAGTGTCATTTATAATGTTTATGCATCGTTTTGTTTTAATTGTAATTTTAAAAAAAATAACTCAAGATATATCCAGATAAAATTTGTTCTGTATTTTAAATAACTATATATTATTTATATAGTATTGTAAGTTGCAGCTATTCATGATAATTTTTTTAGTTTCAAGAAATCGTAGATTTAATTAGAGCTAAAAGTAATCGAGTAAAATTTTAATTATTACTGAAAGTATTCGAGTTAGAAAAGTAATTTTTATTCATTATTCCTAAGATTTATCTATATATTCACCATCCGGAGTTATAAATTTCTCTCATCGTTTCTTGACCTTCCGAAGGTCGTCTGTAGTAATATATTGAATTCTATTTTCTCCATATTGCGGTTTACTTCAATTTATGGCTATCTGAAACCAAACAAACATATATTAATAGCTATAATTTACAACACTAGGCACATCAGGATGAATCAATATGCAGAATGGATTTTCTCTTTTCTTCTCCATAATGTAAGCTAAGACTAAGACTTTATTATCTATATATATGTAAGCGAAATACCACTGACTGACTCATCACGAGATCTCAGAAACTATACAACCGATAGACTTGAAATTTGTGATCGTTACTCATTTTGCGATGTAAACGCTCACTAAGAACGAATTTTACGGAAGTCTTATCCAAAATGTAATTTTCATCCGTTTATCTACTCTTATCCGTCGGTTAGGTAATTTTAGCGACTTTATCGCCAAAAATGATATGACCGACGCCAAACGGAATACAATTTTTTATATGTATACTGTGTATTGTCACCAATTAAGTTTACTTGGTGAGATTTGCGCGTGCGGAATGGGAAAATGCCAAATAATTTTATATTGAAGCGCTGATGGAGGATTGATAAGATTTTGGCAAAGGGGCTCTTTATGTGAAATTTCGTACATGTCGAAAATAGGAGAAGTACATATTTAGCGCCAGAAATAAATGAGTTTGGATTAAATTGTGTTTCTGAATTTGGAATGTAGTTTAGTTCCAAAACTTAGAGGGATTTTGAAAAATACTAAAATGGCGACTTTTTACGGAGTAGCACACGCCCAAGACATTCTTCGTTTACTGGAGGATCTCGCTACGTCCATGAAGGAACTGAAGAGGTTATGGCATACGTAAGATATTTTGGGCGTCCCGACTTGCACGACTTTTTTTTAGGATTGCATTCACTTGCAATCTAAATATTTAGAGATCAAAATGTCGTGAGGCAAGGACAAAAATCTTATGATAGTCACGATGCCACTTAATGCCACAGTCTGAACACTTAATATCCTTTAAGTGAGCTTGGCGGCATTTCGCCAATAGCCCTCGCGTTTACTTTAAACTGCAATGTTAATAAATAATCAATAATAGAAAGCAACCTATTTTGGGAAAAGGTCAATTTTAATGACAATGATTATGACCATACAGGATTTTGTATAAATTTGGGCTTACTTATTAATATCGTACTGAGAAGAACCATGAAGATTATTGGCGACGGACATCATAATTTTGAACCTCAGTCAAGTGACGAGGACGGCACCTGAGCTGGCACCTCCCTCTCTAAACTTCCACACCACTTCAACATAAAGACTTCGGACCAGATTTAAAGTTTATCGACCCCGCTATTCGATGGGCTTTTAGTAGCATCAAGGCTCAAATCCATGATTTGACGAGAACAACGCTAGCCGCAAGTCCGCGATCATGATCTCTAGGCTACCGCAGTTACTACTATATTTATTTAATAATGAATTATATTCAATGTGACGAATTTATTAATATGAAATTATTGGTTATTATCTGTATAAATGATAAATTTAATTTACTAATGTGATTTTAAATCTAATACAAGGACGCATTTTATATTCATTATGATTATGACATTTCGTAGTTTCACTATACTGTAAATTTATTTAGATGATTGATACAAAAATTTATAAAGGATTTAACAATTGGTTAAGGGGAAAATAGTAAGAATAATGTGTAACTGAAATTTAGAAAATGATTAATGAAAATAAATAAGCTGTAAATAATTTTGAATACTTTTTTGGAAGAACAATTTTCGAAGAGGGAAAAAGAAATAATTTTTTGAAAATTTTCACAGGTAATTAATTCTAAACATGTTTCACTATTTTTAATACATTTGAAGCAAAATTTCAAAACAACTATAACCTGTTTCTTCATTAAAATGTAAGAAGTTTGTGATATTTTTTTAGGGAAGGGGGGAGGGAGAGGCTTGTTAATCCTTCTGACTCTTCCAACTTCCCTGCTGACACCTCGTTACAAATAATTTAGTTTAAAGTTCAATTTTAAACTTTCATTAGGTTTACTTTTTGAAACATAAAATTTTTGAAGTACTCTAGAGCAAAAATATTTTTTTTGAATTTAAATATAATATTTCAAGAGTTGTTGTGCCTTTTTATCAGAACAAGAGTAAATTATTCGGAAAAATCTAAAATTCTTTTTTGTAAATAACATTAACGAATACTGCTCTTCAAAAAGAAGAAGATTTGGAATGTATTAAAAGTTACAGAATTGGTTATGAATTTGAAAGAAAAAACATCTGTTTGATTTTATATGAAATGATTTTATAGCACTATTTCGAGATAGGAGTTTCTTAATATCTGGGCTAATTTCTTCATTTTATCATACTCGTAAGCTTATTAAGTATCATTTTAAGTTGCATAGAAATATTACAGAAATTTATCATGACTATTTTTTTAAAAAACATTTTGTTATTAATATATGTAGACAATAGTGAGCCTATATTTTGCATTATAGTAAATATAGTTTCCTGAAAAACTTTTTCGAAATCACATTTTTTTCTCTCAAACCATGACTCCGACTTAACTCCGCGCGCGCGCGCGACCATGACTTAATCACCCTTTTCTTTCTCTTGGGACTTACTGTCTGTAGTAAACATGGGCGACACGCACCCGGGATACTCTAGCAATCCTTCGCTTTTCTCGACCCCACATCTTGTCAACCAATTTTTATCCTTCCTCCCTTTTTTTTTTCAAATATCTCGATCACAGTTATACCCAGTTTGGTTCTGCATAGCCGTATCTGGCTCTTGCGCTTTTAAACTTCCCCATCATGCACACTCACATTCTTTTGAGATCCAAATAGACGTTATTAAGATGTGTGAGAAACTTCTATTTTTTGGGGATATAATGTAGAATATTTCCTAAGCTAATGCATATACAATTGTTCATTTTCGAGAATTTAAATTTCACACATACACAGATTTATAATATAATCAAATTTATTAAATGAATTTGATTTTTATAAAAACTTTGAAGAATTTCTACATACATTTTTTACATTTCAAATGCATTTCAAATTTTAAGCGGAATGGAAAAATATATTGAAGTCAAATTTTTTTAATTCAATAATAATTCATTAATCCCAATTCAATTTTTTTAATTTTCTAATTTTTTTTGATGAATTGAGACAGATATATAGGAATTAAAATTCTTTAACTCCATATCTTATGCAAATACATGAATTTTTTAAATGGCTAAATATCTTCTTCGTATCAAATTGTTTACCTGAAAGAACTGAATACATAACAAAATAGATAAAAATGTGAATTTAACAGTCTCATCGGAGACAGAATAGGAAGAATTTGACAAAGTATAGCATATAAAAATTACCCCCCCCCCCCCCTGATTTTAGAATTAAAAAAGAGAAAATATTTTTGAATATCTGCTGTAAATATTTTTGAATATCTAGTTTGCGTTTTTCTCTGCTTGTATGCTCAAAAGTATGAATTCAGCTCATTAATTAATTTTTCTTATTAAATATGAGGAAAAGAAAAGAGAAATAATAAACAAATGAAATAATTACTATTACTTTGTTCCAAAAAAATTTATGAAACAAGCACTCCCCATTTTGAAATTGAATAATTTACATTCATTTCAATCGATTCAAATCGCTCAGTTCAATTTTTAAATAAATTTTTAAAAGATTTAAAAATTTTTAAATTTAAATGCGATTATTTAACTATATCTTATCAGATAGTTAAATTGTTAATTAACAGCTAAAGCTGCATGTATTTTTTTAAAGAAACAGCTCAAATAAATGAAATTTTAGGGAAAATATTTTAACTTATATGTTATACATGAAAAAGAAACTGTTACATGTGTTTCATCAAAAACTTCAAATATAATTAATATTTGAGCAGGTGTAGTGTAAGATATCCAAACAAGAAAGTATGGATATGGAAAGAAAAAAAAAAGCTTAGAAGATTTTAAACAAACCTTTAATTAATTGGATCTCATACGGACAGTTATTAACATGCGCTAAAAAGTTATTGTTTTGAGAAAATGACGTCAACAAAAATTGGTGGGCATAAAATAAAGGATGAGCGGTGTTAGGCTCAAAAGATTGACATTATAATACATTATGATTACTTGAATATTCAGTTTTGCTTCAAGTATATTTAAAAATTGCTCAGATATATTTATTTTCATATTTTATCATCTGCTTTTATTTTAATATTCGAAAAAATATTACTGTTTATTTTAATAAATTGTCATTTGCTCATATTGTATTTAATATTTAGTTTAATAAGACGATTTTATAGCTGAATCGTTGGTTTTTATTCTTTTTGATGTTAACACTGATAACGTTTTCATACATAAGAATATTTTGCTTGCGAAAATAAAAATGCATAGGAATTTGAAGAAGGTATTTTCTTTTCTTGATAGTAATTGCTTCTATAGAGTCTGGGGCAGGACGTACTATTTAGAATTCAATTTGAATAATGCTACTTTTTCAAGAATTAAATAGAAAATAAAATTAGCTCATGTTGAAATGAAATTAGCAAAATCTATTTCATTATTTTTGTTCTAAAAGGATCAACAGTACTTGTTAAAATTTTCGGTTATATAATAAGCGTAAAAAGACCAAAATGTTATTGACAATTAAACTCATTGAAAATTGACAATTAAACTCATTCATTCATATAACTATTCAAAAAAGATTTATTTTCGATGTCAGCGTTAACCAGATAATTTTGATAGCTTCTTTATATTCAGAAGACTTTTGATTTCAGCATTGTTCTAAACAAATAGCGAGAGTTTTTGGCCGATTTTAATCCTATTATGAAATTAAAAATATTTCCCATTTTCATTGTTTGCTATTTTTACTTTCTACATTACGGAATCATAAATATGATTCCTTTTAATCAACCTTAAGTCCCCAACTTCTCACGGAAAAGTAACGACAGTTCCAATGTTCCGTTGGAAAACTATTTTTTTTCTCATGTATCTACCACTTCCCAATATCCTGTTCAGCTATCTTTGTCATCGAGTGTTTACAGAAAAACTTTTTTTGATATGCGTTTTGTTCAACCATCCTGAAAGTCGATTTCCCATAAGTTCCAGCGTTGCCATCGGCAATCGAAGCTATTTCCTTTAAAAACTATTTAAGTGGTGTGTGCTATGTCGTATTACCATCACAATTCGTCAAGTCGCAGACAAAGAAACAGTAAGCAAACGATTTCTTACGATTATAATTATTTTTTAAATTTATCAGTAATTGAAATGAATTTTATTGAGCTTTTGAAAGTGGATTCGAAATCGATTTAATTTATTTCGTATTGTTCATAGGATACCGTTCATACAACTAGTGTGTTTTGATAAAAAAAAATCATTTCATTTTATTGTATTACATTATCTTAGCAAATGGATAATTATTTTTCATCTTTTTATAAAATTTATTTTTTAAAAAACTATTGTGAATGCAATTATTTCATATGGCCGGTAGAAATGCTGAGAGAAATAAGATTTGACTGACTTCTAAGGTACTGAGCCTAAATCAATGTATAACGCTAATATATGAATATAAATTATTATTTACGGCTTTTATGCAAAATACAGATCCTTTAATTTGCTCATTCATGATAATATAAGTATTTTAAATATTATCCTTTTTATGTGATTGATTGGTTTTTCTAGAAGTAACGCGAGGTCTATTGGCGACGGACCTAGTAATTTTGAACCTCGGTCATGTGATCATTTTTAGTATTATCTTTTTAAGAAAGGATTCTTTTTCATTGAGATTATTGATCTGACTCTGATAGAAAATGTTGAAAGATATTGGATTCAACCTACCTCTAAGATATGCAGATTAAGTTGTAATGCTAACGTATGAATAAAAATTATTATTTACAGCTTTATTGGAAAGATATAAATTATTTTCTAAGTTGTTTGAAAGAAATTGTAGTAATTTAAATGAAATGTTACTACAATTTTTAGAATAACAAAACATTTTAATTTCAATATTCTCATATTTTTATACCAATTAAAAATATCGTATAAGTAATTTTATTCTGTTTGATGCTATTATGCATAATGATAGAATTTAATTCTTTTTAATAACTCAGTCGGATTTTTGATAAGCAATTCGTCTTATCAACAATGAGTTAACAGTTTGATTCTTTATCGTAGAAAATATCATTCTTATTCTAAAATTAGTGTCACGGTAAATATTTACTTGTACTACTAAAATTTTTGTATATTTTAAGAAAATTTTAAATAATGTATAATAGAAGCGTTAACCATTTAGCAATTATTTTTAAAACGTTTTTCTGAATTTCACTTGGTGTGTGTGTGTGTGTGTGTCATCAAATTTTCGATCGTTAATTTAACCAACTTCCCATCAAGCTAGAACTCTGAAACCTTGGGAATCGTTCTCACTCGCCTAACAATGCGATATTTAGACATTTGCGACAAATTTTAGCAGGTATTTTCTTCAATAATGCAGTTTATCCAACCACTTAGCACGATTTCAAAAATTGGCACCAAACTTGGCAATTTTTTTTTTGTTTGGCTGAACCTTAAGTCCGTAAAACGGTCCAGGGTAGCCACATTTGGCAAAATACTGCCAAATAATTCTTGTCGCCAAGAGTGATTGGGTTAAACTGCATTCCAACCATTTAATTTACCGGATGAATTAATTAATTTTAGTTACTTTTAATGTTTTTATGTATTTCACTTGGTGTGTGTTTCTGTGTGTGTGTATCAGTGTGTCATCAAATTTTCTATCGTTAAATTAACCAACTTCCCATCAAGTTAGTGCTCTGAAATTTCGGGAACCGTTCTTACTTGCCTAACAATGCAATATTTAGATATTTGCGACCAGTTTTAACTATTATTTCAATAATTTTTCTTAATAAACTTTGCCACTATATAAAAACGTTGGTTTTTATCTCGAATTATTTCTAGTGCAAGTCGCTGGTAAATGTATTACTTTGTAGTATTTCAATTTTTTTTTTAAATCTGTCTTAAATTTTCAACAAAAATATTTAGTTTGTTTATCAACAATATGTTTTATCATCCTTTTAGTGATATTTAACAAATGTGTACTGCATATTGATGATGAAATGATGAAAATAGCTACATTTATTATTGTATGCATTTAAAATTATAGTTTTTTTTATATATAAATTTCTCTTTTAAAAATGATCTTAATATGACTTTTCGCAGAAAAGCCATTCAAAATAATTCAGAAAATTATTCATAAATGGAGTGATAATGATGAATTAAATCAATGAGATAATGTACAATAAGTTAGTGATTTGATATTATTATTATTCCCGTTAAATAAAAAAGTAATTATTTATATTATTCATGTTAAGCAAATGATATTAATATTATTTATGCGAAGAGTATCATTATTTTAAGTGCTGAAATTAGTAATAATAATAATTTTTATTTGTGTGTAAAATGCTGATTTCTAAGCAGTTTTTTAAACATTTTTTTATTCATAGCAAATCAAACTAAAATACAAATTTCGCAAAAAGAAAGCTTTCATATTGATTTAATATGTTTATGTATTTTTAAACTAATTGTTGTTATTTTTTTATGATAAGTTGACAATTGATGTAATACATTTCTCTCTTATTCGTAATAAAAGAAGAAATTCTAATTATCTTTATATATACATTATATTAAAACAATTTAAGGAATTTAAAAAAAAAATCATTTGTTTTTAACTTTTGCACTAAGCTCTATTTCGGTTTTTTTAATATACATTTTAAAATTTACATATAATTCAAATGATTTACTTCACTTACGATACAATTTTATTCCTTGTACATCAATTGAATATGCATGTTCATTTTATTTTATATTAACGAAAATTATTCATATTGTAATATTGTTTACGTTCAAAGTAATTAAACAGTTTTTAGAGTAATTTGTTTTCCATTATCATATGGGTGATTGTAAACTTAACTCTTAACACTGTTACATCGCCTAGAATTTAAGAGGAACTAATCAAAATGCTTCAACAAAAATAATTTTGTAACTTTGTGATGATCAAACAATAAATTGATGAAATTTTGATTTTCATCTTTGTTAACGATTGAAAAAAAAGTTTTAAAACTATTTTTCGCTTCATGAAATTTGATTAGAATTTACATCATACTTTATTATTGTAGGTTGATTAATAATCTTTCTTAGGTCAGAAAATATTTAAAACATTATGTGTTTATTGAAATGACGACCTGTAATAACATTAAGTTGACAAAATCATCTGTTTCTAGATAATAGTTTTTTTCCAGAAACAATTCAATACTTTTAAAAAGTTTAATTATTAAAATTTTGAATTTGTACTTCTTGCATTGCCTAATTTAAAGCCCTTTCATACACTTTAATGCATTAATTTACAATTGTTTTTCATATTTAATACTTGTAAGTATAGTGAAGATCTGGTCAATGCTATGTTTTAATTCTCGTCACTATATTCTCTACACTCTCTATTGGATATAATAGAGGGTTGTGAAAACCTCTCATGAAATTAAGCAAATGAATTTGATATAATTATTGCAATTGTTTGATGTTAGAATTTTTTTGCATTGTGCAACATTTTTTTTATTCAGTTTCTGCATAAAATTTAAACTAATTACTAAAGTTACAACAACTCTTCTTTAAACAAAATTTAATGAAGAGTTTCTCAAAGACCAAACGACCTTACATTTTATCCTCTTCCTATAGTGAAGATGTGGAACAGTAAACTCCAGAAGACCCTCACCAGCCTCTGCATGATGGCATTGTTCCTCACTCCCATCGAATGTTTCCAGATCGGTAATCAGAAAGGAGGTCTGTCTGATCTGTTGACGGCTAGCATTATCGGCCTTGTTCTAGGAGGAGTTCGCAACAGGGTTCGTCAGCAGCATGCAGCAGCCTCCTCTCAGCAACCCCGTGCCAGTGCCAACCATCAAAGGCCCATGTTCCTGCCTTGGCAAGCTGCTCCAGTTCCTCAGTATCCTATCATGCAACCCACCCACGTCATTCCTTCATTGCATCCTCAGCTGATCCAACCCCAGCCATTCTTCCAAGACATATCACCCCTCCTAATGCAGTTGGGAGAGGAACAAGTTTATGCTCCAATGGCCACTCATTTGGTGCCTTCTAGTAAGTGTGGATTACATGTTTTTCAGTTTTCAAATAGAGATCACTAATAGATAACATAAGGACATGATATATATTACGAAGGGTCTGTTATCCAACCAAACATTCTAGAGATCAAATTTCAAATAATTAATATTGAATAATACATAATTAATGCATGGATGTAGCCTAAGAAGGGTTTCGTATCCAATCAAACCTATAAAAAATAAAATTCAAGTAATTAAGGCATTATATTACATAAAGTATGATGCGGCTTACGAAATATTTCATATTCAGTTATATCTCCCGGAGATTAAATCTCAAATAATTAATACTTGATAATACATAATTAATATATGTGATGCGGCCCATGAAGGATTTCATTTCCAATCAAACCTTTCGAAAATTAAATCTCAAATAATTAATGCTTAATATTATTATTACACAATAAATGCATGATGGTTAGGCCACAAAAGGGATTCCTATCCAATTAAACTTTCTGGAAATTAATTTTCAACTAAATCAAATACGATGCCTAATGATACAAAAGTAATGCATGATTGATCTACGAAGGGTTTCGTATCCAATCAAACCTCCCTGAGATTAAGTTTTAGGTAATTAATGCTTAATAATACATAATAAATACACGATGCGGTTTACGAAGGATCTATCCAATTAAATCTCTCGAAGATTAAATCTCATATAAATGCTTAATAATACACAATTAATGCATGAGCCGGTATGCAATCCAATCTCTCGAAGATTAAATTTCAAATAATTAATGCTTCTAGTATGTTTAACAAGAATTAATCCTGAGACATCCAATAATCTCAAAAGATAAATTTTTCTCAACATCGCAAAATAGATAATAATCAGAAATATACTATCTATAAGTCTGACAATAATCAGAACTATATTATCCATAAGTCCGACAAGGATGAAACATAGAGAGCCCTTGTCAATTAAAAGCCAACTAAAATTTATTTGTTTAATATTCTTTTATGCAATACATAGTATTAAAAGTAGCCGAAAATGTAACTCAAATTCTTAAAGATCGCTTTTCATTAATACGTTGCATGCGATTATACATATTTTTCTATTCCCATTTTTTTCAATGTGCTGAAGTTTATTTATTTATTATAACCATTTATCATTTAGCTTACTTTCATGTGTCGTAATTGGTTTCGAAAAACTCTTCTGGTCGCAATTCGTATGCTAAGATGTACATGTTCAAAATGAGAGGAATATTCTTAAACATATACAGGTTAAAAATAAGGAGGTAGGGAGAGAAAGAATCTACAATAGCACATTTTAAATATTTTACTTTCTAAGCCCAATTTTAATTGATATCATATCAGAATCATTAATAGAAACCAAGATAATAGCACGAAGGTGGCCGTGCTTTCGCAAGCATGTCATAAAAGAATAATATGTAAATAAAATATATGTATGAAATATGCAGGCTAAAATTACTCAGTATTCAAAAGCAATTAATTTCTTTGATTTCCTTTTACTAAGTTATAAGTAAATTTTAACTTACCTATGTCAGAAAAGATTAATTTGATTATGATTCTTGTTTTTTAAGAAATTTAAAAATGTTAGTAAACGCTTAAAAGTATTAGTATATATAGTACTGATTGATTCTATCAAAAAGTTTTGTAAACATAATATTTATATGTTAGATTTGCTTGTGGATACTTTACGCATGTAGACCATCTTAATTGTTAGAAGCCGAAAGTTTAGTTGATGACTTGTTATGGCAGTTCGCACAAGCTCAGTAATTAGATGTAGATCATTTACAACTAACCGAAGCTTATTTCTCAATATATTTAGATATTAAATAAAAAGACAATATGATTTCCCCAAAACTGAAAATAATCTCAATGCTTATTCGTTATTATCAGGATATTTTTCTTCTAAGAGCCGTTTCGAAAACTTAATAGTTGAACGACCGTTTTGTCTTAAAGGAGAATTCACAAAATATTTTCATTTTGGAGAAAGATGTAGTGTTTTGCAGGAAAATTTTCAATATCCATTTGGCAACATTTAAAAAACGACTCTTTGAAATAATCTCTTCTGAAATATTGCTCCGAAAGGCCAATGTAGCTAGCCACCCTTGCTGTATACATTTAACATTTATTTGAGCATTCTTCACGGCACGTTCTTTTACTCGTGCTGCCATCTAGGGATTGAATTATGGAAAGGGATTCATTTATTTAATCGGGCTGCCATCTAAGGATTTATTTCATTATTTCGGAACTAAGTGATGGTGTAATGTAATATATCATATATACTTAAACGTTCGTCCCATTTCTATAAGTTACGTTTTTTTTTATGTGGTGGTTTATAACGTTTCGTTTTTAAAAGAGAATGTGAAATATATTAGAGGCTTCCAATTTTTGATCTGTATTCATGTCAAGCCTGCATAATTATTGTTACGGTATATTTTATTCAGTAGGCTTCAATCTAAAATACATAATATTGTTTTTTAAATGAAGGAATAAAGTTAAGTTTCGAGTTTAATATTTAAAAATGCTTGTTTCTCACTAATGACTTGAACCAAAAAATCGAATTATAGCACATGAGTTTATAAAATATAATGTCATGGAAAAGGTTTCCGATTTGTCTCTCAAATTTTTAAAAATCTTCGATTAGTAAAATGAATAACGGAAACTTGATATCACTAACAAATAGTATAGACATACACTTAATAAATTTTTTATCATTCATTTTTGTCGTAAATACTTGAGTCAGAGAATTATAATATATGATAAAATTTATAATGTTCAAATTTGTAATGGTATTTTCTTTAATTCATCTTTTCTAAAATTACACAAGAATTGACCCAGGTGGGATAAACCCGATTCTCAAATCTTACTTTATTTTGTAATTACCGCCATTCATTGTTTTTAATCATTTGAAACAGATTGTAAAAATATATTAGGTCTATAGGAAATTTCTGTCCATTTGGAAAATGAACATTTTCATACACTTAATATTATTTTTTGCATAATATAATTTCCGCTATTCCATATGACTTTATGCTAGTATCACGGTAATTTATTTGTAACATTTTTGAAAAAAAAGTCATCTTTAGAGGCGTAGAATTCAAGTGGTGCTTGATTGACGTTTGCTTCAGTTTTGAATGATTTTGCCCATTAAAAATTTTTGTTGGGAGATGAACAGGTGATAATTGGAGGTTGCTAGATCTTGGGCAAGGGCCGCCAAAATTTTTTAATCATCGATCCCCAAAATTTTTTAAATTTTCTTATCGTCCCCCACTATAAAAATGATAAAAAAAAAGGGGGAAACTTACCTGTTTCTTCAATAAATTAAATCATTTGAGAAAACAGTAAATATTCTTTTTCTCTTTTGATTTTGACAAAATAAAATTTTTACATAAATCAATGAGAAGGATGCGCTTGAGGACTCTTGGCTAGATTAGCAATATTTGGTTCAAAATTTGTTAATTTCAGTCTTACTTCGTCACGGAGTTCCATATTTCATTTATTTCTCTCTCTCTTTTTTTTTTTTTTTTTAAAAAAAAATAGAATTAACATATTCCATTTGTTTCTCTTCTTTTTCTTAAAAATAGAATTAACATGATTGAAGCCAGATTAAACTATACACGAGTTTGGAAATGCAATTAAAAAAAATGCCGCATTACAAGTTTTAGATATTTTTGCGTAATATTTATATTTGTACAAAATTGACTCACAATAAAATTACTAAAAAGCATTTTTGCTTCAAGGTCAACTAACAATTCAATGACTTTATCTTGCAAATGACTGTCGTTATTTTCAACTTGAGTAGAAAGTGATGTGATAGTCCATTCTGGAGTATCTATATTTTTAATATATTCAAAGCGCAAATTTAAAATCATCGCTTAATTTTTGGAGATGATTTGTATTTATTTCCAATTCTACATTAGTTATTTCCAATTATCATAGATTTCAAAAGTATTGAAAATGTTTCCTAAATAATGAAGACTTATTTTGCAATTCGTCACTTAAGGCTGGATTAATTTCAGTTTGAAATTCTGTAACTGTTTAAACAATTCAACAAGTCTTTTGTAGACACACACCTCTTCACAACTATCGTATTTCTGTGTGTAATAAAAATGGGTTTGATAGTTCATCATTTTCCCCTTAAAGCTTATCAAACAGTCGTGATTTAAGAGGTTGTGCTTTAATTTGGGCTATCTTGTAACAAAACGGAGCAAGAATCATTTCTCATAAGTCTGAGAATGAGAATCCATCACGAAACACGTATATTTTAAACGGTAAAAAAAAAAAAAGAAGATAAATAATTATTTTAAAAAATATGCAGGATTGAGAAACTAAATAAGCTATAATCTATTATAAAAACTTTACTTAGTATATTTTAATTACAAATGGCATTCCAAGCGAAAACTGTACATACTGCGTTGCTGTCCATAAATTTGCGATTGAATAGCATTGGTATTCATTCATCGACCCCTAATCGATCCCCTTAATCGGATCGACCCCTAATTATACTATATTGACCTCCGGGGTTCGATATACAATAGATAACTTTTCCGATTCTTGGTTTAGGGTATAGGGTGGTGTGACAGATGACGCAGTATCATGAAGCGGTATGAAAAGGTAATTAGATGAGTAAGCTTATTCCACACTTTAATTGACTCAAACCAGAAAATTACAAAAAGATCCAGGATAGCTAAAAATTTTAAAATGGTATTTATTTTCTTTGAGAAAGTATTATACATGAGAATATCACTCGTTAGAAATATTTAAGAAAAAATTGAAATTAGTTCAAATGTTTACAAATTTAATAGCAAAATTAAAAGCAAGCAAGATTTGGAAACGTCACAGAGAACTTCGGTTAGTTGCGTAGTGATAACTAGACTCTTCTGATGCGAGATGTTCTCTATTGATCCAGAATGAACTCACCTGGTATGAGCTGTCGATGGAAAAAAGGAGATTAAGACTGGTTCAGGAGAGGATCTCACATTAGATTGTAGGCGGAGGACAATAATCGGATCGACAAGGCTAAGCACGGGAAGGGAATAACTTCTTTTTCTTATTTTACTGTTGTGTGCGTGTGCTCTTTTGATAGCTGCACAGGTATAAATACTAATATTTCAATGCTCAAGCAAAATACTTGCAATTTGCTTAACTGTACGCATGTAGGAATTAGTTATTCTGAAATGCCACCTCGATTGCAAGGCGAGAATGTGCAAAAGAATCTTGGTTGCCTCATGGCATAGCGAGAAAGTGGCAAGCAGTTTAAGGGCTGCCACAAGTCTGACGTGTTTCCTATGCACATTCTCGGCTTTTCTTCTTTTGAGTGCTTTGTTTAAGTCATCCATTTGCTGAAAGTTCTCTCCGAATTGAGCTTTTCTTTAAGTTTCAAATGCTTGTAACGCATTGTTCCTAGGACATCCCAACCCATACGCAGCATTCTCTTATTCAGGTTTGAACTCGGATTAGGTATGGGGAGGCAGGCATTCCGGGTTCACAGTACGTAATTTTATTTACGATGTTTTCATACGTAAGACTTTTTTCAACACTAGTTATCATCTAGTTCAAAATGCGTTAGTTTTGTTCTGAGCCATCAGTGATGTGCTTATAATGACAAAATTTATATTGTACAACAAATATTATTAAATTTATGAAAAATGTATTATTTTCTATCTTTTAAAAACTGAGAGAGCTTCCGGCAAACATAACAGTGAAGTTAAAATCACACATCAAATTAATTAAACCGAATCACTAGGTATATATAATTACGACTTGTAGATTCATTTTTTTTTATTTTCAGTTCTCGCACATCAAGCCATCGACGAATTGCACAACTTGCACTCTTATGACAATATGCCGAACTTTGAACAAGAATGGAAAGCTCTGGAAAGTAAAGCCATTAGGACCCTATTGCGGTATTCCGCACAATAGAAACACATTTCGTAATTCATATCAGAGTCATGTAAATAAGTCAAAGCAGAAATGTGCTGTATATATGTAAAAATATAATTTGTAATCTAACGTAATAAACTTTTCTTGTCTATGTTTTAATTGTTTTCCTTACTTTTTCAGAAAAGTGTTTGATAAGTGAAGGGCGTGACTTGGGAAATTCGGTTCGAGATGGGATTGGTAGGTTAGTAGTACACGAAAAAAGTGTTCGCCAATACAAGTGCTAAAGTGCACTGGCTAGCCAATTCTGGGGGGAGGGGGGAACCTTTCTTCTAATTTGAACAGTCTTCATCAAATGCACAAGATATCAACACATTTTGTTTTCTGTTTTTTGTTTTGTGTGTAAATCAAAGTTAAATGTATAAAGAAGTTTGAAGAATCTATGAAAATAAACAGAATATTACCGGAAATTAATTTATAATAGTAATTAAACTTGTTTTGAATTTACTTCCATTAAGATTGCATTAAATTATTTAATCGCTTAAAAGACAAAATAACAATTTAACTCATGATTCTTCCACTGTTTTTCTAAATAATTAAAAAAAAAAAGTTTTTCGAACGCAGGATCGAAGTGTACTGATAGGTCGGTTGCTGAGTACGTTGCTACTCTAGTGGTATAACCGCTGTGTAGGAATAATAATTTATTATTACATAAGTTGCGTTAACATAAGCTTCAAAATTTTTTTTCTTGTAATTGGCCAGCCAATGCGCTGTATGGGTGGATACTCTTAAAGTGTACTATTAACCTATCAAGTCCCATTTAGAAATGAATTTCTCGTGCCCATCCCTTGTAAGTTGAACAGCAACGGTAAAATAGCTTATTGAAATATTTCGCGGCATAAAGTTTCGCCGAAGTATTATAGAAAAGTTGTCTTTTTTTTCTCGATTCATTCTTGTAGTTGCTCGATTTGATATGTGAATTAGTTGAGAAATTAAAAAAAGAAATATGCATAACAAAAGATTGTTCGAGTTCCCCCGTAAAGGACGTTTTGGGAATCTAAAGGGTGACGTAGTAGTTTATTGCATTTTGACGAGAAACTCTCGAAACCCTTTAATAAGCTACTTGAAAAAGATATGTAAATATATATTTCACACACTATTTCAAAAACAATAATTTTCTAGCATTAAAATTCTCCCCAACGTTTTTCCATTTTCTTAAATACAGTAATATTTTTAAATCAAATATAAATTCTACTTATATGTTTTAAAATTAAGTGTTTAGTTTAGATTTTCATTAACGTCGCACTAGAAGCAACACGAGGGCTATTGGCGACGGACCTCGTAATTTTGAACCTCGGTCAAATGATGAAACATCAGTATATTAAAAAAAATTCATCTCAGCACGAGCATATTAAAAAAAATATATTATTCATGTACTTCTTAAAGTAGTTAAAGTGGTTAAATTGTGTGAGTACACACTATACAAATATCAAGTGCGAATTATTTTATAAAGTCCATTGGATAATAAATATTAGGTTAGGATTTCATTGAATGAATGTGATTGATTGTATTGTAAATAAAAATGTTTCACATTTCGAGTAAAAGAGCTGAAGAATATGCTTCGTTTTATCCTATGGTGAACATTAATAGGTATTTTTACAATTTAATGAATTATATATAATTATATTGTTTGTGTCATGTATCGAATATAATACAAATTAATTTATTATTTATTCTGTGTTAATGAATGTTAGAGTTCATGGCATGGAATAAAATTTTAATATTCAGCACCAAACACTTTAATGTTTGTAACATTTGGTTCTAAAATTACACATTAAATTTATGTTTAAATTAAAACCATGCTCTTTAAGAAAAGTATATTCTGAAATATCTTACTTCCGTCTTAAAGTATCTGAAATTCACTTCAATTCGTTAAAAATACTTTGGAGGAAAAGCTATTCCTACCAATATTTTATTCTCTGTATATAATTCGTTACTTTATCATCGCCACACTGTATTAATGGAAGGAAAACTGATGTATTATAATTCTTTGAAAATTGTAAAACCTTAATATCTTAAATCTGAATATATATCTTAAAACAAAGATATAAAAATGTATAAAAATTTCTCCTACAGTTAAAAGATAGTTTAAGTTGTATTAACTTATACTTATGAAATGAAAAAAGAAATAGAATTCTTCGAGCATCATCTGTAAAAAAAAAGTGTAGCAAAGTGGCCCCAAAATCTTTAAATTTCACAATACTGCTTTTAAATACTATGGTGTTATTCTATCAAGAATTTTAAACATAACTTACATTTACCTTTATTAAAATTTTAAATTAAACTAAAACAAAAATAATTCAAACAATCATTTTTGCTTTATCCTGTAAAAAATAAAAGGTACACACATCCAACAGTACACATTTTTCGCCAAATATCGTCAACATCATACAGAAATATTTACATATATGAAATTTTTTAACACGGATCTATAATAATTCTTCAAAAGTTATTGGATCTTACATCTTTTCAAGAATTAAAGTCACGAAGTGAGTCACTAAATATATATCTATATAATATTACAAATTTGATCAATGCACAAATAATTACTCATGAAAATCATTTTCAAAACTGATCAACAACAATTCTTAAGATATAATAGAATCTTTCTAAAGATATTACAATACATTTCGAATAAACAGTGTTTTAAAATTATATAAGTATTTTGGAATTAATTATTCATTCAAATTTGAAATTTCTTAACGCATAAACCTACAAATATTACCAGACAATCTAAACAGACGTTAAAAACCAGTACTAACATATATAATATCTAAACACGCATTCAAAGTATTTTATTGAATTAACATTCGAAGAATAGCAGTAAAGGAACATTTTTCAAATATTAGAAAATCACAGTTAAATTAGGATGTTTTCATAGTTATAAAAAAATATATGTGTGCAAACCAAATAAATTTTGAAGCAATTATTTTAGCTTGTTGATAGAAGAATGATTCAATACACTTATGTTACAACAATCAAAAATTAAGATTTAAGTCTTTATTTTGGGTCAAATATATATATATAAAAAAAAAAAATCTGCGTGATAATTTCTCATTCAATCAAAAAGTGGTATTGTAGTAAAAAGTAAGTTACTTAAGCTTATGAAGCATAACACATTTCCCAAACACAGTGCTGAACAAACGAATACAAGACTTGCTTACATCGGTAAGTAACACGTAGATGTCACGATATCATGATGGCACATGAATTATTAAGCAATCGATGAAATTTTATCCAATTTAAAAGCTGAAATATACCCAAACCTAAAACTGTTAAAATACACACAAAATTGGAAACATGAAAAATCGCTTGCTGCGTAAGCTCGGTTAAACCTAATCCATCTTTCTCAACCCGGTCAAAATATTTTCTAACTTGAAATTGAGTTAAAGAATGAACCTACAATGGTGAAATGCACTTTCGGGGAAACCCCGGGTTTCTACTTCTGACTGCGGTTAGTTAATGTTGAATACAGTTAATTTTCGATCTTTTTTTTTATTTCCTTTATGTTCGCTATAGAGCATTTCTTGGAGATTGAAATAACTAAATTTGATGCCTAGCAACGAATAAAACTCATTTTGTTTTTCAATTCCAGTGGAAAATCAATTGTTCAATTTCAGGGAAAATACCAGATATTTTAATATCAAACTATACGATCACAATCAGAGACCTACAAAACGATTCGGAACCTATTACCTCGGTTTAAAATAACTGCCACAGTCGTCTTTCTTTCTTGGAAAGGTCCGAAGAGTAATTTTTGTTTTCTATCACCCAGGCATTCAAGGACCACCTTATGTTTAGATCATATAATTTGGAGAGGGAGATACTTGAAATACCCTAAAATCTCTAAGTTTTCCAAATTTGGATACGGGCGTAAATATGTTAAAGACAGAGCAGATTATCAAGAGTGTGAGTTGAGAATATTGTTTTTCTATGAAATGGATCGTATGTTCCACACCTTACCACATGAGACAGCTGAGATTCAGTTGTAATTGACATCTAACATCTCTCATTATTCTAAGTGATAGATCTTATTGAAATAAGGCCTGCATCACTCATCTGTACTTAAAACATAGGTGGCTATTGAAGAATAAGTAATTTAGCAAATAATCAACCACGAGATGGAAGCACTTACTACTCTACGATATGGGATTGTAAAATAGATTTTTTTGATGCTGCCATCTATACGTAAGCTTTGCTCTACAATGAATTTTAATCCCGAAAACGGGATTATTAAAATCGAGATTTTATTAATACTTAGCAATATTGAACATTCAGAAAAAAACTAAATGAAATTTTTCTCAAAATACAAAAATAACTTTGTAGAGATTGGACATTATTTATTTGTATTATATTCTTAATTTCATTAAAAAGAATTTTTAAAGGTGACCAGATATTCATTTAGATAAAACTTTCTAAGTTGACCATTTTTGCAAGTTCTGTATATATCAAGTATATAGTGACACAGATAGATTTATCACTTGTTTCTTATGCGTGATTTGAAATATCGTAGTATGTTTAATAAAAAAACTTTGCGGAACATAACTAACAAACAGAAACGTTGCAATTCAATTATTAAATAGCTATTAGAATTTCATACTATCATTAAATTTTAATCCTAGCAACTAAATTTATGTTTAAGGTTATCTATCTGATATTTCCCTAAAAACATATAATTCTATTTCAATTTTATTAGAAAACATCTGATGTCTTATTATTAGTAATTTAAAATTCTGCTGAGTTTAACGCAGTGTTTTAAGAGAAATTTTTAATCCATTCCAGTGAGTATTCGGGAAAGAAGGGCGTTAATAAATTCCTCATTCCATGCATATGTCTTCGGTGTTCCTAAACGGGTTGAAAGTGAATATAATTCAAGTGTTTGCCTCTTCACGGATATGCTTCATATTAACAAATACATTTCCAAAACTAAGAAATTGTTTCAAAGAAATGTTAAATTTAATATATATGTGTCATTAATGTTTGAAAAATCAACTGCGCTGATTTTCAATTTCATATACTATGCAATACAAATTGAGTGTTTTAGAAAACTGACCATTTACTTCCATCAAAGTAATTTTTAAAAGGATCAAAGGAGAATATTTTATTATCGAAGAAAGTCGTTAAAACAACTAAAAATTTGTTTTTCATCATACTGTGAAATAAACAAGATTATTCCGAATTAACACACACACACGCAAACTTTCGATTGCATAACTAGTTCATTATTTTTTGCAAATGCTGTAAATTTACTTAATAATAATTTAATTTGTTCTATTAAATTAATATTTCCGATTAATACAAATTGTGAATCATTTAACGATCTTATGTAAAATTTGATGTATGATAAATTAGGAAAAATAATTCTTAAAAAAGGAGAGAGAGCAACAAAAAATTGACTTTCCATCAAAGTTGTGATAGCCATAATGGACAAAAAATTAGTTTAACTTATCGTAAAATTCCCAAAAAGGTTTGGATGATACACTGATGTGCAAAACTTAAGCAACAATATAAATTTTAAGTAGATAGTCATGAAATTGCAGAAATGAGATTATTGCGATCAGCACAATGAACACGCTATTCAGTAGAAAGGTGATGCGTATGCAAATGTCAGGAACAATGTCAGGCGACGTGGTGGAACAAAACGTCATAGGCGACGTGGTGGAACAAAACGTCATAGGCGACGTGGTGTACACAAAACGCGTACGATCGGCGTGCACAGCTCAAGACTACAATAAAAGGAAGAACGGAGGAGCAATTGAAGACATTCGCTGCAAGTGAGTTCTTTCGTGAAATATGGCTAGAAGAAATCATCTGGACGACTTCACGTGGAAGGAGCGATTAGAATGCTGGAAGAGAGGCATAGTTTGACCAGCGTAGCTGAAGAGTTCGGAATTAACAAAAGTGTCGTTTCGCGCACTTGGAAAGCCATGATAGACAGATAGATTTTTGCAGGATATAGAACAACAAAGGCTATAATCCCGTTTAAAAGATGCATTTCATTCTGTAGATGTCAAAGTACTTTAATTTCTTCTGGAACAATCTGAATGTGTGTGCGAGTCCAAAAGTTCTTTGAAGGCAATATTGTGTTGTGGATTTATTTTGAGTGTATTCCAGAGACTATTGCTTTAGGAGGTATATTTATTGCAATTTTAAAAGAATATATTACAAATCGCTGATATGGCTACATGTGCTATATATTTCACTATCCAGTAGATGGAATTTGTGTAAAAGCCCAGGAATTAAAATCATTTCCCAGATGATTCGTGTGATGAGAATTTCCTCTCTTCTGCTTTTTGATCACTTGAATATTTTGTGTATAATCGGAATGTTTCCCAAGTCTTCGAACCCTTTACTTGAATAAAAATTTTCTTTTTTTTTTTTTTGTAGATGTTGCTATGTATATCTTCCGGAGAAATCCAGTCGATGTAAATGTTCGACTCCGTAACCGAGTTTGCGAGATAATCCGTCTGATCATTCTAAGAGACTTTTGAATGTCCTAGAATCCAAAGTAGTACTATTTGAGTTTGAAATCGCGATAAAATAAAAGTTTTACTGGTTAATCTGTGAATAACTTCTGTAGATTTTATAATTTTTAAAGCAGCTAGAACAGAGTGACTATCTGATAAAACTAACAATTTTTTAATTCCGTGAGATCATCTAAAGCTTGGCATATGGCCAGAGTTTCTGCTGCAAATAGTGTTAATGGGATTTAAATTGTAAGCAAAAGAGGAATTTTTCGTTATGCCAGGAATAGAAGTCGTGTTATGGTTTATAGAAGCATTCGTAGCTATAGTGAAATAATCCCAGTAGTTATTGCTCACTATTTCATCGAATAATCTTCTAATAACAAAAGTAAGAAGGATTTCAATCCTGATATTCAAATTCATTGGTGTAAATTTCACAAGGAAGCTCTGTGAAATACAGTAATCGAGGGATAGATATTATTTGCTGCCCATTAATATTCAACTGATGAAAAATATTCGAGATATTGTTTTTGCCTTCTTCCAGAATTTTTGGATCTATAGGGCTATTGACTAAAATGGATAACCAGCATCTGGGGGTATAACCGGGTACCCTGCTCCTGGGGGATTATATCAGGAGACCTCAGGGACTTGCCTCCTTCTGGTTAGGGAGGCATGATACCTCCCTTACCAGACATTTTATGGTGATCTTTTTCTTCCCCTTGGGGGAGGGTACTGTCGCTGGTAAACACGAGGTGATGCACTCCCGGGTTACCCTAACGATCCTTCTCTACTTTCGACCCTCCCAGTCAACCAATTGTCTCTTTCCAATTTTATCACTTATAGACCCCAGTTAAATCTTGTTTGGCGCAGCATAGCGCCATCTAGCTCTTGCGCCAATAACATTCACTTTCACTCGCTCACCAGGGCTATTAAGATGCAGAGGAAAAAATTCACCATTTGAAATTTGCGACATAAATTTTTTTTATTTGCAAGTCTTATTTTCTGTGACAGTATTTCTTGACCAGCTATTTGTAAAAGTACAATGTTTCGAGTCCATTGTGGTAAACCCAATACAATTACGAATGCTTTGGTTTGAATGATATTAAATGGTTTGAATTCATTGTCTGGTCATTTATTTATGATATGACATGTATTATGAAAAGGTGCTGAAAATACTATTGGTTAACTTGATCGAGTCTTCTGCTCTGAGATCGTAATGCTTATGTGCTGTTCCTTTAAGGCCATTGATTTTTTTCAAAGCTTTGTTTTTCAGTTGTTTCATTGCTGTGATATTTTGATTCTGCTGGGGAAAAATATACTCTTAGATATTTAATGGAAGTTTGCCAAATTAGATGGAAACTTGCTAACATAATATTAGAAAACGTTTTGCTTCATTTATTAGATAATTTTGCTAAGAACTTGGGAGACAGTTTCCAATAGTTGCAATTCTGTGTTAATCTTTCTAAGTTATTTTGCAATTTTCTACCGACTACATCCAGGGACTAATGAGAATAAAGATATCATCAGCATAAATTGAGCATTCTACTCCTGTTTTCAATGCTTTGAAGAGATCATGCATATAAATAGTAAATAATATAGGGGAGAGGATTCCTTTTAGAAAGGACTTTTTCTGATTGAAGACTATTCCTCCATCGAATCTTAAGAGATCGTAAGGTTAGAAGTTTGTGAATCCATAGAACTACATATTTTCCCAGTAATCCCAGTTTGAAGATATTTGTACGAGGGTTGCTATTTATATTTCTGGCCTTGGCAACAGTAAGTGTTGCTAGGCGACCGAAGACGATTTTAATCGAAAGTTTGATATTTTTAAACATAAATTCAGCAGACGATTTACCATTATAGCTTTATTTGTGTTGTTGACAGTAAATTGAAAAGTTCTTCTCTGTCAAAAAATGGAATTGAATCGTGAACATTTCCGTGCCATTATTTTTCATAACTTTCGACGTGGATTGTCAAGACAAGAGTGCTTCGATGAACTTAATTCTTTATACAGCGATAAAGCGCCATCCTACAGCACTGTAAAAAATTGGTATAACGAATTTAATCGTGGTCGATGTTCGATCCAGGACGAATCCCGTGCAGGTCGTCCAAAATCCGTTGTTGTGCCAGAAAAGATCAATGCTGTGCGTGAACTGATAAAGCAAGATCGTCATGTGACATACCGTGAGATAGAGGCGTCTTTGGACATTAGTATGACTAGCATCAATAAAATATTGCATGAACATTTGAGCGTAAAAAAAATTTGTTCGCGTTGGATCCCGCATAATCTGACAAACGCTCAAAAAAAGGCTCGTGTCGATTGGTGCAAGGAAATGTTGGAAAAATACATTCAAGGTACATCAAAGGCTGTGTATAACATCTACACAGGTGACGAATCATGGATCTATGCATATGAGCCGGAAACAAAAGAGCAATCAACTGTATGGGTCTTCCAAGACGAGGCAAAACCAACAAAAGTTGTTCGAGGAAGAAGCACATCGAAACAAATGATTGCCTGTTTCTTCGGCATTAACGGTCATGTGGCAACAGTGGCGTTAGAGCAACGCAGGACGGTCAATTCTGAATGGTACACGACCATTTGTTTGCCAGAAGTCATCGGAGAAATTCGAAAAAAGCAGAAGAACAGGCGAATCATTCTTCATCATGACAATGCGAGCTCTCACACATCGACTCAAACAAAGGCATTTCTGACGGAGCGAAAGATCGAACTGATGGGTCATCCGCCGTACAGCCCTGATTTGGCACCCAATGACTTCTTCTTATTCCCACACATCAAAAATAAATTACGTGGACAACGATTTTCGACCCCCGAAGAAGCGGTTGATGCATTCAAAACGCATGTTTTGGAGTTACCTCAATCGGACTGGAAAAAGTGCTTTGAAAATTGGTTCAAACGCATGCAAAAGTGTATTGATCATCATGGAGAATATTTTGAAAAACAATAAAACCAATTTCGATCCTACATATTTGTTTTTTCATTATTAGGCCAGAAATATAAATAGCAACCCTCGTATAAGAGACCATCTCTATTAACTGAATCGTTTTCTCCCTTGATATCCAAGCTAATGCCCCCCCCCCCC
>BMAW01059961.1:163308-251698 GCA_019974015.1 Nephila pilipes | reverse complement strand
TTTTTAATTTTTTCTCGTTTGACATCTGCGATAGCTTTATGAATCTGGTATGTGGCAGTTCTGTCTTTAAATGGTGCAAACCCGTAATAAGGAGGTGGGAGGGCAGCTAGGGTGTTGTAATCGTCATTTGACCGAAGTTCAAAATTACGAGATCCATCGCCAATATCCCTCGTGTTTCTTCTAGTGCGACGTTAATTAAAAAACTAAACTGAACAAATCCGTATTGATGGGAAAATGAAGTTTTCGTTCAAAGTAAGATGTCGTTCGTAGTCGCAAAATAAGATATGCGTTAAAATTCTTCCAAATATTTTAGAAAATACGAATGTTAAAGTTATTGGTTTATAAGAGGAAATTTTAGTTTTACATATGCACGTTTTTTTTTTTTTTTCAGAATTGGTAGAATAATTACATATTTCCATGATTGAGGTACAATAGAATTTTGAAATGTGCTGAAAATAGTTTAGAGCAATAATTCGTTGATTATTGTTTAAGTTTTTAGGAAAGTTGCATTAATCTGATCTACTCCTGAGGTAGTATTTTTAGCATATTTTATAGCTTTATTTAATTTAGAAATATAGAGAGGTTTATTAGGACGTTTTCTTTGTTGAGAAAATCCAAAGGAAGTGGTTCGTGTGAACCGTTATTGGATGAGAAAGTTTGCAAAAAGATTAGCTTGTTTTGGAGATTGAGTTACATATTTATTATGATACTGGAGGAGGATTAACGTTCATTCTGCATTCTTGTTAGTTCTTTGAGAAGATTTTAGGATTGGACATTTTGTTACATATTTCATTCCAGTACTTAGCTTTCTGTCTTGTTTGACATGGAACCTCGGAGTTTGCTCAATATTATTTATATTTAATCCACAATTGGGGTGAAATGATGTTTATGGCTTTTTAGCGGAAAATGTTTTTGAGCTTGTTTAAATTATTGCAGGTGCTATTCCACCATGTAGGGAATGATCTATTGGATATTCGAATTTCCTTGGTGTTATTTCGGATTATTTCTGAGATTGCAACGGTAAGGTTATCTATTTTGTTTTCTGACTTTTATAATGTTGATTGTACTCGTTTCATCGTTAAGTAGTAGTCTATTTTCTGAAAAAATTCGTTTATTTTGGCGTTGTAAAGATAGTTCCGTGATTATGGGATAGTGGTCTCTATCGAAAGAGCATTCCAATACATATGCCGGAAAGAGAGCCATTAGGTTATTAGACATTGAAGCTAAATAATTCTGCTTAATTAAGTCTCGAGTTATCTTCATTGTTTTCTTGTCTCTTAAAGCATAATATATTAAACTAAGTTATGGCCCAAGAGACAATAAGGGACAAATGCTACTACTGTAGAGGTCTTTTCCTTTACCCATTTAGGGTATGAACGAGAATATGAAGTGTGGTTTCCCGACAATTGCCACACTTTTCTGCATCTGTATAAGAGCCACTGTCATGTCCTGTTGCTGTACAACGAGCGCATGTCATTTGTCCCATACAAATGTTCTTAGAGTGTCCAAAATAATGACAATTGAAACATTATAGAGGGTTTGGTGCGAAATGTCTAACGGAGAGATTTAGATACGTTGTTTGAACAAACTGTGGTAGGGTAGGTGTCGAAAAGGTCAAGAAAAGATGTTTCGTATTAATTACTTTACATCTCTTTTGATTGTTATCCTTCTAGACACCAGAGGCCTGTTGATCTTATCAGTTCTCTAATATCTCGACCTCCGAAACGTCGGAGTACATAGAGGAAACAATACCTCGAGAGAAGTGGATGATAGCATGATGTTCGATTATCACCGAGTAATGTCTAAGATGTTTCAACTACAGTATCATTATAACTTTTGTATCATTGCTTAATCTACAAGGAGGTCACTAGATCATAATGTTTTTGTACTTCTAACTGTGTCTACCAGGCCATGAATGCCTTTTTAGATAAGGAGAAAGGAAATTCTTTCAGTACGTTTTATAATAAAAAATCTCATATTTGTAAGTATTGCATTTTTATCAGTGTCAACAAGTAGAGAGGAAGTTGATGGACTTAGACCGCCATCAAGGCACAAAGATTTTGATCTATAGTAAGTTATGTTGTTTACTACAGTGCACCTCCACCCATCATGAAATCCAACAACGGGAGACAGCCCGCCGGTGATCTGAGCAATGCTAAGCACCGGACTTGCTCCAGAGGTTGCACTGAAGTATAATATTACAGCTTCGAGTTGAGGATCCACGGGTTCCTCCGAGGCACGTCTAATTTCAATACTAACCATCTATCAAAGTCTTTGGGTTTCAAGAAGAACCCTCCCAAAACAATTAACAGAAGATTGAGAGGAGCGGGCTCACTCCTGCAACCCGCCTATAGTGAAGCATGCCCCAAAGGGATCACAAAAAGGTATCTCCAGAACATCACTTTCCTTCTTACGGGACTCCGCAAACGGCAAACATTCAAGATAGTGAACCAATGGTCAGTAGGATGATTAATATATGGCGTTGTCGAAAACGGAAGGGAGAAAAATATCCCTGGTGTCCCTCGGGTGCGTGATTCTCGTATCCATCAGAAGAAATGATCCCTTGAGTGATCTACCTCCGCAACTGTAAGCTTTCAATAGTATACTGATTAAGATAACTGAATTAAGCACCACGGCAGAAGACCACGAAAGCTAACTGTTTGCTGAAAGCCCTACAATTACTTTTGAATTTTAAAAATAATAATTTTTTCTCTTTCAAAAAAGCAAACACTTTTAAACAAACTTTAATATCTTATATTGATTTCAGAGGAAAGTAAATACGCAAGTCCTGCAACTCAGATGATTTTAAGACCGAAAAACAAAATTCGTGTGAAGTATGAACTACAGTAATTACCATCCAGACAAGATTACAAAAGTTTAACAATTCGAAGCATTTCGTTTTTTAGCGTAATTTTGTTTCCAATTCTCATGCGTAGGATATAATAGGACTCAACCAAAATATTTTGTAATTTTATAAAATATGTTTTATCATCGAAAAAGGAACATTGAGAAGTGAATATAAAAGTTTACTTACCATTTCTTAAAATCATTGAAATTGCAGAGATGAACAGGAATAGTTCGAGTAAGGATAAAGTTTCCATTTTATTCACTTCAATAAGAAAGATTTTTCATTGCTTGTTTAATTTTGTACGAATAGTATAAGTTCTTAATATTGAAAGTTTGCAGGACAATTTCTGTAGATTTATAGCAAATTTATTTATTTAATATTGAAAATTGTTTTCAAATTGGCCCGTGGCGTGGTGTGTAAGTTAGAAGAGGGGGTGCCAGCTCAGGTGTCGTCCTCATCACTTGACCGAGGTTCAAAATTACGAAGTCCGTCGCCAATAGCCCTCGCGTTGCTTCTAGTGTGACGTTCATAAAAACTAAACTGTTTTCAAATTGAGAATTGTTTTTCATTTGCATACATTTCATCATTAGCGAACGCAATTACAAATATAATATATTTTAGCATATTTGCTTCAATTTCCGTTGAGGCAATATATTGTGCGCCGTTATCTACCGCCGAAAAGGGCGTCCTGAGCCTCTTCTCCTCATCCAGATCACGACCATGGGGGAGTTCTTCGTGTACCTCAATGCGGAGATAAGGCGTTACGAGAGAACGGAGCGTAACAAATATCTCAATGGGGACCGAGCACTGTTAGGTTTGAAGGAGAATCTCTTTCACTTCGATTTCCGTTGAGGCAATGTTTTGTGTGCTGTCATAATGAAATGAAGTTCCTTGAATTAGAGGAAGAAATTTTTAAATGAAAATACCGTGGATTCTTACCATTAGATTGGATGGGCGGCCATTTACTGTGCACTTTGGCTGATGGAAGGGCCGCGGTAGCCTAGTGGTCAAGGCTTCGGATTCGTGGCCGGCGGTTTTCGTTCAGTCGTGGGTTCGATCCTTGGCTGCCAAAGACCGCCGTGTTTGGCGGGGGATGATGCACGTTAAATCTGTTCGGGGCCCAAAGCCCTCCCGTGGCGTGGTGTGGATGTTAGGAGAGGGGGTGCCAGCTCAGGTGTCGTCCTCGTCACTTGACAGTGGTTCAAAATTACGAGGTCCGTCGCCAATAACCCTCCTGTTGCTTCTAGTGCGACGTTAATTAAAAACTAAAACTTGACAGATGGAAAATTTCAGTTCTCGTACGTTCATTGTATACACTGACAGCATGAGAGTATTGGAAACATTAGAAAATCTGGAGCATCAGAGTCATCCTGTTGTGACTGATATCGAAAACATCACAGATCATCAACACAGTAAAGGGTATAACATCAAATTTTGTTGGATACCTAGTCATGTACTAATTTCAGGCAATGAATTATCGGACTCAGTTGCACGATCAGCTACGAATCTTATGGAATTCGTAGCTGATCGTGCAGCCGATTTCCCACACGAAACGGGTAGTTTAAAAAATCATTGAAACAGCATGGCGAACCACATAGAGTAACCAGACTCACAAAACGCTTTACTCTGTGAAGACTAAAATTTGTTTATGGCCCATTCTTTTAACGCGAAGAGCTGACATCGTTAACTCGCCTTCGCATAGAACATACACGATTTACACCTAGTACCTTCTGTTGAGTGAGGCAGCTCTCGATTGTCCTTCTTCCTATGTACCATACACCGTACATCACATTTTAATCTTATGTCCGGTGTTTCATATTTACGCCGCATTTTTTTAAACCATCCATTCTACAGTTATCTCATTTGGTGCTGGAAAAGCCCCAGTACAGTTTGTTTGCGTTTTTGTGCAAAATTGGATTTCTAAATCATATATATTTAACTTTTTATCTATATTATAATTAACAAACATTTCTTTTCAAACTAATTTTAATCACCAATTACTTTTTTAACAATCTCTTATCAGATTTAATTGAATTATTTCTTTTTTGATTTTGGAAAAAAAATTATAGCATTTTCTATTATTATTAAACAAATGCCAGGTTACTGAACATTATGTCATTAAGCCACATTATGTCACAGGTCTTCTAGCGGTGCTCCCTGGGTAACGCAAAATCTGCTACTGCGACTGCCGCTTTTTCTATTATCAACAATTGTTTGGTGCTTTTTAGTCAAAATTGTCTCTTGCCCCATAAACTTACAATGAATCAATTATTTTCTGTTTTATTTATATTGTCACCACTCACATCATAACAATACATCAAAACTTTATCTTTCTGACGTAGAGTCACAACATAACTATAAAAGCTCTCCGAGTTACAATAAAAATTAATTTGGATTAATAAGTAAGATTTTACATTTATTTAGATGTTAATGAGAGAGAGCTTCTGTTCATAGATCTCGCATTCTTTATCAAGTTCAAGTGACGAAGTCGACACCTAAGCTTAAGTATCATAACTTACACACCACATCACGTAAACGCATCAATCAGACTATTACAGAACTTTAAAACTCTATTCCGATCGAAAAATATCTTGTTGTTCAGATCAAGACATATATCTTGCAAGCACATATAAATATTTAATATTATTATATCATACAACTTTTAATATGCACTTTTATTGATACTAGTGCTTTGTTTTATATTGCATTGCTCATCAATTTTTCTTCTTATCTTGGATTTAGTCTTATACTTGACTAATAACTATTTGTGATTTGATTGTAACCATTCGCTCGAGGGTTTCCCGAATTCCGAATAGAGTTTTCCGAATAGAAAAAAACAAAAATGTTCATGGTCTTTAGTTGGTGCATCTTATCTTCGAAGGGACCCAGCGCACCAATAAACCCTAAGCCACCAATCACTCAACCAGTTAGAGTTAATAAAAACTCATTCTGAAAGTATTTCAAAATTTTAGAGACATGATAACTAAATTTACGTTTTATTACCGCTCCAACTTATTTCAATATAAGGATACATTTTTCTATCAAAAAGTGTTTAGATTTTGGGTTCTGTTTTGTGACATGAGAAAAACCTCGCAGAGAAAAAGAGTTATTATATATATTTTTCATTTCACATTACTTTATTGTGAAATTCTGGAGAGCTATTCGAAAGCATTACGATTCGCCATATTTTACGGACAGTAAATTGGCAGCTGTTTTAAAAGACAAAGTCAGACGGGAGGTAGAAAATTAAGTTAATTTATACATTAATAGTAAAAATAAGTTCTAATTGAATCATTAACAATGATATTAATTTTATCCGTGATATTAATTTTATCCATAGGGGTAAATAAGGACTTAAGCTATTAAGGACACTCTTGTTCGAAGACTGACGTTTTTAAGTTAAAATAAAATAATGTCAACACTATATTTTATTTTATTTATTAATTTTTGTTACATTTGTACCGAGATTCTCACGCATAAATTCCTTCAATTAACCTCCAGGAACTCTATATAACCTTATTTGATTTGAGAATTTCCTCTTGCAAATGAGAAATGACTTATGTAAATTAGCATTACTATGTTGAAGTGTAGCGAAAAAGTAGGAAGGAAAAGTAGTAGTAGAGAGAGAGATCGGGAAGTTTGGATAGCGAGGTACGCTCATATACTTATGCTAAGAAGGAAGATCAAATGGGAACAATGCGACAACTTTTGTTCATTATTTAACTCTTGAAACAAAAAAAAGTCAATCTAAAAACTCCAATCGAAGATAAGGGTGAGCAGGACAACACACTTTATTATCTATCAAAAAGTATATGTAATATCGCTTTCTCTCTCGAATCCCTCTAATTCTCGTTTATATTCAACTAATAAAGTCTTAGCTTAACAAATAATTCATTCCGATTGAAGCACTTCTCAATTACAGCAGATTCGACTTCTGTTATTCTTATCAGAAGTCAATCTCTACTACTTTCATTATAAACGATTTATTACCATGATTTATTCAAATCACAACACTATCAGCTTGTTATTACTCTCTTTTCCTTTTCCTTTCAATATTATTTAGTTTATGTTTCATAGTTTGAAATTTACTTCACTACTCTTCTTCCCTTCATCTAATTTACTATTCACGTTTCGTTTGGATCGGCAAAGAGTTGTGATTGTAGGCAATTCAAATTACCAAAATGACCCAGAGGTCAGTGAAGAGAAAATGGGAAGTAATCCAACGTCACAACACGACATTTAGTATCGGGAGATAACCTGTTTGCTGAGATTGAATTCGGTTCCGTTCTTGACGCGAACCCACTTTTAAAACTATTCGGATAAGCATATTATTCTGATAATCTCTTGTTAAGGGTGCACAAAGAGATCTGATACACATTCGTAATAATTTATTCCAAGATAATTTTAAGAATGGATAAAAAAAATCTTTTTCATTTCCTTTACGAACTCTCGCTCTTACTTGTGCTTTTATTGAAATGTGACTGCTCAAAGCTTTGATTGAAGCGAAGTCACTTGAGAGATTCAATAAAGATTTAATTGTATTTGATAATGGGATAATATTTTATTAACAAATCAAATTTGTGTTGGCCTTACATCATTATTTAACTCTACAGCCAACTTAAAGTATAACTAAATAGTCAATAAACTCAAAACTCTAATTGAAGATATACAATAGATAAACAGCATAGCGTATTTAGAATAGTTCATAATTCAGTTAATCCAATTTTATATTCTAATAATCAAATCTTACCTTACCAAAACACTCATTCCGATCCAAGCATAACTCGATTATAATAAATTCGACTCCTATTGTTCTGATCAGGAGTCATTTCCGACTTATTTCAATATAAACAATTAATTATGATGATTCACTTTAATCTACAACATCTGTTAGCTTATAGTTATCCTCTTTCTTCATTCCCTTTCATTTCAATTCTACAGTCTTATTCAAAACGATGCATTCTATTTTGAAATTCTACATTGTCAAAAATAAAGGGCACAGAATGATAATACTTGAATTTAATGGAAAAACGGGGAAGTCTTACATTGTGATAAATAGATAGCCCTCGTGCGTGTTCTTCGTGAAGCTATTTCACGAAAGATCTTTTAGAAGCTTTGACGGCGCTATCTCGTAGTTGAATCGGTCGCAGTGGACCATATGACTTGATGTTACACAGTTGGACACCCAAGTCATCTGATATTAGCCCCATGTGATTTCTTCCTCAGTGAATTTGTAAGAGGCAAAGCGTATGCGCCACCATCACCTGCAAATTTATGTGAATTTAAACAACGGATATCTGCTGTTGTACAATCCATTACTACTGACAATTTACAAAGTGTTTGGCAGGAATTTACAAAAGGAATTGAAAAGGAATGTAACTAAAAGAAGGTATTTCGAATATACTTGTAAAAAGCTTCTATAGTTTCCCTTTGCATTAATGTATTACTTATCATTCTACGTTGTTTTAGTTTTTAAAATTTTTGAAAACATGGAATTTTGAAATCGTGTGAATCATTTTGAATAACCCTGTATTTCTCTGACTTATCTGACTGGCTGCTGAAGATCCGCCGTGTAGCTGGGTTGATGCACGTTAAATCTATCGGGGCCCAATGTCTTACCTAGGCGCGGTGTGGAAGTTAAGAAAGGGGGTGCCAGCTCAGATGTCACCCTCGTCATTTAACTGAGGCTCAAAATTACGAGGTCCATCGCCAATAGCCCTTGTGTTGCTTCTAGTGCGACGTTAATAAACGCTAAACTAAAAAAAAAAAAAAAAACAAAACTAATTCAAGTCACTACACTTCTTATCTTCCTCTAATTTTCCTAATCTAGTTTCAATTTGGTTGGGACTAAATTGTAATTTTTTGCAATTCAAAATGCCAAAAGAATTTGAGGTTAGTGAACGGAAAATCGCGAACAGCCCAACGTCACAAATTGAATAAAAATATTAATGAATCGAAAGGAACTCTGAGTGAAAAAAAAAAGAAAGATTTCAACTAAAAAAAACCACATTTAAATATTCAGACGCTTTTGCTACAATCTCAGCTTAGATTTTGAAACCTCTTCGTTATTTATGGTCTTTTCCATTGAGAATCAACGAATAATCAATCAAGAAATAGTCAATAAAGAAATTCAAAACAATTTTTTTCCTATTCTTAGAAAGATTCAAAAATTACTTATCACGAATGTGGAGGAGAAACTGTAAATGAATTTGAACTGAAATGATTTTTTAACTGAAAATTATGTAAAATCCGTTCTTTTCATTATTTAATTCTATTGCCATCTTTCAGTCTAATATACTAGGCAATATTACTGAAATCCAATAGAAAAAAATGCTCAAGAACAAGACTAAAACTTCATTAAAAATCACTGGAGAATAGATCTGAGTCGCTCTATCTCGAATCCGAATTAATTTGTCATTTCTAGATTAAGCTCCATTAATGAAATCTAAGCTTACCTAATCACTCGTTCTGATTCAAATACTTCTCGCTAACAGACGATTCTTGTCTTAGAATTTTAACTAGCTTCAATCAATTAAAAAATATTATAATTAAGTCATTATTCTCTATCTCCCTTTATTTTCCTTTAATTCTATTTCATTTATATATCACTATCTCTAATTCAATTCAGTTTACTTCTATCTTCATCTAATTCACTAAATCACGTTTCATTTTGACAGGGAAGAAATTATAATTTCTATAAATTCCCCGAGAACTGTAATTCAAATTACTATAAACTCCCCGAAGTTAGTGAAGAGAAAATCGTGAATTTGCTTAATGTCACAACTGTACTTATCTCAATGAGTATATAAGTGTAAACGAGGTAGAAACAAACTTGGGATAAATCCCAATAACAGTTATCCAATGATCATTTAATCTTCTGGTACCAATGTCGTATACACAATATGTTCGTTAACCTTTTAACTTTTCCCAGCATTTTAACACGTCAAATCTCTCAATCTTATTTATCTGAGCTCCATTTTATATTCACATCCAAAACATAATATTGCTAACTTACTGAAGTCACAGTTAATTCAAGTAAAATAAAGTCATAGAGTTGTCGAAAAGGTTAGTTGAAAATGAGACTAACCTTTTGAACATATAAGAACTTCTTGCAATCTTCAATTCATATAGCTATTGTAAAATGATCATTGTATGTTACTAAACGATAATTTATTTTTCTCTGATACGCTCGTTTTTTTAATCCTCCCTTTTAATTTGTATGAGTTAATTAAAATATAATTTATTCACATAAATTAAACTCGCACAAGCAAACATCGCTACAATGTACAGCCCAACGGATTGAAATCTAATCACAAAACAAGATAAAAGAGTAGAAGAAAATGTAGATCAAGGATTTCCATGCAAAATACCTTTTAAACTGTCAACCGAAGGAGATTCATTTCTGAGGTCGCGCGTTAATAGAAGCGTAATGTAAATCATTAAGCACGTTTGACTATTCCAAGAAAATGACTCCCGCTCCATTTCGTCCCCATGGCAACGAAGGCTTTTGTCCCTCGCGAACCGACAGTGGTTTTAATCAATGGGGTAACCTTCAAAGTTCACAGCTGCGTTCGTTGTTTAGAATTCTAAGTTTTCCAAAAGGCTGAGCAACAGAAACCGTATTTACTGTATAATGTTGACAAGACATGTCTAAAACGGTTAATTCGCCTGAAAGAATCGCGTTTCGAATTTTGGTTTGTTTTTCTTTGTGTAAATCCAAACCACAAGATCTGAAAGATATTTGTTGTTATTTTAACTAGTGTGAGGTTTACTAATTACATCATCCCTGTCAGATCTGATCTTCGAAATAAAAGAAAGCGCGAGTTTCACAGCCACAACTAGAAAAATAGCGAAGATATACGGAAAGTATCACGGAAAGAAATTACTAATTTAAGAGAAAATAGTTAATATTTCTTGAAGGTAATTAAAAAAAAAATCAATGGAAATGCAGTATTTGTAAATGAGACACTTTGTCAGAATTTAAGGAGTTGAAAAATATTTAATATTATTAAACAAAGAATTTGAATATTACATTTAAATAAAATAATAAGTACATAAAATGGAGAGATATAAAATTGAATTACTTTTTCCTCGCAATATATTTTATCTCTAACCAAAGGTAACTTCAGTTTATTTATATTACAAACCAAGTTAAATCGATGTACATTCAAAGTATAACCAAAACTTATTGCACAAGTAATTTAATTTTTGTAACCAATAGACACTCAATAATCGGCTTAGCATTTACTTGAATTATAGCAGTGTTCCTTTTTTTCACTCTTAAAAATATCTATGTTCGAGTTCGAAGCAATGATTAATAGAATCAAATAAATTTTTAAAATTTGTAAACTTTTATATTTGTCATTAATTTCGATTTATTGTTCAGTGCTTTCATGTATTGTGTTAATTAATTTTGCACCCATGTGGTGACCAGATGTGAGAGAATAATCACACTGTAGCTCATGCATGTCGTAAGAGGCTAGTAAAATGGGTACCCAATGTCTAGGGGTAGACCTGAGTACTCTGACCCTGGGGATTATTTCAAGGGAATTCAGGGGCCTGTTTTCTTAAAGTATGTACGGGCATAATGACTCCGAGGGGCACCCTAGTGATCTTTTTCTTTGCCTTGGGGCTCACTGTCTGGTACGGAGCGTAATCCGTGGTAAACACGAATGACACGCTTCCGGAATACCCTAGCGATCCTTCTATATTTATGACACTCTTTTTTGTCAAAGTATGTATTTTGTCCCATTTTTTTTAAAAGTCTAACCCGGAATTACATCTTGTTTGGCGCAGCAGAGCTACATCTGACTCTTGCGCGCGCCCTACAGTTAAACTTCCCTTTCACTCACTCACTAATTAATTTTGCTTGTTTTCCAAATAATTTCATTATGTATTATCATTTGTAAGATCGATTCATTTTTGATATATAGTTTTTTGGGAATAATGGTTTCGGAACAAAAAGTTTTTATAAAAAACATAAATGTTGAAAATACTTATTATTATAAAAGTCTGTTATAAAAGTCTTGTAAAATAATAGAACGTAATTATTTGTTTTTATGTTTAAAATTAGAGAAAAAGATGTTTCCGTCGAGTTGTTGATTCGAGGCTTGATGCCACTAAAGATCCGTGGTGATGACGTTAGAACTGTCGAAGCTCCAAGTCTTCCCTCTGGTGTGGCGTGGAAGTTTGCAGAGGGAGGTGCTGAATTACCCTCCTCGTCTATGGACCAAGGTTCAAAATTGCGAAGTCCATTGTCAAAAGCCTTCTCAAAGTGCGATGTTAATAAACGCTAACTCACAACAAAATTCAATTTTGGAAAGAAACATTATTCAGTATTTCAGAGCCAATGTAGAAAGTCTTTCAATGTAGACCAACATAAGTTTTAAGAAATGGGATTTGGGGATGTGAATAAAGAAATATAGGTTCTTAGTTTATGCATTTTTTTTAATCTTGATGTTAAAAAAAATAATGGGATATTCGTTGATTCCGTAGATGTGTTATTTAGAGGTTTTTTCCTACACACTGAACATTAGTTTTTTTGAATAAACATTCATAAATGTCGAGTATTTCACAACATTTATGTAAAAAATGTGGAAAACTTGATTCGTCAAATTTTTTTGGAAACTGAAATTTTGCTACATTTAATTTTCGAAAATATATTTATGCTTAGTACGTAGCATGTTATACAAGTATTTCATAAGTATTCTGGGGTAATTTTTAAAGACATAAATGCAGCAGATGTTTTTCAAGCTGTACCTAAAGATGAGTTAATGACTTATATACAAATAAGTCATTAACTCATACAAATGATTGCTATTGATTAACAATTGCTCACACGCAATCACTTTTGCTTATGAATCTGTTTTTCTTTGCATATATGGGTAAAAAATATATGAACATTTCGTTGTACAAATGTTACTTCAATTGCCTTAAATTTTTTTAAAAAGAGGGGAAAAATTTTAATGTTTGCATAAAATAGCTCGCTTTTCCATGTCCAAGGCGACACAAATACTTTAAAAATTTCGCTATAATTCTTTTCCCTGTGTTATTTATGTATTTAGTTTTCAGAGTTTAAATGTTTTATTTAGGTACTAAAATGTGAAAATATGAAGGAAAACCTTTTTGAGTGTCAGTATCTATAATCTAATTTTCTAAGTCGCAACGCATGTTTATATTTTTATTCTCATTTAAGTACTCACGTATGTTCCAATTTCTACAGTATTAACTTGCGTGTAAATATGTGTAAGACTTATGTGACCTATTTACGTGATCTCAGAATTTATAAACTAATCATACGCGTTCTGCCTTCCTTAATACAAAACTTATCTAATTTTTTTTAAAAAAAATATCTACATTATAATCAACCAATATCGTATTTCACAGAATTACGTGTGTATAATATTGTAAATAACTAATGGAAATGAACAATTTTATCATCGTAAGGGGACATTAATTAAATACATAAAGCACATTAATTAAATATGCTTTATGCAGAAAAATAAATACGAGTTTTTATGTCAAAACTTTTAATGCAGCTTCCCGTTGTTGTAGTTTCGATACAAAGACATTTTTTCCCGCTCTCCACAAGGGGGGAGGATCTGTCAGACGACGAGTTAGTTGGCGATAAGGCGCCAGTAGATAGTATTTAATAAATTAGTTTATTAAATTTAGAAAAAGCGATAACAGATCTATTATTAAATGTGGAAAGTAGTTTAAATTCAAATTACTTAATCTTTTTGGTTTATTCAAAATGTATTAATTTTTTCATAATACCTCTTTCGAAACGAGAAATTCAAAAAGCGTTAAATATTTTCTTAAATATTCGTAATTTGAAGTAACTTTATTAATTTCTCATTTTATCAGCTCTTTATAATAAGTTAATTACATGTTTTTCTTCAATACAGAATGTTTTCTTTCATTTTTATGAACGTTCTAATTCTTGTTTGATCAATAAACAAAGCATTAGAATGTTTAAAAAAAGGAGACCTTATAGATAATTCTAGCAGCGATCAATCTGATAAAACATATAACAATTTATATAACTTTACATTTAAGAACTTTTACTTTTGACATTCAAATTTCTAAAAACTCTTTTTGGAATGAATCAAAGTTTATATAAAATACGTGTTTGGAATAAAAGTAAATCTTCAACAGCTCAATACTCATTAACCTAAAGCCCTACCTTTTTTTTATACATGATACCCGATTTTCAAAACCCAGCTACATGTATCCTCTGACATTGGCTCCCAATCTCTTTTTTTTGCTTCCCCTCCTCTTGTAGAAAAAATTTCTTACCACAATCCTTCCCCCACCCCTACATTTCTCTCCCTAAAGGGGATTGTGAATAAGTTTTAATTAGAGCGGTTAATACAGTTGCAAGTTGCAACTACAATAAACTCTCTTAATCCGCCACGATCGCTAGCACATCAAAAAAGTTTAGATTGGATACCAAAAATAAATCCCTCTCGATAAAATTATACAATTTAAAGGCATTTGACGGTTTAACGTACATTCTGAATCTGTAAAAACGATATAAATATCCGATAAAAAAATTTCGTCATTCTAGCAACTACAAATTTAAATTCAAACATTGAACATTAATTTAACTGAGTATTTTTGAATTGATTAAAACACGACACAAAAGAAAAATTCATACGGTACGATGATAGTTAAAAAAAAGTTGTGACGAACTCCTCTAGCTACACGCTTAGCTAAATAAAATATTGTTTTTGTTAAACACCTGGAGTTGTCCTTTTGCCCATATGAACTTTCAGCTAATTCTCCAATGTTAAGTTTGTAAGAAAGTAGAGATCGCGTTAAAATTAATATCACAATCTCTCGATCACAGAACCAGAGCTTAATTTACGAATTTGGAAATTAGTAGAATTATATAGAAAGTAAAAGAAGACCGAGTCAATAGTTAAAACAACTTTAGTTTTAATATAAGATATCGAAAGAGGAGAAACACAGGTTCACGTCCGGTGAGGAACGGAAAGAGTACGGGAAATTGAGTTCACATGGAACGTATATTTTGGTCGCAAGGAAGTGTTATAAAGAATTATAAAAATGTCTTTTCTTATTAGAGAAAGGAAAGCTCAGCGATGGACATAAAGGACGCGTTTCCTGTATGACCACATTAAACTTAAAGAAAGCTATAACTGGCTCGGAAGATCACGAAGAAGAGGATGTTAGAGAAATGCTCTCAGTTGTTGCAGAAAGATGAAAAAAATTAGATAGAACGAAGCTAGAATAGAAAAAGTTGAAAGAACATCTAGAAACAGAAGAGAAAAGGAGAAAAAAAACCCAGCTAGGTGCAGAAAAAAGAAGAGAAGATATGGAATTCCAATAATAAAAATTACGTGTAGAAAGTGGGAGAAGGTAAGACGAGACCAGAACCAATCAAGGGATGGAGCTTTTACAAAAACCAAAATTAGAATTGCGCATCATTCTGCAGAAGTTTGATCCCAAGAATAATGTCATCATCCTTTATTTGGTACTATTTGAACGACAAATGAAGAGAGCAGAAGCACAGAAGGAACTTTTGCACTCATACATCATTGGGTTTCTACCACATGATGTAACACAAATCATCGCTCGTGAAAGGAAGGAAGCAAAGAAGGTTACGAACAAGTGAAAGAAATACTTTTGAAAAGGTACAATCCAACCACTGAAAAGTTTCGTCAGCTGTTTATCAAACACCACAAAAGAAATGAAATTATGTAATTTGACTTCACGCATGAACTATCGAACAATTTTGCGATCTGATTATCATAGAGAAATAAAACGTAATGTTCCTTCTGAGGTACGAAAACATTTCATCGATGAATAGTCGAATTTTAAGACACTAAATTCTATTGTGAACAGACTGAACGACTATGAAAATGTTCGGTTCAACTTAAGCAAAATTTCTAGAGTTCATCCTAAAGAAGGTAAAAGATTATCAAATTAGGAATACGGGAAAGAACAAAGTTATACGACAAACAGGAAATATGCTCCACCACAATATCGAAGAGGATAGAAAAATTCATGTCTTAAGGAAAGTGTCTCGAGAAAAATTACGAAAGACTATTACATATGTGGATGCCTTTATCATTTGGCAAGAGATTTTTCGGACAGACGTGTGAAGCACGATAATAATGGGAGCCAAAGGGAGAGAGCACGGTAGAGAAATCAGACACAGAGAAGTAAAAATGCTGATAAAAAGGAAAATGTTGTTGCTAAAGCTGGATCTCAGCACGTAAACATATCACTAACTTAGAATGTTGCGCAACTTCAGAAACAAATAAATATTTACATTGAAGGAAATGAAATTAAGACTATTGTGGATTCAGGAGTCCAGATTCCTACTATGAACTCCATACTTCTTCCAGATCTTATAATTAAAAAAGTAGGGAAGATGATGTTATTACTTGCGTTTGGAAATCATTTAGAAGCGGAAATCTGCCGAGCTTCTATTTATTATAAAAATAATGAAACTAATATGTTCTTACCAGGGTAAGTCTTATTGGCTGCAATAAATAAATTTAATGTTCCTTTTTGACAATTTCTCAAATTTATGAAATGTTAATTAGCTCAACAAAGTATTTAGAATGTGACCTGGATGAAGAGAATGAACAGATAGGAGAAAGTACTGGTTGAGCAATTTCAGGAGGAGAATTTTCAGCAATATTAGATTTACAGTCTACTGATAGAAGCGCAGTTAGTTAGACGGGTGATCCGTGACTCATTGAGATGTTGTGAATTTCAAGATAGACCAACCAAACTGTGAATCACTGGCAGGTGTTAGGAAGAACGCCGAATTAAGGAAAGCAAATTATTCATTCATTGATGGACTTTTATAACATAAAGAGAAAATTTTAGGGAAACCTATTTATCTATGGGTTTTATCGAAGAGAAAATGACCACAAGTGTTAAAATTAGCGCATGAGTCAAACTTTTCCAGTCACTTGAGGATGTAAAAACGAAAGAAAGAATTCGATATTCCTTTTGTAGGTCTGGAATGTCTTAGGATATTGAACGATTTCACAAGACTTGTGAACAGAGTCTGCGGAAAACACCTGATAAATACTGAGATAAAATTCGGAATAATCCTGTTTCATGATCAAGCTTGCCGTCTGAAGTGATGAATATTGATATAATTGACCCTGTTGTGATCCAACACCCATGAGGAAACATAAATATTCATTTTTCCTGATAGATCAACATTCCAGATGGCCGCAAGATATTAATTTAAAAATCATAACCGCGAAATCCACTTGTGATGCTTTATTAGAAAGATTTATGTGAACTGGAATTCCAAAAGAGATTGCTTCTGATCAATGGTAGAACTTCATTTCTCAACTAACTAGGAAAGTACATAAGAGGGTAAGGTCCTATTCTTGTTTCTCAACTCCCAGATATACAACCAGCAATGGTCTATTGGAAAAATTTAATTAAGTCATCAAACAGATGCTTCATCATATGGTGCAAAGTGATCCGTCAAATTGGGAAAAACTTATTTCCTACTAGCTGTAATACCCACAGGTGAATTGAAAAAATGTAATAATCCGGACGGAAAGATAAGAATTTTTTTTAATGAGGCTTAACTTTTTTAAGAAAAAAGTAAATTGGCCTCCACGGAAAGAATATTTTAGTAAATAAAAAAGCAAAGTGAAAGATATTTCGAATCCACAAGGACGGAGCTTGCAGTTTATTTATTATAAGTTTTTAAGTTTCAATAATTTTCAATAAATTTAATTCATAAAGTAACAAGTAAAATTTTAAATAAAGCTGTAATTAAAAATTAAATATTACATAAAGTCTAACAAAAATCAAAATTCAATAATAAAATTAAATGTTACATTAATTTTATCTGCATATTAATAATATAGGCATAAAATAATAAATAATAAGCATAAAATATTTTTAATAAGTTATAACATTTAATTAAAAACTCATCATATATCAATAATATACAAACCAGAAGCTTTCTATTATGGAATCGAATGAAAAATTGTTGAACATAAAATTCATGAAATTCTACTTTTAAAATTTTTTAGTTATAATGATTTAAGTGGAATATATTTTATTTTGATATTTTTTTTAATCAATTCAATATTTTATTGAAAAAAGTTTTGTATTAAAACTCATTTAAAACTTTATGTTTGGTAGCTGGAAGTTCTTAAATTCACATGCGGAAAAAATATAACGCAGCATTTAATAATTAGTTACAGCTTCATTAAAATTGAATAATTATTTTATAAATTACAATGTTTTCTTTTTGCTTTGAAAAAATGAATTTTTTAAATTATGGAAGCCTCAAAAAATTTCCTTTAATGAATAAACTGCAGGCATTGCATCTTTTAGGTTTTAATTTAAATCTTTATATTTGCTGTTTTATTTTGGAAATAATTCTTTTCTTGGGGGTTAATTTGGACTCACTTAAATAAAATTGTGTTTATTAAAAAAAAACTTATCTTTCCATTTCGATCATTATATTTTTACAATTCATCCGTAGCTAGCAAAACAAATAAACAGAATAAATTAATATTAAACATGTTAATAATATTCATGCTTTTCTTGAAAAAGTTTGCGAAGAAAATCAATTTGGTAATTAACATAGAAATTTTTCATGGCGTTTAAAAAAATACTAACCTCCACACAGTTCTTTTAGTGAAATTTATTTATTAATTCTAGGCTTGATTTCAAATATGCTGACAGTAATAAATTTAGACATAATTTTTTTAGGAATAACTAATGAACAAATTTGTAATCATTAATTTAAATGATCAAATAGTCTCTGCGTCAAAAGTAGATTAGTAGAATCACGCTTATACTTAAAATACTGTAATGCAAAGTTTACCATTTTTATGTAAACAATATTCTTTTTGTTCTGATGTCCTTTCTTAAATTTGTCTTTTCATTCAAATTCCCCATTAATAATGTACACTATAAATATGAAACATGCTCAGTGCACATAAATAAAATAAACTATGATATTTTTGAGTAATATCTAACAGAAAACTATTATCGGCACTATTTTCATTTTCCACTGAACTACACATCGTTCGTTGATAAATATCAACGTAACGTAATTCATGAAAATAAATATCGTTACAGGCTCAAAAAAAGAAAAATAATATTAATAACCTCCAAAAGAGTTTAAATATATCGACAAATAATTTGAAAGTAATTTAAAATCTAACAATTGAAATTATTGACCTAATTAATCACAACATGTCGAACATCAAAGTTGCATTTGTACACTAAATATAAACAATGGAGATGAGAGCTATTCAGATTTCAAAACACTCCTTTCCTTAGGGAATGAGTCAGCCTAGTTACACACAGGCAGCTAAAATAATTGATGCAGCAAATTTTATAAATAATAAAATGTTAGTTGATAACAAAAAAATAGGGTTAGTTTTCACCAACAAAAACTCCTAAGAAACAAGAAGTCTAAAATGCAAAAAATAGAGCACTAAATTCAGGAATCAACCATTAGATGGAAATAGAGTTGGATTTCACAAAGCAAGAATATTAAAAACAAAACAGATTAATCAACAAGGGAACCTAAAAAACAAAAATATTAACAATAATTGAATTAGATAAAATCAAGAATAAGCTCATGAAAAGAAAATAGGTTAGTTTATGCTAATTAGAAATATTAACAAACAATGAAGCAAATTAAAAAAAGGCAGTCTAAAATATAAAAATTGATTGTAATTGACAGAAGTTATATTCAAAATATTCTTATTATAAACCAAACAATATTTACTTATGAACAGAAATTGACAACTGAAGGTATTATATAAAAGTTAACAATTTAAAATAATGTTTGTTTTTACAACGTTTTTCTGAATTTTACTTGGTGTGTGAGTGTGTGTGTGTGTGTGTCATCAAATTTTCGATCGTTAATTTAACCAACTTCCCATCAAGCTAGAGCTTTGAAATTTTGGGAATCGTTCGTACTCGCCTAACAATGCAATATTTATACGTTTGCGACAAGTTTTAACTAATATTTCAATAATTTTAATAAGTCAAAATATTCTTTCCTCTAGGCGCTTTTAGGATTGAGGGAAAAATTTCTTTCCCCCTCTGGGAGCACCGGGCACTCCCCACACCGCATGAGGTTATCGTAAACCTTTTGTACTCTCAAAGAGGAGATACTATCTCCCCTTTACAATCTCCGAGATAGTAAGGGTTGCTGACTTTTAGTCAGTAATCATTCGCAAGAAAGAAAGTTTCCAATATTAGGCGCCATGTCTTATCACAATAATTTTTTCTGAATTCTGGTTCCCATTCTTTTTTTAATAGAATGACTTACAAACTTTCAAATGCATGTTTTGATTTTATATTATGAATTTTTTAATACGCTTACAAATGTCTCTTTTTAAGTAAATTTTAAAGATAAAAATAACTAACAGTTTTAACTAATATTTCAATAATTTTCTCTAATAAACTTTGCCATCATATAAAAACGTTGTTTTTAAAAACGTTGGTTTTTATATCGAATTATTATCTGTGACTTCCAATGCATCAAAATGTCCTTCGCTTAAATAAAAATGAATGTTTCAAAAAAGGTAATGAACAAAGAATAAATAAAAAAAAGTCATAATAAAGTAAAATATTCAAAATGAATCCGCAACTATTTGAGAGTAACAATGACAAATTAACCAAAAACTTGCGTTTTAATACACGAAGTTTAAATGAATAAAAAAATGTGAATGTAAAAACACATGAACTTCAGCTGTCGGAAGAATCTACCTTACAATGGTGACTTTGAAATGTGGGAATTGAGAAATGCCTTATCATCAGCACAATAATGCCAGTCAGATCCTACTAGAATTACATAACACGTTTTGTCATTTGAATGAGAATTCACTTGTGAATCTCCTTACTTGTTCAGTTTGGGAGCTTGTATTCCCTAGTCGATGGTAGGAGGCAATAGTAATTCCTTTTTCTAAAACTTGGTAAGATTCCAAAGGACCTTCTCAACTACAGACCCATTGCACTAACGAGCTCTCTTTGTAAGACCCTGGAACGTATGTCAATACCCATCTCACATATTAATTGGAAAATAACTGCTGCATTCCTCCATTTTAAAGCAGCTTCCGTAAAGGGAGGTCCACTCTTGACAACATCATAACGCTTGAAGAAAAGACTCGCAGCCCGTTTGTCCAAAGGAGTCATCTGGTTTTAATATTCTTTGACATTGAAAAGGCATATGGCTGCTCATTGCGCTATGGAATTTTTCACACCCTATATCAATTTGATTTCAGAGGCAATTTGCCTATTTTCATAGAACATTTTCTATCTTTTAGATCGTTTAAAACTCGTGTTGAAACTGAATTATCCAGCTCTTTCATTTAATATGAGGGAGTTCATCAGGGAAGTATTTTAAGTCCAACATTATTCACCTGCCATATATCACCCATATTTTCCCAACTTCAACCAACTGTTTACGGATCACTATATGTCGAAGAGTTGCAAATATTCTGTGAAGGTTCAACATTACATTTAGTTGAGAGACAACTTCAAACAGCAGTTAATAAACTGAAAGAATAGTGTGACGTTAATGATCATAGTATCTCTCCAAGTAAGAGTTGTGTGCATTTTTGTAGCAGCGAAGTCTCCATACCGATCCCGACGTTCGCATACGTGATACTCTAATACCCGTTGTCTCTGAAGTCCGCTTCCTCGGAATTATTTTAGACCGTAAGCTCACTCATTCCACACATCTTACATCTGCGGAAGAAATGTGAGAAATCCCTTGATATTTTGAAGGTTTTATCAAAATCCTCATGGGGAGTGGATCGATATCATTACTACGAGTGTATTAGTAGGTCATTCTGTCTAAGACAAACTATGGATGCATAGTATACGAATGTTCCTACAATTCTGCATTGAAAAAACTGGACCCGGTTCATCGCACTGCTCTTAGAATTTACTGTGGTGCATTTCGAACATCTCCTGGGCAGAGTTTCTATGTGGAATGCAACCAGTTATCATTGGCTTTGAGATGTAAAAAATTGTTTCTCAATTATTATTTCCGAATGTCATCTCTACCATCTCACCCATTACACAGCGTGCCTGTCTTTCTTTGCGGAGATTGTACGGTGCTCGTCCAATTAATATCCTTCCATTCTCCGAAAGAGTGAGTAATTCGAAGGAGGAAGCCTACCTGACGTATGTGTTCAACAAAGGAATTTCCTTAATTTCCCACCTTGGAACTTTTCAAGGCTTAAATGCCTGAACTTGTTTAATGCGTACAGTAAGAGTACAGCACCTCCAATCGTTTTACAATGCCTCTTACATTCCCCCCTCCCCGGTATCAGTTAGCGGATTTTTATTCTCATACATACGGATGGTTCCGAAGAAACCATATAAGTAGGCGTTGGTGTCTTTTCTAATGACGTAACATACAATTACCTGCTAGACACATTTTTTGCAATATCTATTCAGCCGAAGCTGTCGCCATTTACTATGCACTTCAGCTGATGGAAAATTCCAGTTCTTGAAAATTTATTGTGTATACTGACAGCATGAGCGTATTGGAAAGATTATAAAATCTGAGGATAATCAGAATCACCCTGTCGTGACTGATATTGCAAACATCACAGTACATCTTCACAGTAATGGCTATAACATGTAATTTTGTTGGATACCTAGTCCTATAGGAATTTTAGGCAATGAATTGGCGGACTCGGTTGCACGATCAGCTACGAATCCCATGGAATTAGCAGTCCCGATTTCCGATTTGAAACGAGTCGTTTTAAAAGTCATTGAAACGGCATGTCAGGAAACGCAGAGTTTTCAGACTCACTACAAGCTTTACTTGGAGAAGCCGAAAATTGGTTCACAGCCCAATTTTTCAATGCGAAGAGCAGATGTCAAGTTGACTCGTCTTCGGATAGGACATACACGATTTACATATAAGTACCTTCTGTTGGCTGAGACAACTCCCGAGTGTCCTTCTTGCCATGTCCCATACACTGTGCATAACATTTTATTAATCAGTCCGGTGTTTCATCATTATCGTAGCAGATTTTTTGAATCAAACGTTCTACAATTGTCTGATTTGGTGAGAAAAAACTGTCACCCCAATTTATTTGGGTTTTTGTACAAAATTCTAAATCATATTTAATCATTTTTTTAATCCTTGATCTATGTAACTAATCGCCAACAAACATTCCTTTTTCAAACTAGCTTTAATCACCAATTATTTTTAAAAATCGCTTATCAGATAAAACTAAAATCTATCTTTTTTGTGAAAAATAATTGTAACTTGTTATATTTTCAACAATTGTTTGGAGCAGTTTATTCAGATTTGCGCCATAAACCTATCATCATAAATCAATCAATCTCAAACTTACATCCAGACTACTAAACCTTATCTCTGCTCTACTACCCAAACTGACCAAAATATTTCGAAATTAGTTTGCCCCCTTTACATATATTTAAACCTTTGTTACTTTCATCCAACCCAATGCCATCATTTTCCTCGAATACAGTCTCCACATCGACGACATCTACTTAAGCACACATTTTATCTTATTATTATAAAATAACCACCTACAAAAACACCTAAATCTCAACATTCCATTCCCTTACTTAATATTTATATAAGAAATAGAATTCAAAATAAACGTAGAGTAAAAAGGAACGAATAAAAGCATCTCACATCCCACAATAGGTAATAAACCCCAAACAGCAATTACCATGAGCCGTCATATGCCTAAAAAGGTTCTCTCATTTCTTCAAATGATCTTGTCGATGAAACTCTGACAGATATTGCGGACGAAATGGAAACCTCACTACAATTAAAACCTTCTAAACAACACATTCGAAAGTAATGTTTAACGTTCATTATGCTTAGTTTTATTTTCCATAAACAGTTTCCTTTAGTATTTTAAGCCTTGCATTTAAATTTAAATTCTGAATTTTTTATCCTGTATAATTTTACTCTTTAATAACATTTTTAGACAACTTGATATTACGCAATTGTTTCTTTTTTCCATGCAGTATGTGTATTTTATGTTTTTAATTTCGCCCTTCATCTTAGTTGGCACTGCTTAGCCATATGTGTCTTTTACTCCATCAAAATCCACAATCGCTGTGTATTCTGTTTCTGACGTTTCAAACTTTCATTATCGAATCTATCAATGCTTGAAAAACCTGTCTCAAGCTATTTCCGTAATACAAGTAATTTATTATTCACTGTTGATTTACATGTATATATTTAGAAACCAACAAAATATTTTATTGTTGTGTCCAAACACCTCCGCACAAGAAATTAAATATTCATATCGTCACCAATTATGTAAGTTACCGAGAATAACATCTGTTAATCCACAGAACTATGCAGAAATACAAAAGGCACTTACATTGAAAATTTTACCTATGACAAAACACGTGTTTATCGACTCGAATAATCGATTATGCAAGATGCGTGAGCAGTGAACTGTAGTTTAGGTAAAATATTCTGTTTCGTAGGATCCGTGACAATTTATATGCTATTATGTGAATAAAAATATCGAAGATTACTTCAAACTATTTGATGGTATAGCATTATGTTTATAGAAATTATTCATCGCGAAATATTGCACAAAAATCCTTCTACTGGGAGGAGCCGAGTCTTGCAGGTCAGTGCTGAAATTCTAAAAAATTATATAATCAATATAAGAAAGTTAAACTCTGTTTTCAGACGTGACAGGAGGAATTTGCATGTGGGTTTAATCTTCAAATTGATTCTAGAAAGAAAGTAGATGAATACTGAAATAATCGGAAATCTATTATGCAATTTTGATCAAGAAAGAATTCTTCAGAAAATATTTACGAACTATCAAATATTTGTATTTCCACGCAATGATTTGCAACGTAGTGATATTTCCATAGAAATAGTCATCATTTCATTATAGTAATAATCTTTATAAAATTTTATAACGATATATGTATTAAGTAAATTAAGTTAGAATTATGACATTTCTGTAAATGGTACTATTATTTTCATTTGCAATTAAGCATAAGTTAGATCCTTGTTCAACTGAGTTTAGATTTCAATAAATTTAGCTTTCAAATAAACTACAAAGTGGGATAGTTTGGTTCTATAAAATGTGTTTAACCACGCATTTCTGTCCGAATCCAGAAACAGCATCTTAAATCACTAACAGGATTTTAAATTACCTTTTTACTTTTTTTGCTGGTTTTTTCGTTATGGTTGGAGATTTAAAATATGTTATAAATCTAAAGATAGTCCTGCTAACTAGAGCTATTATTACGAAATTAAAAGTTGAGCCAAATAAGTATATACTACTATGGTTTGGTTTTTATTTCCTTGAAACATAAATGTCCAGTATTTGTACAATGTAAAAGAAAGGATGAGAGATATTCCTCAAAATTCTGAGTAGAAATTTTTAGAAAAACAGTCTAGAACGGTATACTTGTAGAATATTAAAAACATGTCCTTTTTCAAGTAAAATGATGTATGAGATTCAACAAATTGGACACCTTCCAGAATATGCAAAATGTAACTAATCATTTTAAGTGCAGCAACCTGAAAAGTATATTCAAAACCATAATTAGGTGCATCAACTGTGCCCTAGATTTTTTGATTGAAAAATATAGGTTTCAAAACAGGAACTGTTTCTAAGAAATTCAGAGCAAACATGATTGAAAATATTATGCTATTTTTTGAAGGAAAATCATATGTATTATTGTAATGAAACTAATGTTTGGGTCCCAAGGTATTCAAATGAATAATTCTTAATGGATACAAAATTAATGGAATATTTCAAGAAAGATTTTGTATTTTATTGCAGCAATATTATGGAACGAAGATTTTCGTAAATTCCACTTTTAATATTTTCTTAAAATTTAAAAGCTTATAAAGGTTAATTCATGATATTATAATGATGAAGCCAGTATCCAGAATATTCAAGAAGTCCCAAAATATTCAAAGACATTATCATTAGCGAACACAAATTACATTTGTATGTTTTAAAAAAATATTCATTTTTTATTATAGCAGTGTTATTAATGAAATGTTACGTAAACTTCTGTTATAAATACTATTTGTGTGTGTCTCCCTATAATAATAATAAAGCCAATTTTTATTACCAGGATATTCAAATGAATTATTAATAAAAAACACAAACTAAATCGAATGTTTTAAGAAAATATATTTATATTTTACATTAGGAATATTATAAATGAAAGCATTCGTAAGCTTCTTAGATAATATTAATAGTTTACGTCATAATTTCTTGTAAACTTATTGTACATACTGATTGCATTAGTATATTGGAAACGTTGAAAAATCTGGACCCTCAGTCATCCTTTTTGGCTGACAGAGCTAACATCATATTCCATCTGTACAGAAAAGACTATAATATCATAAATTGTGGAATGTAGTAATTTTTCGCAATGAACAAGCGGACTCGGCTGCACGATCGGGAACGAATCTTCTTCAGTTAGCAACCCTGATTTCTGACTTGAAAAGTGTCGTTTTAAAAGTCATTGAAACTGCATGGCAAGGATCATGGATTACGCAGACTCACAACAAGCTTTATTCGGTGGCCCAATGGACCCGTGTGGTGACCGGGGATGACAGAATAGTCTCACTGTAGCTCATGCATGTCGTAAAAGGCGACTAAAATGGGTACCCAGCGTCTGGGGGTATAGCCGGGCACCCTGCCCCTGGGGATTATATCAGGGGACCTCAGGGACTTGCCTTCTTTAGGCAAGTATGGGCATCATGACCCCGAGGCACCTTAGTGATCTTTTTCTTTCCCATGGGGTTTACTGTCTTTGGTAAACACGGGTGACGCACTCCCGGGATACCCTAGCGATCCTTCTCTATTTTCGACCCTCCTTCTTGTCAACCATTTTTACCTTTTTTTCAACTTCACGTCTAGACCACAGTTTAATCTTGTTTTGGCGCAGCATAGCCATATCTGACTCTTGCGCCAATAAACTTTACAATCACTCACTCGGTGGCCCAATGTCTCAATGCGAAGAGCAAACGTTAAATTGATTCGTTTTCGCATAGGACATACTCGATTTGCACAGAAGTACTATCTGTTGGGTGAGGCAGCTCCTGAGGGTCCTTTTTGCCATGTTCCATACACCGTGCATCACAATTTAATTATGTATCCGGTATTTCATCATTATCGTTGCGCGATTTTTAATTCACCTCTTCTGCAGTTGTCTGACTTGGTGAGGGAAAATTCCCGCTACAATTTGTTTTCGCTTATATGCAGAATCGGATTTCTAAATTATATTCACGATTTTAATGCTTTATTTTTATATGTGATCAGTTTAGCTTATTACTAGTGAATACCAATATTTTTTACCAAAATATTTTTAATTTTCAATCGCTTTTCAATATATTTTTTTGCTATGTTCCAAGCCCATCCATGGCGTGGTGTAGAGGTGTGAAGAGGGAGGTGCAAGTTCAGGTGTTATCCTCTTCACTTGAATGAGATTCACATGACGAAGTCTGTCTCCAATAGCCTTCGTGTTGCTTTTAAATGCTACGTTAATAAACAACCAAATCACATCTTGTCCGTTTTGGTGGATTCGAGACCGGATTCTACTAAACCCGTCATGTTTAAACATGTCCGGGTGAATGAATGACAGTTGCGCTTACTGAGGTAAATAAAAATGTGTAGGAGGTAAAAAAAATACTATTTGACAAGGTGTAGAAATTATTGGAATGGGGATCCGCCTCAATTGTTGTGCCTGTGACTTGATCGAATTCTAAATTACGATATTCGTTTTTGATAGCTCTCATGTTGTTTATGAAGGTGACTTTAATGATCAGTCAATATGATTAAGTAAGTTACCTTTGATGGTTATAATTATGATAAATATGATCATTTGTGTCAATTTTCCAACTATTTAAATATTGTTACAAGTACACATTATAGTACATTTGCTGTAAAGAAACGCTCAGATAAAAACACTGCATTAAAAACTTGGAGATTATAATTAAAATCGTTAAAATGTATTTCTTATAAAAATGTTATAGAATAAAATATTTTTAACTATATCGCTTGGTAAAAAATTGGTTAAATGGCTTCAGATGCAACTTTGACTTTTTCTGTAAGAAACAGACTGTTTTCCTTTTTTAACAATGAAGTTATAATTTGAGATATATATATTATCATCGGTGGTCTAGACATTATTGATTTCTACGTAAACAGGGGAAATGTTGAGAATAATTTTATTAATAAGAGAATTAACTTATTTACCGAAGAAACACAACTAAAAAAAATCAAGAATCATCATGACATTAATGAAGTATATTGTAGACGAAGGGAAGTTTAATCTGAATAAATACCTAACAGAATGCTTCACTAAATCAGTCTTTACCTTTCATATATTATCACTGATTCCCTCATACAATCGGAATTGATTAAAAAAAAATTTACTATTATGATAATATAAGATTGTCGTACAAATCAAAATATAAATTTTGGTTTTTAGTTAAAATTAGAGCAGTTATATCAGCTGTTTATACAATCAATATTATATTTGCCAAATTAAGAAAGTAAATAAAAAAAAAGTGCTACACAAAGTTTTGCAAATAACAGATTTAAACCAACCAAGGTGCCCTTTTTTATAATTATTATTAAATTATTCAATTAAATAAAGAATTAAAGTAAACGATGAAATATCGAGAAATGAACAATTGTAAACTTTTTCGATATTAAAATTAAAGGAAACGATAACTTATCAAATTGAATATATTTAAGCTAACTGTAATTAAAATTAAAGCAAACGATAAGAAAATCTAATTTGCAAATTAAAGAATTTAGAAGTGATCTGGTACGCCAAAACACCCCACCTAAATCAATAGCCCCTTGGGTGGCTAAAGAAATCTTATTTCTATGCTTCAAGATTTCATGAAACGAAAAAAAAAAAATCTCTGTTACTGGTGTGATGTGCTTATGAAGTTTGATGGTGCAAGAGCCAAATATGGCTATGTTACTCCAAACGAGGTAAAGCAGTGATCTAGATGATGAAAAACGTGAAAAAAATTTTGATTGACAAGAAGGAGGATCGAAAATAAAAAAAAAGGATCGTTTGGATATGCCCGGGTTTCGTCACTCGTTTTTACCAAAGACAGTAAACCGCCATAGGAAAGAAAAAGATCAAAAGGGGGCCTCGGATGAGTGATGCCCGCACCTACCTAAAGAAGTTAAGCCACAGAGGGCTTTAAAATACATAAAAAAAAACTTGGAATACTTCTCGAGTTTATGTGTCATCCTAATGCAGGAGATAATAAAGCAAAGGTATAAAATACGTATGATACTCTCTAAAATAAGCATCTTTATTTTTTGGAGGAAAAAAAGCATTTTATATTTACAATAGCTGCTTGTTATAAATATTTTAAGCATTTGTTTTTATTAATTTCGGATGTGTTTGCTACTGAGATATACATTCATATTCTGGACATCATATAAAATCTTAATTAGCTTTAAGAAAGTAAGAAATGTATAAGCAAAATCGTATACGGTTTTACTGAAGAAATTGTGGAAAGAAATTATTAAATGGTTGACGGATGAAACATTATATTTTGTGCCGGGAATTTTAACTCACAAAACGTAACGATCCAAAAATAATGAAAATAATACGAATTGTATTATAATTTACATTAAAGAGCCAAGGTATACTAGAGACCATTATCACGGATTTGCGACAGGCGTTGTTTTCGTAGAGCCCTTTTGCCACTAAAGACCCGCCGTGTTACGTTAAATCTGGTCAAAGTCCAAAGTGCTTTCGTAAGTGTGGTGTAGAATATTGGAAAGGGAGATACCAGCTTTGGTACCGGACTTGTCATTTAACAGAGGTCCAAAATTAAAAGGTTCGTCGCCATTAGCCCTCGAGTTGCATCTTATTGCGACGTTAATAAGCAAACACTATCACTATAATTTCCAAGTTTTTTTTTCTCTAATTTAAATATTTTATTTTCTTATTCTAAATAATAGGTTATAAAATTTATATTTGTTCTAGCGGTATTTTTACTAGAAATAAAATGTATGGCAACTTTCATAATAATGATTGTTTTCTTTTGATATAATTGACTGACTGATTTTGTGTTGCAATATTTATACGAGTAGTTTCATATTTTAATCTATTTTAATCCCTACCAATTCTGGATTGTTTACTTACGTATTCTATGGCCGCAGTAGCTTAGCGGTCATGGTCACGGAATAGCGGCCAGTGTTGTCAACGTTGATTAGTGGGTTCAAGCCATAATGTCGCTGAAGACCCGCCATTTGATGCACAGTAAATCCAGTCGTGGATTCAAGTACACCTGTTGGCGTTGTGTGAAAGGGAGAGGGAGGTGACAGAGCTCAGGAGTCATCCTCTTCACACTTGATCGTGGTTCAAAATGACGATGTCAGACGCCAATAGCCTTCGTGTTGCTTCTCATTGCGGATATTAATGAAACAATCACATTAATTATTTCCAAAGAATCACGCTATTTGTTGAAGATTTATTCGAAATTATATAAAATAATTTATGGATTTTAATCTTTCAATATGATTAGACTTGTTTGTGGTTTCATACAAAATTAAATTGGATTTCTAAATCGTGTTTAAGATTTTATCCTTTTAACATTTATCAGTGATCGAATAAATCTTTTCCAATCTATTTTTTTTTTTAATCTGAATTTTACCTTTTTTTTTATTTTGAAGAGAAAAACTATAGCTTCTGGTCTTATTAAAAATATTGGCACAAATTAGGGAGATTTGGCTCTCGCGTCATGAACACGCAATCAATTAATTCAATATGATTAGAAGGTATCAGAAATCTCCTCATTAATAAACCTTAAGTACAAGCTCACGTTTTTTGTTATTTAAGTAAAATTCAGAGAGAAAATGATTTTTTGTAAGGATACTTTTTTGACTACAAGAAGTTACGCTTTTGATATTTTTCAATAATATCTAACTATCAATTTTGAATCATCCAATTGTAAGTAACTTAATGAGAAATTTGCAATTTGATAATATCTATATTTTTAACTGAAAATTAGTTATGAACTTTTTGTGTGAACTAAAATACGCAATTTCGAATGAATATTTTCTACCATTTAGTACTGCAAGGATGGCCTCTTAAAGAACACTACGAGGACTGCGTTTTTTTTTCTTGCCTCCCACTTATTTTCAAAAACATAATCATGCATAGAAAGCAATTTCCCCCCCCCTGGCGATTACTTTGGATTACACTACAAATTCCAAGATAAAACTCAAAATATGTAATATTAATTCATACTGTTTTTATTTTACGAAATAGTTGCTGAAACAATTATCGATGGGAGTAATATTTTTCGCCCCACTTTTTGGGTAGGAAATCAGTTGATCATGAGCAACAGAGATAATTTGAATCTTCAATCTGTTGGTGCAGAGAAAACTCGTCCTGTTGCTTTTGCATTGCTCTTATCAACTAGACCACTAGACAAAATATTTCACTATTAAACAATTTAAATAAAAAATATAATATATCTTACTACCAATATACATACGTATTCTACAATATATACTGCATATATATAAATATATGTAGAATTTTCCAGCTAATTATTAAAGAATTAATTTTTTTTCCAATGTAACACTGTAAAACTAGTTCCTCCGATACTCAATAGATGGCATCATGAATCAGCGTCATGTGATAGCTCATGCAGCGCCACCTATTCCAGAACAAAACTGAGTGACCCTTCGTTCTCGCCCTCTCTCTTCCCCCTACTTTCTGCTTCTCTTCTCCTTCGCTACCCGCTTCGGAAGTAAACTCCAAACGCCCGAGCGTGTTCCAGCGCCCTCTGCCAATATGGGTTATATGAGGCAACCATCTATTTTGCTCCGATGAACTGGTCAATTCATCATCTACTATTGTAAATATATTTTCATCCTTCCTCTCTCCATTTAATAAACAAGTAAAACTACTGCAAGCATCATCATTGAATTTCTACAAAAACAACTTAATAGAATTACTTTCCCCCTAGACCACCAAGAGCAAAACATCGTAGATTCGGGATGTATAATCACATCGCCCCACAGTCTACATATATATTCTCTTTGATTTCATTAAGTATATTTCAATTTTTTTGTATTTGTTTCTTCAGCTGACTTGATGTTGTGCATTACCTTTGATATCAGACAAGTCGTTGCTTTGTTGTTTTACTAGTTCTTATCCATTTTGGAATGTTTTTTTCTTGAACCACTTTTAACTTCAATTTGCATCATTATCCTTCTTGTTCTGTTAGCAACACTTAGTCTTAAAAGTTTTCAGCATGGGTTTAAATGGAACTCTTATCCTTTTGCCTTCATGGATTTCTCTTCGTTTATGCTATTTCGATTTGTCTGGTGTTTTGTTGAAATTTCGGTGAACTACTTGCGTGGGGGGGGATCTCTTGTTTTACCTCGACGTTAATATAACCAAAGCAAACCTCTTGCTTTACCTGTTCCAGCCTGTATTCGTTTATTATTTGTAAATACCTATTTGTAATGTTGTCTTTTTAAATTGATGCTGGTTGGTGAGCTAGAGATGTCTTCTTTCCGGAAGATTGGCTTTTACAGTTCTAAGAACTTGTTGGAAGTTCAGTACCCTTGGGTAAGGAAAAAAACCCTGATTTCTAGCAACTGTTTTAACCTTTACAGGACCGATGAAAGGAGGAAGAAGCGATGGCCAAGCTCGCACACTCTGAAAGTATACATGCGCACGAATCGAGACGATTTTTCCAGCTAAGCCTATTTTCATTTAAGAATTTATGTAAAATTTTTACTGCAGTTGAATTCGCTGAAATAAAGGTAAATATAACATTATAATAAAATTTTTAAAAACATAAATAAATAAAGTAAATATATAATTAAATGAAAAATAATAAATAAAATATAAAAAGTATATATAAAATATAATAAATAAGTATAATATAATATAATGATATAAACAATGAAGTATAAAAATAAATAATATATGATACAAAAATAAACCAGCATGATAATATAAAACTTAAATAAAAAGTTTCGATTTGAAACGATTGAAGTTCCAATTAATCAGAAGCCTCAAGAATCGTCATATATATGATACCATGGGACGTGAAAGATGATTCATGTGATCATCTATAAATATGCAATCACGGTTCTTAACGGGTTAGAAAAATTGTTCATAAAGGAAAAGAAAGGACAATGAACATCAATTTTGTAATTAATAAATTTATTTGATGCAGTACAAATAACAAAGCCTTTTAGGAACACAATATAAACGCCTAATTTTCCCTTGTTGAAAATATCAAAGACATTTTATTTACAGAATTTCAGTTATTCCGTGAGGATAACTGATGAATTTTCTCTCACTATTATGCTGTATATAGAAATTTCAACAGTAATATATTTCATTTGAAATCATAAATTGTTTGAAAGTCTCTCTGCGAGGAGTAATACTATTGAATATCATTAGTATTGAGAAACAAATTTATTTATATTTTTGTTTTTACTTAATTTCTAAAATTATTTAAAATTAAAAGTTAGAATTTAAAAAAAATGTTTCGAAACGCAATGAATAAGAAATAAATAAAATTATGATACATAATACATACATATAACACATTTCACTATTTAAAAGAAAGGTAACATAATAAATACATTCAAAGCTGAAAAAATTCAAATAAATGACTAATTAAATAATTATACTGAATACATTAAACATTTATTTATTCTTTACACAAAATAAAAATGTTTTAAATAATGAACAATACATAATAAAATGCGTTAATTACAATATTGTGTAATTATTCATACCATAAGATGCGTAGAAATCAATATGTTTGTACATGCATTGGATTTTAAATATTTTTTTTTATAACAGAATACATTTTGCAACAGGATGACGACAAACACACGGTAAAGTAAACTAACTATTGTGCAGTAGAATGAAAATTTTCAATTTCAGTCCAGAATTATATGTTCATAATTATGAACAAAGAAATGACACTAATGTAAACAAGAAATGACCACGTATGAATATAATGATGTGTATATAAATCATTTTACATACTGATATCGATAGTCGTATGAAATCTAATGAATTTTGTACAGTTTTACTGTCTATATTTCAACGTGTTTATTAAAAATAACAGAATGTTACATTTATATATTAGTAGACAATATAAAAATTTTCGACAATCAATTTAACAAAATTATTCCAATTTCATGACACAGACTAAATAATTTAACAAATGACGCTATGAATATCTTTTAACTTCATAAAATTTACTAAAGAAATAATTTATATAAATTTGAAGAAAACATAATATATTTTTTATCCTGTACAAGCAAATTTTCATTTCAATACTAATATCAATATCTGTTCGATTTTCGCAAATTGTAACAATATTTTAACACATATTTCATACATTTTAATGTAATATGTTAAACATCTTTCGAAATTGATAACTTTTCATTAACTTCGCAACAAACTGTATGGCTCCTAATTGTAATCTAATATTATCACACATAATTTGTTATTATATTTACAAAAAAAAAATTCTAAATAGCGTACACTTTGTTTCATGAACAGCATATGCTATTCTAATTGGCACAGGACAAAGCTTATTAACATCACACACGAACACAAACCACTACAAGGAAGACAACATATCTCTTCACAAAGGCTATCCCACTACATGTATTGCAGCTCTATTTACATTGCAAACTATTTACATACACATACTTTGGTCAAGTTTATGTTTCGGTCGCATGTATTTTGAACACGGAAAGTTAGAAAATGCTGGTATGTAAACCATTGATTCACACAATTTTTGTTGATTCATAATGTTATTACATCTCAAAAACTTTTTCATTACATTGTGACGCCATAGAATCATTTATATTATGCAGTTAATACAGGACTCATTTTAGATCTGAGAAAGGGCTCCCTTTTATTTAACCGTAAAAGGAATATGGGAAAAAAGAGTTTCTCTAATGGATTAGCAATTTTGGACTATTCTGTATATTATTCCATAAGTAAAGAAAAAAAGAAATTTCTGCTTACAAGCTATTACATTTTTATAAATAATTTTATGATTAATTGCTGACACTTAAATAAGAAAATATTGTAAAGGGAATACCTGTTACCTGTTAATATCTCTTAAAGGTTGTTGTGAGACGAGATATCCCCGAATATATATATATATATATATATATATATAATAACACCTAAATAAACGAAATGCATAAGGGGAAGAAGATGTTGAGTTTCCACGAAACCTTTCTGCAAGATAGGATATCCTAAAAAAACACCTTTAGAGTGAAAACAAGTCTTATGCAATAATAATTAGGAGGTAAGGAAACATAATTTCAACTTACAAACTATGAAAAATATATGAATCATTTTATAATTAATGATTAACTTACGAATAAACAAAAAATACATGAATTATCCATTGAGATCTCACAAAACCTTTTGTGGCTTGGGTTATTCCACAAAACATTTCTAGAGTGGACATAAATTTTAAATGAAAAATATAAATAGCTATACATGTTTCTCAAATGCATAATGATTTTGTGTAAAATTACAATTATTTCTTAAAAAAATAAGGTATTGTCTTATACGCTTTTGTCAATTCATTTTTGTTATTCATTTATTATTTCTTAATTTTTCCTGATGTTGATTTCCTTACTATATTCTTCAGTGTTCGCATCTTCACTTACAATTCAATTAATTAAACCTTTTGGAAAATATGAACAATTGGAAAGAAGGACAATTTTAAGAACATCCCCCTTTTCCACCTCTTGGCAAAAAGCTTATATATATATATAATTATTATTAGCAACGAATTATTTTTGGGGGGAGAGGGGAGTCATCTTGTGGAAAAACATTTTACACGCAAAGCAAAATCTTCAGAGAAAATATACTATCCCTAATTTTTAATTAATTATAGGTAAATTTAGTAACTAAGAAATGTCGCTTTAAAAAGTCCAAAAATGAGCATAGAAACCCCGTGAATCCGTGACCATAGTCACTAGGCTACCAGGGTCACTAAAAACATAGCACAAAAGATTTTACAGAACAGTGATTGTCAAAACAAGTTATGAAAAACTACTCTATGGAAAGAACGAAAGTTACTATTTATAAAAGTATCAGGTATGACGTTCCTTCCGCAATTTGGATGTTTTCTTCGAAAATTCGAATAACCCACCATGTAGTGGGACTGATGCACGTTAAATTTGGTCGAAATCCCAAGTCCTCCCAAAGCGTGGTGTGGATGCTTGGAGAGAGAAGTGCCAGCTCAAATGTTGTCCTCGTCACTTAACAGAGGCTCAAATTTACAAAGTCCTTCATCAATAGCCCTCATGTTACATCTCAGTGCGACGTTAATGAACAATCAAAACCACAATCAGAGGCTGGGTACGAATTATACAGAAATTTACGAGTTTTGCAGAGTTGTATTTTTTAATAGATATCTGGCGAATTTTATAAATGCATCTAAAACCTGCTTTCACTATACTGAAGCTTCATCTTTCATGGCTGTTTCTAACTCCTGAATCTGATATTCCTTCTGGTTCACAAAAACTTTGTGAACCCGTTCGAAGAATTTTCCGTATCTCCTTAAAAAAAGGTCCGGAAGTGACCGGTTTGATCGATGATGAAATCCAGAACGTGTCGAACTATCGAATACAGGATCAAGAAGTGCCTACTGTACTTAAAACCACATCGAAACAACCCCAATAAGTACTCAGTATGTATATCTTCAGCCAAACTGGCGAATTTTACAAGTCGTTCACGTGTGGTTGGCGTGATGAACAGTGTGATTTGAAACACTTTTTGTGGGTGATACCATCCACCACCGCTAACACCGATTTTTTAGCCAGTGTCCGTTCTAGAGTTGACTAATAATTTTTGCAAGTAAATTAATAACCATCCACACGCTAAAAATCGTTTCGAAGTTGCTGTGCGGTTCTGCTATTGTCCGTACGAACATAGCCTACACACGTTCTACATGTCAAATCACTACTGGACACACCCATGTTTACATCCTGTTTCACGCTGATTTTAAAAATATTTGCATTTTTTTTTTCTGAAATAGCTTGCTTTGTATTCAGTATGAGTATATAAATAGAAATAAAATGCATTGAACTTCACTGTTTTGTGTTACATACTTATATGCAAAGTTAATTAGTTTCATGTTGAGCTATATTCATGTTATATTTTGACGCGTGTATAGTGTCATAAGGAAATAAAATAAGAAATTCGTTATCCACAAAATTCAATTCAGGTGGCGTTTCAATTCTCAAAGTTTCTTTTTTAAAATTGAGAAATGTTTAATGTTACTTTTTGAAACATTTCTTAGTGAGTCAAGTGCAATTTTAATAAAATAGTATAACAAAACTATAACGGTACAGATAAGTTGAAATTAAAACCTTTCTTAGTACGAGTAAATCCATTTGCGGATAGAGGTGAAACAAAAACTAATTAAATGAATATTTCTATAATGGATAATTATTTAATATGAAAGCTAGTGCAAGGTAAATTTTTTTTTTAATATTAATTGTATTTTATAATCCATATTGTATTAAATACTATGTAGATCATAGAATATTTTAAAATTATTACTGTAAAAACATTGATAAAAAAAAGCTATCATTGCTCAGTTTATAATATAAATAGACGTCGCTTTGGCTTAAAGATTTGAAAAAAAAGTACTGAAATATCTTATCGCTTCGTAGTAATTAGCACATGTCTATCCCTCTATTAGTTATTATTATTATTATATTAAAGATCAATAATCATGTTTCTCTGTTTCAAATGTTAAGAGTTGTTTCAAATCGATTTAGAATGTAAAAAGAAATTTACAACTAGCAATGGGGAAAATTAAAAAAATGTTTCTTACTTTTATTTCAATTTACATTCATAAGAAGCATCAACACATTTAGTCAACATTTAACAGTGATAAATAAAAGTGCAACAGAATTTAAAATAATTTAAGTAAATTAAAATTGGATATTCAATTTAAATACATCAAGGACACAGCTTTTACAGAAAAATTACTTTAAATTAATTTTTTTAAAAAAAATTAAAAAAAGCTTATTTCAAAAGTAAACATTTTTATTGCTTATTTCAATCAATGTGTGAATGAAATTTAGGGGCCATTAATTAGGGCAACCTGATATATAGGCTTTTAACATAAAAGTACTTCATTAAACAATAAAAACTAATTAAAACAAGGTAAAAATTCTTTTTTGAAAGCGATTTACAATTAAACGGATAATTATATTAACAATGTATACTTAAAACAAAAAACGAAAACAGGAAATCAGATGAATTCTATATATCAGAAAATTATTTTTAATAACAATAGTAATGATTAAAAAGAAGAAATATTATCTTACTTTTTATTGAATATCAGTTTTATTTTTACAATTTTTATTTACAGCTGTTTTCTTTTTTTAAATATTACGAGCTATCAGAACTATGAAAACTTAAATTTTTCAGATGTTATTGAATTTATAAAAAAAAAAAAAAAAAAAAAAGAAAAAAGAAAAGAAAAGCAGAGCAAAGACAAAATGAATAAAAGTAAACATAATATTACTTATCCGCTTATACTTCTAGCAAATACAAATTTTAAATTCAACCTGTACTCATAAAAAGTGATTGATTTTAAATTTAAGGTTAAAAAATATCCATTTAAAATGCTTAAAGAGCTTTTTTTTTATTTAATTCTCTTTTGTTCCTAAAGTACTCTCATAAATGGATGCATCTAAAAATAATATAACCGTAGATTATTCAATACAAAACCAGAAATAAAAACAATTCTTTAACGTTTAAACTATATAAAAGATAAATACAACGTACGTTATTATTGCTGTATAAGGCATACTCTATTTTGTTTTGATGGAAATGAGAAACAGCCAAAAATTGGCAAACAAATCTGATAACTTCAGCAAAAACATTCTTTACGCAAGGTAATTTGGAAATTAACAGTGGCCAATCACCCGTCTCTAAAATCATGTTTGGCTAAGTTACACAAAACATTGGAAGCATTAAAAGGAAATAACCAAAAAATCAATTATTGGTAAAAAAGCACGAATATCAAATCACGCAACATCACATTATACTAAATGTTTCAACAACTAAGCAACTTCAACTTCTACAACAGCTTCAACATATTTCCTGAAGATTTGAATGAAATATTTCATTTTTTTTGGAAGTTGTTCATGGAACTGATAATTAAGTTTATTGAAACGATGTGAGAGAGAGAGAGGAACACACACACAAAGTATAATTTCTAAATAAACATTTTTTCTAGACAAGAGAAAAACAATTTATCTATCCTTACACTCTTTCATTACGAAGGAAAAATAACTCAAAGATTAAGCAAACAGAAAAATATATCGTTGGTCTGTAATGTTATGTTATTGAAAGTAATATACATTTATAAATTAAATTTTTTTGGGACGACGATTTATTTTATAAATAACAAAATAACATGGATCTCTTCACTGTTTCATTACAAGAAAAAATATGCTTTCGGACCTGAGAAAAAACAAAATCTTAGAAAACCGTTTTCTACGAGGAAGAAAGTCTTATTTTTAAAATAGTACTTCAACAAAAATCATTTGTTTCTTCAAATTGAACAATCGATCACCAAGTTACAATAAGACCAAGAGCAATAAATATTATTATCATAAAAGCTGTGTAATTTAAAGAATTTTATGTAAAAGGCATCACACATTTAGAATTGTAATATTGTTTTTAAATTAACAAAAATGAAGATTTTTTCTCCGCTACTTTAATTTGCTTTACAATTTATAGTATGTTTTTTTTTTAGTTTTTACTGTTGCGATTTGCACCTTTACATAAGTTTATCGCGTTTGATCAAACTGTATCAACGAAAGTAAAGAAGAACAATTAAAATATTTTAAAAAATGGAAATGATGCAATAATAGATTCTTTTTTTTACAATTTCTTAAATGTAAAATTGCACATGGAATTTCTATTGAACTCTTTAACCTATTCGTTTCTGAGTAAATTAAATAAGTTTTTAAATTATTTTTAGAATACCCCACTTCATTGGTTAAGAGAATATTTTGTCAAATAAGAATTTAAAATGATTCAAATTAAATATTCTTGAAAGTATTTAACGGTAATGTGTAGTATTGGTACGACCTGTAGATTTTATGGTTGAATGGGGTTTAGGGGGTAGGGCAATGTTTTGATCTAATTATGCCAAAATTCCACTAATGGCATTTTTTAAGGGAACATAGAAAACAAAAACACCAAATTTACGAAAAACATGTTTTGATTTCAAAATACTGTAATCAATTATATCTATAATTGACAAATGTATATTCAAATTTTAGTCACATAGTGTCTGTTGTATTAAAGAATATTTTGTTTTTTCTGTGGTTCTCCGATTTGGTTGAATTTATTTCTTCACATAATGAATTTTTAAAATTCAAAATATTCCACGTCATTCACCTTTTTCTTAAAAGCATGAACTATTTAATATTCAATTTTATTGCATAAGACTGTAACTCTAATTGAAATTATTTTAATAATTTTTTTTAAAAAATCGTAAATAAAAGCATTTAGACATTTTTCTCTCCTGAAAAAAATTATCTGCAAAGCTTATAATTTATTTCTCTCTATTTAAGGTTCATTAAAAAGAACACTTGCCATTTTTAACTTTAAGTCTAAATATGTACAAACATTTTATAGAAACTTCATAATAAAGTTTAAAAGAAGGATTTTTTAATAATTAAATTATATTTTGGAGACAAAAAGCCTAAAAATTTTCAAAGCTGAGAATTATTAATTTTGTCATAAAACATTTGGAAGTGACAAAAGTTTTATGAAAAACATTGACAATAGTCATTTGTAGAGAATTTTGTGATGATACAAGAAAAAACAAATATTTTTTAAACACTTTTGTGTGTAATATAAATGGATATTAAAGTTTATTCGAATTGAAAACTTCATGGAGATACAAAAAAAATTACTTTAGCATTTTGAGTTATTTTGTCCCCTTAAAATAATTAATATTAAACGACATTAAATTCTCGTTTGGCAACATGCTGACCTTCATCTTATGGGAGCATATACACAAAAACTTTATCTTAAATTCTCCCCATCCACAACAGTATGAAACATTTCATAGAGATTCCTTCCTGCCTTTTCGATAACGTAAGGCGATGTTCACACATCTTAACGACCTTGAATTTATGGAAGTATTTGCCTAATCGCTGGATTTTAAAAATCTATCCAGAAAATTACAAGAAAAACCTCTTGTCCAAAAGGTTGTGGCACACAAGTATCGGTCTATCTGTTCTGTTTCCAAGAACAAAAGAAAATCCTTTATTTCTTCGAATATTCTTTCAGGTACGATTCAATATCAATAGGACATCTATGAATGATATTTTTAAATTCAAATAAAACAAAGTAATACACATACATTGTATTTACTGATAACCAAACATAAGTCACCATAAACCTTTTTTACCACATTGCAGGTTCTCCAGCCCTGAAGTCAGTGGGGATGAAGATTCACATATATTGTTCCATTTCTTTTCTCAACTCTGCATTGTACAAAATATGCCATTTGCTTGATTATCTATTATCTTTTTCTCAAATCACCATATTCAACGAGCTGTACTTTCCTTTAGGTGAATAATGGAGTAATTTTCCCACTGTGAAAAAGCATTGCCCAATTCACATTCCAAGTAGTGAATTTATCGAACCGGCAATTTTTTTATCACTTGTGTCGAATATCTCTATGCGATTATTTTATCGGTATCGTTCTTCCGAAGATTATCCATGATGTATTCTTGGGATGACGATACGTTCTCGTTATATTGCAGCGAAATGTCGTGTAATATCATATTGTACATTCAAATTCTTTTTCAATGTTCGCCATCAGCTGTTCCTCTGTTAGATCGTAGCTGGGAGTTTTCATGTAGGGTCCTTGGTTAGTTGGAGCAGATCTGAAATGATAAAAATACGTTTTTTTAAGGAAGCAGCAAATTGGCACTTCTTTCATTTTATAAATCAACTTGTTATTATAGAGATGGAATTTTTTGCATCGAAAATGTATAATTTAAGGCAATTTTACGCAAAATCATTTACAAGTATTACATTCGTTTTACAAATATACATGTGTTACAGTCCAATTCCCCTCTTTTGAAAACTAAAAAGTTTATTCAACGTCAAATTTTGACCAATAACGTAATCATTTTAGTCATTTTAAAATATATTAATAGCTAGGCTTAAAAATATTATACAAAAACTTAACATTAAAGTAAAAAATAAACTAACACCAAAACTATTATTTTTTACTACGGAGTTTGTTAGCAGAAAAAAATTAAAACATCAATTTATTTGTCATTTTGTGTATGTGTACATGGAATTCTTCACATTTCCAGTCAGAACAAATCTAAATACGAACTATATTTCGCAGAACTAGTTACATAATCTTAATACTTTTTGCAAGTTGAAAGATTTGAGCGCATTTTTTGTTACCTTTTATTTTAACTAATACTTAGTTCAGAAATTGATAGAAAATAATCCAATGAAAAAAATTTATAGTACAAATTCAATCTAGAAAGGTTAAACTTGAAAGTCTAATAGAAATATTTTTCATAACAATGAAGCTATTTTTTAAATTCATGAAATATTCCGATGTATCTTGCTAAAATAGAAAAGAAATTGTTTTGAATCTCTAAAAATGTTTCTTGATAACAAAATTTCAAATAAAAGGAATCAATATATATTATTTAATAATTTCTCTTACAGAATCATGCAGGCAATAATAAAATTAATTTAAAGCACTGCTTACATTTATCAGTTTTTCTAAAACGTTTGATCAATAACACACTCATGACCAAAAGCAATTATCTATGAAAAAACCTCTAGTGATGGAATATGAATAAATTATATCTGTGCGAATATGCAAAGAAAACACCCTGAACTAATTTAGAAATCATTATACTAATACAGCTAATTTTATACTCATACAAAAAACATCACATTTATGCTGCGAAACCTGAAGATATTGATTTGTGCGAATGCAAACATTGCAATGATATATGAATAATAAATTAGTCAACGTAAATATTGCTGACAATAATTTTATAGCAAATATTTCAACTTTTTCACAAGATCTTTGCACAGACTTATTTCGAAATGTGTGGTAAATAATTATTTATAATGTTGTTTAAAAACTTCAGCCAAATATCAAGTGCTATCTAGTTTAAATATTGAAATTCACGTAAAAATATAATAATATCGAAATTAGCTTTGAATTCAAATATATTTAATAATATTTGAAAAAATAAGTATTTTTAAAAATACAAATGTATCTTTCTGGAATTAGCTAAATCATGCTTTCTCCGATATGCGACGAACCATTGAATCACACACTTTAACCTGTTGCTGGTCAAATGGTCAAGGCCCAATAAAGGACAAATTTTAATCTAAAAGTCGAAGATTGTACTTACAATGGATCACTCTTATCAATAATCCTATTCCAATAAAGCCCATAATACTGATTGATCTTTCGGAAGTATTATGCCCTGTTTATGGTAAATTAACTATAGGCTATAAATAATTTGTTCCGTAAGAAATCATAAAAAAGGGTGCAGTTAGGGTCATCGCCATTCATCGTTGGTCAGTTTGTGTCCAGTGGTGACCCGAGGGCCGTTGTCATGGATTTTATTTTCGGCACGCACCCACGCTTTTCGAAGTAGATCAAGGACGGGGTTATAAAAAGAAAGTTTCTGTTCTTTTTTTATTTGTAGATTTTTTTATAAGATGAAAAATTATTTCCCGCATAGCTTTTAAAAGAATTGATACCTTTGACTATTGAAATTTTTCATTTCAGCACAAAATAATCAGATTTCTTTTAAGAGATATTTTGCTCTTTATTTTCCGTTTCGTTGACCGGTCTTACTTTAGAGAAGCTAAAATGCTGAATGGAAACAAGATAAAAAGAAAAATTAATTTTGCAGGGTTTTAGGACACATTTATAAAATGACGATCTTTTTCTTTCTGAATATTTATTTGAAATATTTATCAGGAATTATAAAAACTGTAAGTAACCAGTTTTATTGTGGATAGCAAATAACTAATAACTAATATTAAGAAGCACGACATTCGAATTCTCCTCACTCAGAATTCTTCTCTAATTTAAAGATATTTTTTTGTTTTTTCAGAATTATTTTATTAATATTTGCTAGCATGTTGTTGCTTTGAGAAAATGGTGACTACAAAAAAAAAAAAAAAAAAAAAAAAAAAAAAAATAGGTGGGCATAAATTAAAGGATACATAGTTTTAGATTCAAAATAGTTATATTATAATTCATTATGATTATAATAATTGAATTAAGTTTCATTATGGTATATATTTACATTGATAAGATACATTTTGAATTTAATATTTTATCGTCTGTCTTTATTGTAATATCCGAACAGAATATTATTATCTACCTTAATAACTGATGTTCGCTTCTATTTTAGTATTCAATTTAATAGTTGAATCTTAGAATATAATAGTCTATTGATATTTATTTTGTTGTTAACATTGGAAGTGTTATCGTACTTTAGAATATTTTGCTAGTGAAAATAAAAATGAATTAGGAAGTTGAAAAAGGTATTTCCTTTTTTTTTCTTTTATAGTAATTGCTTCTGTGGAACTCGGGGCTCGGAAATACGTTTACTTTACGCTAATTAATATTTATTTGGAATAATTTTACTTTATCGAAAAGTTAACAAAAAAAAAGAAGAAAACCGTTAGCACACGTTAAAATTAAAAATTAGCAAAACCAATTTCTTCTCCTTTATTTGAGAATGCTTTGCACGTATTGGATTTTCAAATATGCTCTTTTCCTACTATTTTCCTACCTAAAAGTCAGTTTAAATGATTTATTCGTTTTTAATAATATAATAAACATAATTTAAAGAAATAATGAATCTATATAAAATGCTCATTAAATATCCCTTGAAAAATTCCTCCACCTTAAAAAACCGTATTCAGGACACACTGCATACGAAATTTTCAATGTTTGTTTCTTATTCGAGTTTAATTGCTTTTTTAGAACATCAATAATGTTTACAGAAAATAGGAACGTTGATTCTGTTTTTTCCTCATAATTTTCATCAAATAACTCTATTCTAGTTATCTGATTAACATACAAGGGTTGTTCAAAAATTTCCAGAGTTAAGAATGAGAATAGAGTAATTAACTGTAGCATTGACTAATGATTTTTTCTTCTTTTTTCTGGGATGGCACTAAAGAAGCGTCAAAATAAACTTTTTCAGCCGCAAAGACCATTTTTGCTTTCTTGGTTCTTATGCTATAAACGCAAAGTCTATCAAATTGGAGAAGATTCATCGGAAGTAACCCACTGTTTTGTTTGTTGCTGGAATTGCAGCGAATGATGAGGAATCTAGGTTTCATTGATGGTGATATCACCATCAATGCTCGACGCAAAATGATGACGACAATTCGAAACGACAGCAATCAAACCCGGCAGCAAATGGCTGCAAAATTAAAATTTACCTTTGTCAGATTTATTTTAGCGCCGCTTAACTAATGTTGGCATATAATGGAAACATAAGTTTTCCTTGGCAACGCCATCTATCGACCAAAGTATGTACTTTTTGAACCACTCTCGAAAATAAATTGAAAAAAATACAATTTCGGCTTGAAAAATAAAAATAAACACTTCTAAACCTTTTTCAATTTTAAATACAGACAATACCATATTTTCCACACTATAAGATGCGTCTTTTTACGTAGAAAAATTGAGCTCAAATTGGGATGCGTCTCATAGTCTAAAGGTAACCTTAAATACGAATTTTTATGCTGTTTCAAAGCTTTAAAGAAGTTAAATCACTGTAGCAATATGCTGATAGAATTAGTACCGTACGGAAGTAGGGGTAGGTATGTAGGGTGAAGCCAAACTGAGAACAGTATGTTCATCATCATGCCCAGAAAACGTTTATTGATTCCCAAGTCCTTCAATATAAAAATTTTTTTTTTTTAATGATTTCTAAAAATTATAACAAATATCATTCTTCCAGTATATTTATTTAGTTTAATATTTTAAATTATCTTAGATATTTTTTTATTATATAGATAAATGGAAAATTTAATAGACTTAATAAAATATTCTTTTCTAAAATTCATTCCATAAATTTATGATTTATCTTAAGGTGTGAAAAATACTGTAACTCAAAATTATTTGCCTGTTTAGGTAATGCAAACAATCCTTAACCGCTATTTCATTTATTTTAAGATTGGACACCAAATGGTAAACTCATTTTGTTTTCCGTATCACGCTTAGTTATACCATGAGATTATGTTTAATAATACTAAAAATTTTTAACAAAATGTTAGCGATAGCGTATGAAGTCTAACGACGGATTCCACATTCACTAGCAAATGAAAGTTAAGCAGAGAAACGTAGATAATTAAAGCACTAAATTATACTATTGAAAAAATAGAATTACGTCGAGAGTTCCTTGTTTAGAAAATAAGACTTTAAGGTCAGGGCATCATTCTACACTTCCAAACTAAGAACATTAAATAAAAAATTGCCTCTTTCAAACGATTTTAAAATACAGATTTTGTTACTGTCACTATAAAAACAGCAAGAAAAAATAGACTTAGCTTCATAAGTCTATGAAAAAATTATGTACCACAAATGTTTGGAAACAAATTTAATTCAATAAACTTTAATGCATTTTAAGTAATTTTTATGCTTTTGTTAGGATTAAAATAATTAAATGTTCCTAACCTATTTGTCTCATCTCTGTTTTGGTAATTCAAGGACTCAGTTGATGCGAGTGTACGTGTGGTACATTTTACCAAATCTACTATCAGGTTGTACAAATAGAAACTAAGAAAATTTAAAATTTATTCTCGCTTATTCTCCCTTTTTAAATTTCCTTAAGTAACGAACGCAATATCGATTCTATAAAATTACTAAACAATCATTTTAAAATTATTCTATACGATGTAACACTGTAATTTACCACTACCTTCCATGTAACTATTAAACGGTAGGCCAGATGGCGCCACATGTTCTTTTTTGGCGAGCAGGACGACTAGCGAGCGCAAGCGCAATCGAAGGCGAAAGACTTGGTAAGAAGAACGATGTAGTCATGTTCGTGAATCTGTGTTTTATTTTATGTATTTGTATCCTGTCCTGTGTTGTGGAACGTGTCGAGCATTAAATAATGTTTGTTCCTGAAGCCATCCTGGCTGGTCATTATTTCGTCCTGAAATAATTTACAACATTTGGAAAAGGATTACATTGGCGCCCAACGTGGGGCATGACTCGTCGGACATTTTTTTCCCTTTGATCGGCTCACTACGTGTGTAGAAGTTCCTGTGTGTGTCGCCCCGACATTTATTTTGAAAGTGCTATGTGAAGTGCACTTTTGTTGAAGCCATCCTGGCTGTTCATTATTTCGTCCTGAAATAATTTCTAACATTGGAAAAGGATTACAACATTTATTTGGTTGAAATACAATGCTTTCAAGGCAATAAGAGAAAAGAGGGTTTTTATTCAGCATTTGTCCTTAAATTTAAGAAAAAAATTCCTCAATTAATTAGATGGTTATTCTATTTGCTGTCATATACAAAAACGAATAATTTCAGCATATAACACATTTTATTATCTGTTGACAAACACCTTCATTTAAAACCAAGGAGAACACAAGTTCAAAATAACTCATTATGATTAATATTGTTACATTAATTCAATTTGACAGATAGGTTGGAATTTCAACCGGTAGTTTAAAATTCTTCTTTTAAAAAACAAGCAATTATTATTACGCAAGATTAAGTTAATATATTTCAAAGAATTTAAAATAAATATTAAAACTTTTTTTTAATTCAGAACTATGTAGGAGTTTAAAAGGAGAAACACACACACTCATTGTTTAATACTATAAATATCCAAACATTTTATGATATTAGGTAATAGAAACAAAGAAGAAAAAACAGTAATAAAAGAATTGTTTGGACTAAAAAGATATACCATTTCCTTTAACAAACACTTAAAAAAGGGGAATATTTATTTTGATAATAGCTACAAATCTTTCATTCTAACGTTCGTTATACATGAGGGTTCCGTTTTCTTTAACCGTCCATGGACCATGAAAAAAAGACGACAGTATAGATCAAGATGAGTTTGCTATCAAAAGTTATGTATATAAGTATGGTAACTTTTCAATATAATCATCGTGAAGATTCAAGCATTTGGCATATCGTTGGCCGAGCTGCACGATCCCTTCTTCGAAGAACTTCGCTGCCAGTGATGTGATTAGCACCTTGTTTCGAAGCTCCTCATTGGTTTTGAAATCAGTTATTCAATCTAAGGAAGAGCTGAAAATCATCGGGTGCTAAGTCCGGGCTATAAGCCCAGTGATCAATCCCATCTCATTTAAAATGTTCTAGAAATTATTGGGTTACATCAGCACTATGAGGGTGGGCGCTGTCGTGAATGAGGAGAACAGAAGTCAGCATTCCTCTTCTTTTATTTTGAATGGTTCTCAGTCATCGTTAAGTCTGACAATGAACAGTTGAATTAACCATAGTCTCCTGTTCCATTAACTCAACAAGCATGACACGCTATTGACCCCCGAAACACGAAGCAATAATTTTCCTTCTGTGTTTATAGTTTCTTTGAACATACCCGCATCCTTGTTTTCCTACATCGTGAATATCGGTACGCCCGTCTTTAAACTGTCTACACCATTCACACACAGCACACTCACTCATAAAGTTTCCACTGCATACTCGACTCATTTTTCTGTGTATTTCTTCTGCATTGTTCCAAAAGCTTGATGATGAAAGCGAATAACACTACACTCACACTAACAATAACTCGTACTTGGAGGGAGCATCAATTTTACATCAATGTTTACGTGCCTACAGCTCAACTTAAAGTAGCGAGATGACATCGGTAATAACAGAGGTTGTAGTTAGAAAAATGGCCAGTCACCCATTGCCCATCCCCCCCTCCTACCACTTGTCTGTCATCCCCACCTCCTACCACTTGTAGTAGCTCAATCGGATGTTTAAAAAAACGACCCTCGCATTTTCTGCAGTGCAGTTAAACAACATAGTTTCTTTCGCTTCTCGTTATTTGGTAACTTTTATTTAACTTATGTGTTACTTTTCCTGATACTGAGATTGAGTGAACGAATTCCCTGAAATACAAATTTGTGAACCAAAGTCTGCTAGCTCAAAGAACAAAAAAAAAAAAAAAAAAACATTTACGATAGCAGTACAATGATGATTACGTTCATATGCTTTGTAAAAAAATTCACCTCATCTCAGATAAAAAAAAAAAAAAATAGTTCGTGAAAAGTAAAGGAACACTATTTCAAAACGCAACAAATTGTACAGAATCTTTTTCCTCTCCCTTTAACAAACATTATTAAATGCAGGTATATAAGGACCCGAATATCTAGTCATTCAACCACTGTTGAACACGTTCACGCCAGTACTGCAATTCATAAACAGATGCACGTAAAATCTGCGAGGCTCAAAGTCCATCTGTTGGCATAGTGTGGAAGTTAAGGGAGGGAGATACTAGCTCAGGTGTCGTCCTCGTCACTTGAACGAGGGTCAAAATTACGCGGTCCCTCGCCAATAGTACTCGTGTTGCTTCTAAAGCTGCGTTAATTAAACCTATAAATCAATAAATTACAATTCATGTTTCACTTCTATGGACAGCAAAGATATTGATACGTTACTGTATTAGGCGGAGCGAACTAAAGTGAAAATAAAATTTTACCGCCATGATAACCATGACTGGTCTTCATTTCTTTACGACTATTGCTGTCATGTGGTTTGGTATACATTGAAAACGAAGACTGAACAATTTGTTAGCAAAGAGAAATATTGTAACTAATTTTAGCTTGAATTGTTAGGCTTGTATTATCAAATGTACTATAAATTATGTTTATAATATTGAGCTGTAATAAAATAAATTCTACTTTTTCAATTAATGTACGTTAAAATCCCATTATCTTAATTTTCAATTATATGGAAATGCTTTCTTGTAACTAAACGAACTAAATTGTTGGTGGTACGCACCATCCGATGAAGTGTTCAAATGCGAGCCTCCGGTGGTACGCGCTGCCTCGTGGTACATATCAGTGTACGTCACCGGCTGTGCGCACCGACGTGAACATCTTTAAGTTAGTAATATATTTAAATTCCAAGGATCTAATAAAAATGTAACTTTGAATATCAAACTAGTATTTTATATTGAACATAATGTCTGATCAACAAAAAGAATCGGAAACTTCTAGCAAACCTAACCAAACTAAATTGAATTAGATGAAGTCTACTTTCTTACTATGAACGATTACCATACCTGCTTCTGACGGGTCTTGGGGGCGCTTCCGACCCTCTGAGATTGACGGCAGAATTAATGAAAAAAATACATTTGTAAATACACTTGCCTATTGGATACGACATGCATTTTAGAATCACTTTGTTCCATGCAAGCTATGATACCTACATATTCTAAATACTGAATAAATTACAAAGAAATAGCTAACAGCGATTTTAATACAGTAAAAAGCCGTTAATTGTACAGGCTGTCCATAATTATTGAAATAATCTGAATGTTATTCGATAACAAGAGAAAAATTATGATGAAATCGTGTTTTACCTCTAAAAATACTACAGTAAATTAATGAATTTCTCTCTATGATTCTTTGTAAATCATTAAAAAATTTTAATAAACGGATGCTGAGTTTCCGTTTGAATATTTTTCGACGTTTCAGATGTTAAGTGACACGTTTTTGACGTTCATTAATACTCAGCACAGGAGAGATTTGAACACATATTCTCTTTAATATTATTTTCAGGAAAAATCTATCAGAATGATGTTTGTGGACAAGAGGCCGAACGGTATTGTTTTGGATGCACCCACTTTATGATTCGAAATAGGTTGACATCTTTACATTCTAACCAATATCTTTTCACGGTCAATACACAGATAAGGTGGATGACGGTAAAATCTATCGAAACTATTTGACCTCTGTTAGTAATAAACAACTGATATTTCTGTTAGTAATAAACAACTGATATTTCTGTTAATAATAAACCACTGATATTTCTATTAATAATAAACAACTGACCTCTGTTAGTAATCAACAAAGTTCTTTTTTAGCTTTAAACAAAAATAAGATGTTTAGGTAAAATAAATCATATGATAGGTCAAAACATACCATTATACTGAGTTTTATATGAAGAAAACACAAACACAAAATCATCACCCGAATAATCACATAAATAATAAAATATAGATTCAGTAAGATCTCTTTAATCCGGCAGTAGAGGACTCGGCACGTTCTGTTCTCCAGCACTCATCAAGCTATTTGCTTTCGAATTTTTTTGGGTGTAGATTCAGTAGATTGTTAATCTTGACCCGTACAGCGTTCCTCACAATTTCGCCCAGTGTTTATCGCAATTGACCGTTTCCATTTCAGTAGTGTATCTTGTTTTCCAGCGCTTTACATATACCATATTTTGCATAACATCTTAACTGTGCATGTACAGCTGTGGTGTAAAATGTTGTCGAAGTAGACAACATGTTGCTCTTCAAGTGCTAATAAAACAAATAAGCGTAAGCAGGTGATCTAAAGTAGCTCATTACAACTTGTTTTAACTATCATTTTTGTGTATTAATTTTTCCATATATATATAATGATTTAACTTTAATTTAATAATTTCTCTTAATAATAATGTAATTTTCTATTATATTTTAATCCCCAATTCAAAAGTAAAGAGTTATTCTTATTTTCTGATCCGATTCAAATTATCCTTTTATTTATTTGATCTCACACTCAAAAAGTTTTTCGTAATCCGCTTTCCCACGGTCGTAAATCTGCCAAAATAATCCCTACTAGACTCTCTGTCTTTATTGAAATTCTCTAGAATCCCTAATCCTGTGTTTTGTGTTTTATTATGTCTATTGTGAAAAGTCCCTTGGTACACAGCGAAAAAGAGCCCTCTCATTATCTTATGCTCTTCTGACATCTGCTAATCTGTAATCTTTATATGTTCTTTTGTTTCGGCCTTGGTGGCCGAAGTCGAGCTAAAGTCATCAGAACATGTCAGAAAAAACTTTTAATATATATATATATAATGTTCAAAGTTTAAATTTAATTTTGTGCCTGCCAGAAAGACATAAACCTTTTTCAGATAGTTATATCATCTACACAAGTTCAGAGTGGGCGTAATTAAATACGTGTTTCAATGGATTAAATTTTTATCTGGAGGGTTTTAACTTTGGAATCCCCTTCAAAACGAAAGAGAATTAAGAGATGGCGCTCGGAGCATCGAGAATGGTTTATTTTTAGTAAGCATTAGGACTCACTAAACATCAGCCTAAATCTTAAGTATTTCCACCATATGGTTTCATTTTCATTGTCGATTGAAGCCTGAAACTTGAGTTTATTTAGAAAAATGGAATGAAGTGAATTTCAAGTGGCGATCAAACACATATATTTAAAAGGCTGACACCGAAAGATATCAAAGCTGAGTTCGATGAAGTTCATGGCACATTTGTTCTTGTGTTTATAACTGTTTCCAATTGGGTTAATGAGGCCATGCATCCACAAAAGATGAACGTCGATCGGGAATTCCAATGGAAGAGACTACTCCCGGAATGACTGACAAAATCCACTATATGGTATTGAGTGATCGACGTATAAAAGAGCATAAAGCAGTTGCCGTGTCTGGCATATACACGGTAGAGTGTTTTTTATTTGAAATGAAAAATTAGGAAGGAAATATTTTTTTTTGGCGAGATGGGTGCCTCGTTTACTCTCGATGAAAATAAACGCAATCGCCTGTGGTGGACTCTGAGGCTATTTTGGCGCTTTTTTGTCGCAATCCTGACGTATTTCTGCATCGATACCTAATTGCGAACAAAACGTGGATACATTACTACACTCCAAAGGCAAAGGGACAGTCAAAACAGTGCATTAGGGTTCCTAAGACGAAACGAACTACGAAAAAAGCAAAGACAGTGAAATCAGAAGACAAGGTGATGGCTGCGGTGTTTTGGGATGCGCGCGGAATCATCAACACCAATTACTTGGAAAAAGGAGAAACAATTACTGGGGAGTATTATGAGTCATTATTGCATCAGTTGAGAAAAGGAATGAAGCAAAAGCTTCTTCATTTGTAAAAGAAAAATATTTTCTCCCATAAAAAAAAATGCACAGGTTCAAACCTGTGCAGTGTTGATGGCGAAAATCATGGGATTAAAATTCGAATTATTATAACATCCCCGGTATTCATGGGAGTTTGCCCTAGTAACTTACTATTATTGCTAAACTTAAAAAAAGGCTTGGTGGACAAAGGTTCACGTCAAACGAAGAGGTCATTGCCCAAACAGATGCTTATTTTGAAGACCTTCTGAAATCTTACTTTTTAGATGGCTTTAAAAAGTTAAAAAAAATTCTTGAAAAAGTGTATAGAACTAAACGGAGATTATGTTGTCAAATAATAAATAAATAAAATTTAAAGAATTAAAAAAAAAAAAAAAAAAAAAAAAAAAAACCTTCCTTAAATAATTTGTTTTTCTACCTTCTTTTAAGGATTTATTGAGTGACCCTCGTATTTTGACGATTGAAATTTTGTTCAAGATCGTGCCGAACTAAAGAGAACTTACTGAATAACATTCCTCTGCGCGAACATAGTACACTATGTTCATTACAGTTTTCATGTTCAAAAGGCATGGTATACACCTGAGAACCGCTGGCGAATAGTTCGTTCAAATTATTTTCACAACTCCTGGAGGAGAATCTGAAAGGCGAACTTTTTTATTCGTCGAAAGATCGACAGGAGATGGTTTGCGAGCTGCTCGTTTGGTGCGTGTGCCTTAAACTAATTACAAAAAGAAAAGTTGGTTTCAATTTCTTCATCAGGGAAGGTCCCTTCCCCCGGGTACATAATCGTTTGCTTTACAATTTTTTTTACATTAATGGTTTTATTCATCTGTTCCATTTTCTTCTACGTAGCATTAAAAATGAGTTCAATAATTTATGGACAACATGTATTTTATTTTAATGATATAACGGTTTTGACTTCTAAAATACACAAACTAAATTTAATTAAAAAATATTAAATTTAAATTAGATATTTAAAATATTTCCTTAGAAATCTATTTAGCCATGCATATAAAACACTTTTATTGCTTTCATTGTATGGTATTTATTATTATTATTATTGTGATTCTACGCATTCTATCAAGACATGAATACTTATCTTTTAAACATATCAATAATAAATTTTCAAATACCTGGTTCCTGCCGTTGTGATTTTATAGGCTTCTGGACTTATAAGGCCCAGCCTCCACAAAAGGTCACTTTCCTGATGATGTATAATCCTTCCTAAAATAGATACATTTAAGAGAAAATGCTTACATAAACAATGTTTAAATTCTGATATTGCTGATTTTCATTCTTTTCAAATTATAACCTATTTACATTAAACTATTTTAAAATTCGGCACCAAATCTATTTCAAATTTGCTGAACATTATATATATTCAATAAAACGTTATATATTTACGAATCATTCACTGATACCAAGCATACAGTAAACACTATTATTTACTAAAGAGTTAAACATAATTAGTACTAAAAACTGATGAATTATAAATATGCGCTTTTGATCATAAATGTTAGAATCACAAATATCAATAACTGAAAAAAATAGCAATTTTGTGCATTTTACAAAGGCTCAGAAACAATTTTGAATTGCTATTTGGGCCCAATTTCAATTGTTAATAATGTATTGCCCTCTTCTCTTTTTATTTACCTCATTTTGTGTACGATAGAGAGGTTATTGTGTATTCAAATGGACTCACTATTGTAATTATGTTGTATTTTCTTCTGAAACTTTTATATACAGTATAGGATCATTTCTAACGTCATCATAAATTTTTAACCGAGTTTATACATAAATTGCAAAAATAAAAGTAGTCGGTTATAGAAGTACTCTGTAAAATTTTATTTAAATAACGCATAGAGATTTCTTTGTACAATTAAACATTAGAAATTGTGCTTAAAATATTCATATAACCATTTTTAATATTGAAAATATTTAAGGTGAAGTAAATTATTGTGTTACAAGAGACGCATATCTTGGTAACAGAAAACAAAAAGGAAAACACATTTATTATTTTTACAAACACAGTAAGACATCATTCCTAGATTAACGTTCATTCGATGTAATGAGGTAATGTTATTTTGATAAATTTCACTTGGTATTTTCTTGTATAGTTCATCTTGTTTCTTAGTACTTCTGTTATAAATTAGATAACTCGTGAACTCTTATCAAAAAGACCTGACTGAGAAGAGAGATGAATAATATATGTATATAAAGTAATTGAGTAATACATTAGAGTATGAGTATATCATTATAAATTATACAAAATGTTTATAAGCGTGTAAAGTCCGTGTGTATTATGCCCAAAATACGAATTTGCACTTGTTTACTTTACAAATTAGGTTAAGCCATTTAATTCGTTTTGGCGAATTGCAAAAAGTAAATGAATGAATCATATTTCCTCTTTTCAAAAATCTCTACTATTTCTTATATGAAGGTATGCAGAGAAAGAAGATCTTCATTAAAAATAAATTTTATATTTTCATAGGCATGTTCATGTTTTTTTGAAACAATACAAATTAATATATAATAAATTTAAAAATAAAATAAAATTTGTTGATTTTTGGTCGAGCATTCCCTGTTAACTATGTTAAAATGATTTTAATGAATGCTGTTTTCAATGAATGCTAAAGAGTTTTGTCATCTAAAAATGCATTACAAACTCTAAAAGAGGTATTAGTGTAAATAACAGTGTCCCTTTGTTAAATTAATGAACGTAGAAAAAATAAATTATGGAGGAGAAGAATTGTATTTTATTAGAATTCTTTTCATAAATAGTAGTCAATGTAAAAACCTATAAAGGAGAAACGGTACTCAATATGAGAGTTGTTTGGCAACAAATTATCATAATTAAAAAAAATTTAAAAAAAAAAAAAGGTATGATAAATTATGTACTTGAAGAAATCTACTAAAATTAGGTTTTTTAATTTATGAAAATAAATGAAAAGTTCAAAAAACACTTTTATTATTTTAATTTTCTTTATACCTAAATACATTATATTTCTAACTTATAATAATTTAAAATTGGTAATTTTACAAAATTAAGAACGAATTTATAATTTTATTAAGAATTTTTCCATTTTTACTTCATAAAATTAATTTTCATAAATTTTACATTAATAAAAACTTAACATTAATCTTCTGATTTCATAGCTTTACATACTATAGTATGTAGATATAGGTAATAGAATGTATTGTGAGTACCGTACAAAAAGATTTCTGAAAATGGGCCATCAAATTCTAATAATATCAAAAATATACTTGAATTTATCAGTTCTGAATTCAAAATCTTTTTAATGAATTTTGTTAGTATAAATTTTAGTGTTAAAATTTATAAGACTATTTTGAAATTAAAATATCAGACTAAAATAATGGAAATTAAAGGTACAGTAACATCTTGAGATGGAATGTGGAAAAAATATTATTTGTTCCCTACAAATTTTATGAAATCCCTAGACCTCAAAGCCAAAGGTATAAGCTATTCTCCCATTTATTTTCTAAAATGATTTTTAAAAATAAGTTTTTATGTAAATTTAACAAATTTTATTTAAATGTTTAAATTATAATTTTGATATCTCAAACTTTTTCAAAACTTGTTTTCAAAAACATCTAAACATTTATTTGATAATCTATGTTATTAAAAATTTATGAGAGATATATGGTACTCTTGACATACAATTTTCCTTCTCTAGTTTCTGAAAACTTATTCTACATCTGTTTAAAATAAAAAAAATATTTTACGTTGCCACGACAATAAAATAAAACAAAATCATCAATTCAAATCGATTTTTGATGTAAAAACATGAGATCGCGAAAACGATAAAAACAAACGAAATTTCTTTCTGCACATTCGATTGTATAAAAATCGTATGTTTTCCGAAATTGTTCTAAAATATACAATATTATAAGTATCAGGTACATAATTAAGTCTCATTTTAAAAAATATTGATTGAAATGAATATCTCGATAAAGTCATCAAAAGCAAAAACAGAATTTTTCATAAAAGATAAACGTTTTAAATTTGACTTTTAGAAAATTTGCGTATTATGTATTTAAAGAAGTGTTTCAAATTCGAATATTTTTCTTTCTCTGTACTAAGCACAAAAAGATTCAGAAATATCTAAAAAAATTTCTGTATCTAAAATGGCTCCAAAAATTGAGTATAAACTTCTCGCTTTGTTTCTGAAAGGTCTAAAACAATGTTGAGCATTAAATGTTCATTTAGATTTAATATTTATAGAAGCAATAAATGCACATTGCAAAATGTATCAGAATAAAAAACAGAAATGAATAATCGATAATATTTTAACTAACAAAATCTTTTCGCCAAAGATCTAATTTCAAATACGCTCCATTAAAATTAAGATACACTCTATAAAATTACACAAAATTAAAATACACAAATTTAATTTATTAATTGCACAAAATTAAGATGCACACTATAAATTTGAAATTTTGCTGCTGTTATTATTTTTTGTAACGATTCAATATATTAGTATTGCTTATATAAATTGCTAAAATATGTTTTCTAATAGAAAAAAATATTATAAATATCAAAATGAGCTCTAGAACAGAACTTGTGTTGAAACTTGGAAAATTATAATTCTAATATCTATCTATAAACCCAAAAATAATATCTATCTATAAACCCAAAAATAATATATATCTATAAATCCAATATCTAATATCCAAAGGTATAAAAAAAATTGTGCAAATTGTAAATAAAATTAGAAAAGGAAGAAAAACAGTCTTTTAATTTGATAACCAATAGAAACGAGATGTTAGAAAAATTCCTAATGTATGTGCTGTTAAAATTGCCTTATATACTTTTACAGCCATGGAAGAGGTGTTCCGGCAGATACTATTCGAAAAGTATTCCGGGAAGAAATTATAAAGTTCAAAAAATACTTTGAAAGCAAAGAGAGAAAAAAGGATTATATTTGCTAAAAATCATACATCAAAGTCTCATTATTTTTAAAACAATGAATAATTCAATGATGAACGTTAATTCGACGTTTCGCACCTTTTTAACCATTGTTTTTGAATTGTGATTATTAAATCAATCATTAAAGAATTTTTTTTTCTGATTTTCAATCCTCTTGAATTCTGCCGATTCTGGTTATCAGAAATTTTTGTTCTTGGTATCTTCAATATTTTTTCTTAAATGATTATTATTTTTGCTACTTGATAAAAATTATATCAATCCTTGATCAGTTTTAAATAAGAGGCATAAGACTGATAAAATTATATGATTCTTTAGTTTTTACCAAGTGGTAATTCTAAACTAAAGAAATTGCTCTTCTCGTGGCGATGAAGATAAGCACCCCCCCCCTCACAATTGATTTCAGGGTACGCCACTGCAACGTTTTTAGAAGCCACGGTTGATTATATGTTGGGCGGTATCCCAATTGAGGTATGTTTGGCCTCCCGAAATGTTAATCCTAAAATACCATTCTCAATGCTAAGCATATAAGTGGTTTGGTTCTTGTATAGCGCTGTCTGTCTGTAAAAGGCTTGAAAAAATCAGGTCTTATTGACGGAGTCATAAATAAAGTAACACACTAGATGTATTGATGAATAACTTAAAACTAAGTGCTTGAAATTATTCTTATTCTTTATTATTTATTCTTCAGAATTTAGGTTAAGGGTCACATTGCATGTTTTAAACAGGATAATGAACCAAAATATACAGTTAAAATTATTAAGCTTTCATTGTTATGCAATTATATACACCTTTTAAATCTCTCGATCACATTGTGATAAAAAACTTAGGGTTTCAAATACAAAAAAAATTAACTGTGCAAAACAATAATAAGAGTGAAGAACACCTACAAGCAGTATTAAAAGCAAAGGAGGTAAAAATACACAGAGAAATAACATAAATATTTTCAAATCAATGCACACCGTTCGGAAAGTGTTCTAAATGCAAGAAGAATATTCAATGAAATATTAATTTATGTTTCTTGAAAATATTTTTAAGTAATTATATTAAGTATGTACCCAATTTTGTGTGACTTAAAAATCTGTAAATACAACGGTAAAGTTACGGAAATTAAAATATTATCGATGCTTCATTTCTGTTTCTTAATCTAATACATTTTGAAATGCGCATTTTATTGTTTTTGTTTTTATAAATATTAAACAGGAGCAAGTATTTAATTATATTGTTTAACACCTTTAAGAAGGAAAATAGAAGGTATATACTTAAATATAGGAGTCACTGTTCGTTACTAAAGAACTAAGATAATATTCATTATTGTGTGAGCATAAAAAGTACTTTTAATACCACGTTAATTTTTGAATAAAATTTTCAATTTCATCAATTTAAATAAGATTCAATACATAACTTTTAATTTGGCTTTTCAGTTTTTCTTTTCTTTTTTTTTTATCAATAATAGTTTTAAAATGTTTTTATGTGTAGTGATAAATTATTTATATTTTTAACTTAATCTATATAAAACACATATTTTCACAATCGTGTAATGCTATTAATTTTGCTCTCAAAATTGGCATAATTTATAATTATATGAATAAGATTTTTTTTTGTTTGTTTCCAAAGCATTATTAAAGTATCTACCTCGTTTAAATATCGTCTCTTCTCAAGTGTTTTCGAAAATTTCTAACAAACACTTCACTCAAACTAATGTATAATATGTAAATTATGAGTTCCATTATTTTTCCAAGTAAAATCCTTAAAGTGTAAATATGCGCCAAGGGATGAATTTAAGCCTTCATTAAATGATTCAAATAACTTTTAGCTAGATTTTATTAATTCATTAAATTTATTCCCTTGCGGGCATTTTGAATGGCGTGTAACATTATCTTAGTTCCACAAAATAGTTTGACTCTTTAATTTAGACACAGCAACGTAAGATTTCGAACCTCTTTAACCTTTAGAAGTTCCATCACGGAATGATGGATTTCAAAATATCAAATGAGAATAAATATTATCAAATGATGATATGTTCTTTATATATATAGGGTATCTGTAATGGTACTCGAGAAAGTTGTTATATCGGAGAATAGAAAACGCTTCTTAAGTATGTATGTAATTTGTTAGAAATAAATTTTCATGAAATGGAATGGAATCATCATAAAATGGAAGAATGTATACTTACCATTATTTTGCATGGTAGCCCCCTAGGAAGAAAAAGAAATTTTGATTATTATTACAATAAAATAATTCCATAATAACTTCATTCAAAAGACTGAGATTATTGCAGTCATGATACGAGTAACTAAAAAGAGTTCTACTTTATATTTTACTGAAACGAAAATTCTCTTGACATGGAGATGATTCAAAGCAATGTGATTAAAACATTCTTCATTAATGTTATATTGGAATTCTAACATTGTTATGGTAATATCTTTTTTGTTCGTAAGATTAATATTGATTGACACAGATTAAGATTAACACAGATTGAATTAAAATATGATCATCTTGAATAAGGCTGACGTCAACTAACTATTTACAAGTCATTAACATAATGTTAATCAACTTTTCTCCAAAAAGTGTAGTCTATACAGTTCATTTGAATGCAACAAAGGGCATTCGAAATAGCTAGAAATAATGAAAGTTTCTGTGGAATTAAATTTTTTTACCAATTTTTGAAAATTGTTCTTAAACAATTTTTAACGATGTAAAAAAATTACAATAAATCCTTAATATACATATATGGAACCATAAATGATTTCAAAAACTATGAAATGTATAAAAATTAGAAAAGTTAGGAATCCGAGATGACGCTTCCCGGCAACGTTTCTCATACAAAGGAAAATAGACATTAACAGAGACTTCATCAGTCAGCCATGTAAATTTTGAGCAATGACCCCTCCCTTTAATCTTGGCGAAGAATTTAGTAACTATTTTGGTGACTTGGCGACCAAATGTAAGTTACCTATTAGGATTCAACCTAGGCTATAACTCTACTGAGAAGAAAGTTACGGTCTTTCCTGGAATTTTCCCTGGGCCGTCATACCTGGCCGGAATATGTATAAATACACCAAGAGTCTCAGGCTCTCTGTTTTTGAGGTCTGCTTCGGAGATCGATCGGGAAATTAAGTGGGAGCCATCGGCATGGAAATGGACCTGCCGAGGAATATGGAATGAATGCACTGCTTATTATTGACGAATTACGTTAAAATAGGGAACATGTTACAATGGAATAAAATAATCTTGTCATTTTATGGAAAGATTATTTTATTCCATCGTAATATTTGGAAGCGTAAAAATGTTTATTCCTTAGTTTTAGAAGTTTATCAGTTTGCTAGCAAATAACTTGTTGAGTGAAATGATTTGTATCCTAAAAGCATGTTTAACCATGCCTCTGTGTCCAAAGTCAGATACATCAAGTAAAACTACTTTTATATCTATTTTGAATTTTCATTATCTCCAGTTTTAAGCTTATTCGATACATTACACAATACAAATAATTTTTGATTAGCTTTCCTTTATAAATATTTTTTTCATTTGTTCTTTATCATTTAACTTCATTACTAAAATTTGATAGCAAGTTCTAATTGATTACTGAACAGCGGAATCAGAAGTAAATAAATTAAACTTTTTCCTTAAGAATATATCAACTAAAAAAAATATACAATGCGCACAAGCAAAAATGTATAAACAAATAATCTGCCAAATAAAAATCGAAGGTTTTCATTGTATTAAAACACAAAACATACTTCTATATCACCATTGAGTAACAAAGCTCTGAAATCACATATGAAACAGTAAATCTATTACCGTTCGCTCAGACGAAGGTCATTTCTAATCACAACGGTTGTGTAGTTGAGAAATCCGCATACTAGACAAACCACCACCGGTTTCATCAACTTTTTCTCACACTTATGACTTATTGAGTACAGCAAATTTAATATGCTTCAGATCATAAATTCTTTATCACGTCATGATGACCATCAACATCGGCTTAACGACTACTTTTTCAGAAAATTCGAGAATAGCCAATCACAGTGTCCACACAAACCGAATGGAAGGAATTATACCTCAATTCATTACGGTCAGAAATCAATTCTCGATATTTGGCAAGAATTTCTGTGTTCACCACTGTAGACACGCAATGGAAAAGTTCTGAGAACTGTCGTGGATATATTTTCGTATTTTATTTTTTTCGATCGGGAAAATACTTGCCAAGTAAAGGTATGGTTAGAAAAAGATTTTTAGATAGAAAAGATAACTGATTGCTTCAGGAATTGATTTCCGATTTTTAGGCAACTATATAATTTTACCGAAAAACCGAAAATTAAGTAAGACTTTGATTTACGTTTTCATTTTATAAACATATAGAAGGATTTTATTATATAACAAGTGATTAATCCACTAATAATAATCAATATTCTGTAAGATATAATACTAATGTTCTTTTTTTTATAAATAACGGTGTATGATCATGTATTACATTTATTTTTAATTCACAAAATGCACGTAATGTGAAGGATAATGATAATCTATGTTTAAAAGTAATTTAGTCGCTCAAGGTCATTTATCGATATTGAAAGGAATTATTTACATCTACTGGCACTAAAGTTAGTGATCAATGAACTAAATTTAATATTGATCTACAAATAAAGAAACACCTCCATTTTTACCATGGTTACGCCACAATTGTAATTGCTAAGTAATTGATTTTTGATGGTTATGTCAATAACATGCTACGCGAGCTAAATGGCAATCTATGTAAATAACTATCATTTGGCAAGGAGGGAAACCGTAATGAAATAACGCAAAATTGTGGAGCTCATTTAATTAATATCGACTACATTTGAATAATAGATTATTCTTTTCAGTTAGGAAATAAACAATCAGCACCAAATATAGAAATATGTACGAAATGAAATTTCAATGATAATAGGAATACATAGATACAAACACAGTAGAAAATAGCTGTAGACAATAATTTAAAAGCACTCCAAAATGGTATGTGGTTTCTAAAGAATACTTTAAATTATTGCTTTTAAATTTGAAAAAAAAATCATTTGTTCTCGCTGCAAAAAGTAATTATGCAGGAATGTTACTGAAACAACTAACATTATTTTGTGCACTGAACAAATACATTTTTATTTATCTTTTTTTTTATTATATTTATCCTTTATTTTATTTATTTTTATTATATTTATTTTTTTATTATATGCAACGCAAAAGTTTCACTCTGTTGCTTTATAAAAAAAACTATAAGTGAAATAAAAAAAGATATTTCTGGATTAAAAAAAATATGGATAACGATGTTGGGTGCAGTTTGTAGTGAATATTTACCATCCTTTGCCCACTATTTTACCACTTACCCATTTGCGAAAGAATACTCAATAGCTTTTACTGAGAATGAAAGTTATTTCATCATCTAGGGAAGATGATGTTATGAAATACTGCGTAAAATTTATTTAAAATACATATTAAGTGGTTAACGTGTACTCCACGTGTGAAAAAGATCCTTTGTGATGTTAATAGTTTTATAGCGCCTTCCCCCTCAACTAACTTTTTGGGAAACTTTTAATTGAACTTGTTTGAGTTGAAAGTCTCTACTAATGAATGAAATGTGATTTATTTAAATTAAATTAGAATTAGTGAAGTGGAATGAATAGAATTGATTAAGCATTGAAAAAGTTGAGTAAAGAGCCTTCCGAGTAACTCAAGATGAATTTATTTAAGGTAAGTCAAACGAACCCTCAACGTAAATTCGTCTAAGGCTTCAAAACGATAATATTGGTACGAAGAAATATTTTTAATTTATTTAAATTTAAATCAGACGAGTACAGGAATTACTTACCACAAATAAAAGTAAATTAAAGATCAAATAATGAATATTCACTGATCTGAAAATAAACTTGGTTATTATAGCAGTATGAATTTTTATTCATTGGACTGTTATTTATTCACTATATAAATAAGATTTATAATGGAATATGAAGGAACGTTTTGGTTAATTTCAAGGTTAGCTTTTAATTCTATTGCTTCATTTAGTAATGAAATTTATTCGAAACCACCGCTACAACTTTTCCTTGCGTTTTTTCATAAAATTTGGGGCACAAAAAAATTTTAAGAATTAAAGTGAACTGTATTTCCTAATTTTTCATATAATGCTTTCTGACAATATTATACGCATTTTCTTCAGACAACTTCTGAGAAACAGTTATAAGGAAACAAGAAAAAAGATAAGACGAATTTATATTATGAGCAGGAGATATAATTGTATATCTTCTATTAATAGTTGGGTTTTGTCCTGTTATCTTTTTCTACTATGGTGTCATTATTAATCAAAAATTAAAACAGTCAATATAATACATAATCCAATGAATAGAAAGTCACTCAGTGATAATAGCCAAATTAATTTATTCATATCTATGAATTGATCAAAATTCACAGATCTGAAAATTAATCATCACAAGTGAGTCCAAAAGATTCCTTTTCACAAGGTACGTTTTCAATTACTGTCTACCATCTGCATCATGCAAAGTATTATCATGTGTGAGAAGGAACACATCGAAAATTTGTGAAACATAAATATTTGATTTTCAATTGCTTCTCGGTCTTTGAATGGTTGATTTCATTTGTTTCTTAGTCTCTGATTAAAGCGACTATTTTTTGTGCTTCGAGTATAACTTCAATTCCATTTCAAGTTCTTTTACCTGTATATACCATATTTATGGGACAAACTTAGGTAACTTAGATGACAACCTTGACATTATTCCGAAAACCGATAATAAGAGGTTCGTCACCAATACGATAAAATGTTGCTCTGTAGTGGCACAAAAAACAGTTTTAAAGAGAAATGATTTTGCGAAGAAATTTCAAGAATAATTTATCATGGGTTCTCCTCGGTATTTTCCATTTACTAATTCTTGGGGAGAACTCAAATTACGCTAATTTTATTGAGAGCTTCTTCTAGTAAATGAATCGTAAATATTTATATTTAATCTATATAAGTTCAAGTGCAGTGAATAAGTTTGATAAGACGCATTTATAAGCAAATGTGAGTTTAATATTAGAAATTGTGTGATAATGTGACCGGAAATTGTCAACGCAGAACTTATACTTGTGCTGATCATAAGAATATAGAGATATGGTTAGATGATAGTGTTAATTATGATTTGTGAAGTAAGGATGATTCGGATCCAGCTCTCAAATTCTTCTAATGACTCGGACCCGGTTAATCAACAGCAGTTAAGTGCCTTTTTATAGTATGAGTTATTATACTAAGACGTGTGTAGGGATTAATCACAAACGAAATAGTAAGTATTTTGGGTGGCGATTATTCTAATAATCGAATAAACACAATTGAGTTCCTACTTTGCTTTACTGAATTCATTAGTGACTATTACTTACAGATGGAGGATTGAAAGATTCAGAGAAACAAGTAATCGCGGGTCATTACAAAAGCTAAGATTAATTTGTATGAATCGATAATGATTTCCATGTCTACTTATATGATAAGATAGTGTAAACAAACAGTTGTGTTAAAAATGGACAGCCATTTTTACTCAGCATTACAATAAAATAACACAGCATTAAAGTATATAATGTATAAATCAATAGAATTACAAACATATAATTCTGATGGTCTGTATATGAAAGATGGCATTTCAAGAGCATTTTTTAAAGTTATAAAATCTAAATTAAATTCTTGTAAAAAAGCTCATTTGCATCGTATTATACGAAAGGAATTTGAGCTAAAAACTATATTTTAAATTTGAAGTTGAATCTATTTTCAGGCTGAAAATTTTAATTTTAAAAATAAGTCCTATTTTATAAAAATCAAATTACAGTCAAAAATTGTTAAATTATTTGGAATGTTATATTTTCTAAGCCCTCCAGAAAATTAGGCAATAGATTTCCTTTCTTCACTGCTCACTTATATTCAAACTTAAACGCAATTTTAGAATGGTATATTGAAGTTCTAATTAATAAGAAATAAATATCGTTTAAGCACTTACTGTTTTACAATATTAGGCTTAATGGATTTATACATACGATAGAATATAAAATAAGAAAGGGAAAGGTGGTGAGATCCATTTCGACGACGTTCCAGATTATTCTGTTTTATACTAGCTGGTATACTCGTCCATCGCACAGAGATATTGAAAAATATAACAATGTAAATCGAAGGTTGAAATTTTTCGAATGAGGGTCAACTTTTAAATAACATTTTGGGTAATTTTAAGAGAAACGCGAGAGATTATTAGAATTAGGATATTATTATAATATATCCGCCCTTTTTTAGAAGAAAGGCAAATGTATATTCCGTATGCCGTCTGAATACAGTTTGAACTGTTTCGATAGATTTCTGGATGAAAATATTTTTTATAAAATTTAAAAGTCCTATATTTATAGTTTTCAAAAACTTACAAAAATTGGCTAGTTAATTTATATTTCTCAAATGGTGCAAGAATTGTAAATTTTCTATATTTCGTTCAAGAGCTATCTCGCACCACGTATAAAAATATCGCTTCAACATTATTTGGAAAAGTCTTCAGAACATCGAAGAAAATTATGAAAAAATAACACACACATTAATTCAAGAAATTAAATTCAAAAAGAAAAGTTTTTTAGTAAATCTATAAGGCTGTCATTTGTTGGTGATAAGAAAAGGTGAAAAAGTGGGTTTTAGAAAAAAATTCATCAAAAATAAAGTTGGGATTTTTGACAACACCAAAGCTCCCTAAAAATTGTTGGAACAATATGATCAACGATATGGATTTGCATAGCGGACAACAGATAGACATTTAATTTTATTTATAAGATTAAAGTTTAATAATTTTCATCTTGTGCAAAAGTGTGGAGTAGAAGAAATTCAAAAAAGCCTTATGAATGAAGGATTTTCTCTTATTTCGATTATTTATGGATTAAATAACCTTATGCATACTTTCAAAGACGCTCTAAAACAAATTAAACAGTAAACATTGGATTTCATTAGTCAGAAAAGATTTTGTAATGGAACATTACAAAATCTTTTAATTATTACTTTTCCCAAATATATATATTATTACTTTTCCCAAAGTGACTCAAAGTTATTACTTTTGATTCTTAATTGTTATGAAATTAAAAAATTTACATATTTTGGAATTTAATTAAATGGTCTGAAGGTTTTTGAAAAGTATTAAATCATGTGTTGTGTGTATTATCAAAACATTGGAATTACTATGTTTTGAAAGTGTGCCGTTATCATAAACGATATTAAACGTTAGCTCAACATTAATGGAACAATCTGAATACATTAAGGTTTTTATTGATTTGACCGAAAAGATTTTTTTATTTATTCTAGCAATTTAGTCGGGCTTCGGCCATCAAAGCCGAAGAGAAACACAATAAATATCTCAGATGACCATCAGAGAGGAGTGTAAGAGCAAGAGTGTAAAAGCAAAAGAGGGCATTGGGCGGTGCTTTTGGTTATATAGCAGGGATCTTTCATAATTATAAACTTAATTAAATAGTACTATAAAAATATTTAAAAAAAGGCATTATCATTACACACTCTCTCTCTCTCTCTCTCTCTCACACACACACATATATATATATGTGATATATATATATATATATATATATATATATATTTTATTTGTGTGTGCGTGTGAGACTGTCTGATGACCTGCATAACTACATTCTTTTAACTGGTTTTTTTTTCTTTATCCCAATAATCTATTTCAGCATTCCACTCAAATGCATCTGCCAAACAACTTTATGTGTTTTAACGGCAACAGTAGCCTTAATCTCAGCTTGGTATAAAAGCTGATGGAATGTTTTTCGCGCTCTCTTCTGCTCTTTTTTTCTCTCGCTTGTGATGTGAAACTGTGTCGCTCAGCGCTCTGTATTGGAATGCAATTTTTATTGTGATGTATTAGTGGGAAACACCTACAACATTAAATAAGATACTCAAATTTGACAATGGACTGCTATTTTCACGACTACATCTCTCTCTCTCATTATATATATATATATATAATTCAATCTTGTCGAAACTTTTTTTATTAAGAACGTTTAATCAACCAAGTGTTTCATGTATGTTAGGCTAATTTTTTATAAAAACATAGATTATTCAAAAAAATTATGGTAAAATGCGTTTATTTTACCCTTAAATAGAAAATTGCTATGTAATATTTATTTTTAGTTAAGCGAATAAAAATTCTAAAATTCTTTTGTTTTATTTTGTTTTCTTTTTTTTGTATTTGATATCTGATCAAATCAAATACGGATGAGTTCGAAATTTTTAAATTAACGGACATTACTCAAAGTTAACTAGTATTTCAAGATTATTCCCTTATAAGACATCACATTAGAAAAACAATGATAACGTTACACGACGACATATTTTCCCTCAATTGCTCTTTTAAATACCTGTCGTTTTTTTTAATAAAACAATTTCAGTTATCGACGCGTGCCCATTGATCGGGCGAACAAGGCCTATTTGGTAATTATTTTTGAAACAAATCTGCTCATTTTTGATATACTGCAGTGCAAAACTTTCGCTTAATTCGTTTATAAGCAATAAACAGGTTAATTTAAGTAATATAGATTTAACTGTGTTCTATCACACATAAATTAAAAACTAAGGAAGAAAAGACAATTTAAGCACGTCAGAAATATTGCAAAACCGACTGGCGATTTCCGAATGTTGACAGTCATTAAACGGGAGAACATGTTTATTCAATAGTTTCAACTGTGAATTCCATTAAATGTTAACTTCAATTAATGCCATGAAGCACATTCCTTTGCACCTGAAATTCTCCAAACAAAGAATTTAATGTGTGAGGTAAAGACTATTGGTCAAGGCCGAATTAAATTAAAGCGCCAACTTCCTTTACCATTCACATTTAAACAAATCAAAGTCCAAATTCCGAAAATAAAAGGAAATCAATAAAAATCAAGAATGCCAAATACAAATGTCATTCCTATTGGTTCTACCAACAGGGTGGAGCCATTGTTTTTTTTTTTTAAAAAAAAGTAATTCCCGACTGGAACTTGACCTTTAATTTCTGCAACGACTATAGGACACCGCCCTGAATCGCACGTGCCAGCCCTGTTTTAGTAGCCCCTTTTATATTTGTCTTGTTCCTTGTCCAAACCCGAGTCTTGGCTTCATTCCTCCTCAACATAGCGTGACACGCACTGAGGGGGAAAAAGAACAAAACACGAGTTAAAAAGAAAACGTTACGTTGGTCATGGAGGTGTTTGTCATTTGACCACGAGTGGTTGACGAATCGAAGCACGCAATTATTAGAATTTTCTCTAGATGGGACTTGATTATGGTGGGGCGGATTCATAAAGAACAATTGCCGAGCAGAAAGTGATTTTTTCTTTCAAAACGTCAATAGATGGGATGCATATGAAAGGATTATGATGTTTTGAAAAAGTTCTATAGAAAAGTTGATGTACGTATTTTTGTGGTTCCAGAAATATAAAAGTTTTTCCTTTTTGTAAAACACTATGATATAAGGATTAAGTGAAAAGCAATATTTTCATGCTATAACTGTTTTATTCGATATTCAAAAAATTTGAAAATGCACTTCTCTTTATTTCCTGTGACCGCAGTAACCCAGTGGTCATAGTAGCGGACTCGCTGCCGGTGGATTTCGTCGAGTCGTTGTTTCGAGCCTTGATGTCATTAAAGATCCACCGTGTGTCCGGGGCTGATGCACGTTAAATCTGTCGGGACCCAAAGTCCTCCCGTTGGCATGGTGTGGAAGTTAGGAGAGGGAGGAACCAGCTGAGGTGTCGTCCTCGTCACTTGACCAAGATTCAAAATTTCGAGGTTCGTCGCCAATAGCCCTCATGTTGCTTCCAGTGCGACGTAAAAAAAGGAAAAACAAACAAACAAAAAAAGGAATCTTTGTTTCTATATGTCGTTGGTATGCTTAGAACTTCAAAAGAGGGGGATACACATGCAGATGAGGTTAAAGCAGCGAGGTTGTGACGTTGGGCTATTCACTTTTTTCTCTTCACTAATCTCGGAGATTTTTTTTATTATTATTAGAATTGCATTCAATTACAACTCCTTGCCAACCAAATGAAACGTGATTAGGCAGATTAGATGAAGATGCTGCTCCCAGTGCGATGTGTGAATTGAATTATAAATAGTGATATATAAGTGGAATAGAATTGAAATGAAAGAGAAGGGAGATAGAAGACAACGACAAGCTGATAGAAGTTGTAAATTGGTGTAAATCATCGCAATTAATCGTTGAAGTTGAAAGTCGTTGGATTTGACACCAGATCAGAATAATAGGAATCGAATCTGCTATAATAGAGAAGTACTTAAATCGGAATGAAATATTTGGAAAACCAAGACTATTATTTGAACAGAACCAGGATAAACTTAGTTAATAGGATTCGATAGAGAGGGATGTTGTATATCCTTCAGTAGATAATAAAGTGCGTTGTCCTTTCTTACGTATCTTCAGTTGGAGGTTTGAACATAATGACTATTTAATCAGACTTTAAGATGGTTGTTCTTAATTAGATTTTAAGAGCAACCACCGATTTTTTTTCCCGATGTGTTTGCTCGACTTGTAACGCACTAGTGAGAAAGAGATGGAATGGAGCCGAAAAACGAATATTACATTACACAAAATATGCATGTAGCCTATAGGTACGATGAAAATGATAAAAATCGTGTAACTAATAAAACTTTTATGGCAAAACAAGCACTCTTTTAAATCAAGTATCTCATTTCGTATGATTTAGATTTTTACGAAAAAAGGTACATGGATACGATTATAACGTTTGGAAATCAACTATGGTATGTAATTGGGCTGTATCTCGTTATTCCCTTCAACTAATTCTGGGAAGTTTTTTATTTGAATTGCTTTAAAATGAAATTTGATTCACGCAGATTAGATTACGGTTATGAAAGGTAAAGAATTGATTAAATAAATTAAAATTATAAGCAGCGATAAAAAGGATAATAAAGAGTTAGGGAATTGGAAGTTGAACTAGAGTTAATATGAGACGTCCGAATAAAGCCGTTCGTTATCAAAGAAGCGGTCCGAGAGATGTTAGATTAAATAGGAGAAAAGTTCCAGGCTCGAACCCTCAATTATAGTATGTTTACTCTCTCGAACCCAAGTAAATTAGTAAGCAATAAATTAAATTTGTATTCTAAACTATAGTAAAAGCGCGTCTAGGTAAAAATTGCCACAGAGATAGTGGACATGGATAAGATATTAAATATCAATAACTTGAATAAAAAGAATTTGACAGTGCAATTTAGTGAATTAGAATTTGATAGTGCTCTTCATTTGACAGTACAATTTAGTGACTGTATTATTAGACTTATGACTAAAAGTTAATAAAGTAATAATCAGGTGAGCTTTACAATGGTAATTAGATAAGATAGAAACAAACGAAGATATATATATACCGAGTAATTGTATGGTTTTCGAGATGTTAGGTTTTCCTTAATTTTATCAAACATACCATAATTGCTAGTAGGGTCACGATTCAAGCACGTTTTACTTTAATAGTCATTTGTTTAAAATGAAATATTTTGGTCTAAAGACTACAAGGGTTTGTTATAAAAGTATAGATTTTAAATGCCATTCTATTTTCACTTTTTGCAACGTCCATTGTTGTCCAAGTAACCAATTAAAGGTATAATAAAATAGCATGAGTAATTCGTAGAAAATAGTTTGTTAAAAGGAAATATACCAAGAAGGCCTTTATTGCGGAAAATCTCTGGCAACTTTTACCTAAAATAACTTTTTAATGCTAAAAGTGTTGGGAAAGTGAACATTATGATATTTTAGTGAATATTTCGATGAGTTTGTTTTTGGGCAGGTTTGAAGTACCTATTGCGGGTTCACAGACATGCTCCTTAAGCCATTGGAACAAAAAGGAATTTCCAGCCGGACCAGTCATCAAACGCTTTCATTCCTGGAGAGAAAGGCGCCGCATTATATATATATATATATATATATATATATATATATATTGGAATTACTTCATAAAATGGATGAAGTTTTTACAAAAGAAAAATATGTATGTGTAATTTGAAATGAAAACGAGTTTCTCTACAATTCTTTTTCAAAATTACCATATTTAATTAGTTTTGAAAATTACCATATTCAATATGAGCAACAAAACCTAATTAATAGATACGGCCTTCCTTCCTTCCTTCCTTATTAACTCTACAACCATCCTACAGTCTAATTAAATCTATAAGTTCTAAACGCCAATTGGAGATAAGTAAGAGAAGGACAACATACTTCATTACCCATCAAAGAAAATGCATGATCACTTTCTCTCGAATTTCATTTAACTCAGTTAATCCTAGTATATCTTTAAATAATAAAGTCTTATCTTACCAACTCTCTCCTCCGATTGATACACTTCTTGATTATAGAAGTGTCAACTCTTATTATTCTAAACAGGAGTCACAGTTTTATTACAAACGATTAATTAAGATGATTCATTCCAATATGCAACATCTATTGGCTTGTCATTGTCTTCTATCTCCCTTCTCTTTCCTTTCAATTCTATTTCCCTAACACATCACTAACTAAGTTTCCTACACTTCTAATTTTGATCAAATTTATCTAATTACATTTCATTTTGTTGGTAAGGTGTTGCAATTGCATGCAATTCAAAATGCCAAAAATTCTTCGAAGTTAGCGGAAAGAAAATCACGAATACTTCAACGTCACAAGGCAACTGATACTCTAAAGTATATCAAATTTTACATTTCTTAAATTTCACTTTTAAAAAGTAGATGGAGCTTTGCCTTTTCCGTAGGAGGATTCGCGGAGAATATTTGGGAGATTTTGATAAATGTATAGAAAGTTCGAAAATTGGATTTTAAAATTGTACACACTCATGTGCCGCAGTATAGAAAAAAATATCTGTTTTTGAGTTTTTCTCAAAATGTGATTTTGAAAGATTCGGGTCAGTTTCCTGAAAACTACTTTATCCACGGTGTAACTATTTTACACATTATGGAAAGTGATCCTTTGCTAATCAACGAACATAATTTTTCCTCTAATAAACATTCACAAATTTTAGGTATTAAACAATATTTGTATGAAAATTAAGAGATATTTAAATCATAAAATTTAAAATTTTAAAAATTTTATTACTCTTAAATTTTGAAATGTTCAAGTTATTTATGTTCAGTATATAGAATGTTATACTTATAAGTATTCTAAAACTTTTTAAAGTTATAAATGCATTGGAGGTTTTTTGGAAGTTATAACTTACTTTACAAGAACTGAGAGACATATGTATTTTTAATATATCTAATTGTTAAAATATGATCTCCATATTGCTTTTAATTTTAAACCGTGAGAATTATTTAAATTTGGCTTAATATAAGCTGATTTCTCATGTCGTTCATGTTAAGTTATTTGTATAAGTCGTTTTTGAGTATTATGATACAAACTGAATGAGAAAGTCAAATTGTATTTTAAGATATAACCACCTTTTAATGAAATACAAATTCAATTATTATAATCCAAATTTCTAACACTTTTTATTTTTCAGATGTTCTAATTCTAGAAAGGAGTTATGATATCTATAAAATAATTATTTCAGAACTAGTAATTTGATATGAAAATCGCAAATGACTAATTAAATAATTTAATATTATCTTAAATTGAAGTTTAAATATTTTCATCCTCGTTCAGTATAATTGACCCAAAATTAGATTCACTGTCGTATAGTATTTGATTCTTTGTAATTCAGTTACATATCATGTAATTTTCAAGTCAAATTTAAATATTCTTTTTCTCATTTTAACATACATTTCGGCATAAAATTTTTAAGAGCAATCTTGTAATATTATTTTGTTTGTCATAAAGGAATTGACAAAATTCAGATGATTTTTTTCTCTTTTTGAGAACTTAAAAGAATGTCACTATCAATTAAAATGAGCTTTCGAAATTACAGGATGGGTTTTAGTTTGACTATCCATCTTTTGTTTAAGATAAATGTGCTTATTTTACCAAAAAATATTTGAACAGCTCTCAATTTCTTATGCACTTTCATTGCACCTTGTGCACATTCTTAGTACATTTATGAAGTTTAGCCTCATTCTGAATTTTTCCAGTGGTCAAGAACGGGAGAAAAATTAGAAATAACATAAAAGATTGTATTTCAATGGTTTCAAATTGTATTACTTTAATTTACAGATATTTATATATATATTTCTATGCCAGACTCAATCGCAAGCTTCAATAATTAGCAACAGGAAAAATCCATCATCAGAAAAATAAATAAACGCTTATTATTCTGCGGATCTGTCTGTCTTGGGTCTGTGTGCCATCCAGTCTATCAAAGATTTACTATTTCTGAGTAAAAAAGTCGCTTTGTGTGTTGCCTGATATCGAATACATCATATTCCACTCGCATAACAAAGGATATAACGTCAAATTCTTTTGGATTCCTAGCCACGTAGGAATTTTTGGCAATGAACAAGCGGGCTCGGCTGCTTGATCACCTACGAATCATCTGCAACTAGCAGTCCCCTTTCTGACACGAAAAGTCACTAAACGGTATGGCAGGAGACATTGAGTTTCCTAACCCAGCACAATCTTCACGTGGTGAAATCTGATATCGGAGCATGGCTTAGAGTTCGAATGTTAACATCACTTGCCATTACATTGGACATACTACCTTAATGCATAGGTACTTTTTCTTTGTTGAGAATGCTCCCGATTGTCCTAGCCACATCTCCGTCTCTTATACAGCATTCATCACATTTTAATTGTATATCCAGTGTTTCGTGATAATCATCTCACTTTTTTAATTCACCTCTTCTACACTTGTTTGACTTTGACCATAATTTGTTTGTGCTTTGGTACAAAATTGGATTTTTAAATGATATTTAATTTTTTGAATGTCTTAACTGTCTTTTGTTTTTTAACAATTTATTTTTCATCTTTTTGGTTATGGAAAAAAATGATAAATTGTGTGCATATGAGCATATCAACCATGTTTTACTTAGAGTAGCCAGATTTAGATTTCGCGCCATAAAGACACAATCAATCAATTTTGAGTATAATTTGTCCTCTTTTTAAAACGGACACACAATTGCCAGATATAAGTACCTCAATGTTCCCTGGCCCATAAAGTATACCTAAAAGCCCTAATGCGATAGTTTTTAGATTTATTAACGGTCTAATAAGAATGAGAAATAGGGTTGCTGTCAATGGCCCGAAGTAAAATTCTCTGCCATCAGTTATTGGTAAACTTTTAATTGTGTAATAAGTAATTTACCCTAATGAATAAATTTTTCAAATTTTATTTATAGCAAAGATAAGGTTGTATATATTAAAAGAGATGTCTTCTTAAGAAAATAGTACATTATTTTTCAGAATTTTGTTTTCACCATAATAATTTGTTTTCAACGTCGAAAAATATGTAAATTTGAGTTTTGAAGTATCACAAAAAGTATTTTATTACCATATTATTTCCTTTAAGCATGAATGCCATTATTTAAACGGTTTTCAACTAAAGAGCTAAGAAAACTAAGAATTTTAAAAGGATTCCTGATTTCTTTTAATATAATATGACTCTGAATATTCTTTTGTTTCTAAAAAATATCAGCCGAAATTCTTAACGTAATTCAGGTTAACAAGCTTTTAAAATAAAAAAAAAACGTGTATTAAGAAAATATAGGAATGTTCATAATGTTAAAATAAAAATAAATGAAGCTACCGATTTTTTTTAAAGAAATCATTAAAATGTTTTTTACGTGAACTTTAAAATCATTTCAAAATGCACAAGAAAGGAGTGCATATCGTTTAAAACATTCTGTAATTTTGTACATTAAAGTTTATCAGTTCTCCCTTTCTGAATCTTACCTTACATTAAAACAGTTTCAGTATCGAATAAATTTATTGATTTTTCACAAAACAGCTGATACTTTTTAAAAAAATCTTTTATAAATATAAAGTGTATAAAAGTCGACACAATTGGGCATTTAATACAAAATCAACCACTCCTTTTATGAGAGTCTGACTTGGACCAAAATGATTTCTATAATTAAATGTTTTGTTTGTGCAAATAAAATATAATTTCAAATTTCACCCAGAGATGACACTGTTTCGTAAAAGTAGCAAAAAGAAAACTTATGAACAAATACATAGTACATTTATTTCGTAGAAGGAAATGCACTAGATTTATGCAGATACATTTCATTTGCATGTGCAACCTCAACTCCTATATTTCCATTTATATGGTCTATGTGGTTCAAACCTCAAGTCGCCATTCCTGATTTGTAGCATCGAAAGAGAAATTGAACTAAAAAAACTATATCGACTAAATTCAATATCATACAGGGCTTTCAATGTGAGAAATTCGAAACTATTTTTGTTTGCACAACAAAACTTTTACACACACTAGTACCTCTTGTGAGAGACACTCCTATTTGATTGCAATAAATTTCCATTAAAGTTTTTTTTTTATCTAATATTTTACATGAAAACAGAATTATACAACATGTAATTATGAAGAGCACTTTAGATAGTCAGACAGTTTTTATTGATGGGCATTAGTTTATTATGTGAACATCATCGATAAATAAATTGAATGAAGTTCCCATTGTAAATTTAATATTGATAGATAACGATCCGTGTACTATGTTTCCGAAATGCTTTATGCAATATTTGATTCAATTACGACACACACACAAAAATGAAATAATATGGATAGCCTTCACCACGAAAATACTTAACGTAATAAAACCTCCCGATATCTGAACAAAAACAATGTATATTAAAAGTTTGATAAGGAAAATAAAAGCTGCTCAGGTAGATAAGCACGAATGACAAAGATAGATGGAACTTTCTGAGAATAAAAAGATGTTTACTCATAAGCGAAAGAGAGGATGTTTCTTGCATACAAGCAACATTGAAATGACACATTAGACATGGTGAAATATAAGGATGATGCATAAAAAGTTACAAGAGAAAATATCGCTCAATTATTCAAAGAAAGAAGCAATTTTCTTCTGTGTAACAAGTTTTTTTTTTTTTTTCATGTTTCTCGCAGCAGGAAAGCGGAACTTTCCAATCCATCATTTGCCATCCTATTTATTTGGCCGAATAGAATTCTGATGAAACCTATCGATACGGAATATCATCGATTGAAAGGGGGGAAAGCAGCGGGTGGAATAGCGATTTATAGTGAAATTGCATAACGATTAAAATTCGAAGTTCAGTAAAGCGTAAATAATGATTGTTTGCTTCCGAAATTTCTTCATTCTTATAATATCTGCGCGACTTATAAATTAATGAAATCTCTTAAAGAGATGTCATTTAATTTTATAATAGTCCATTGGAAAACAAAAAGAGATATGACATAAAAAATTAATTTTTCAAAAAAAAAAAAAAAATATTAACATTTTTTTGCAAAAACAAAGAGGTACATAAGAGTGTCAAAAATAAATTTAATATTTCTAACATTTAAATGCAACTTTGCTAAGCATAATAATAAAAATAAAATTAGGGTGTTAATTGGGTTATATAAAAAATTCCTAATTTCATAATATTGCAGCTAAAATTCGGATTGAAAAATAGCAGTAACGACTTAGATGTAGTATACACCTGGATGCTATATTTGATTTTTTTTCGCCAACTTGACATGCGTGGTATTTAGGCCTAACATGGTGTAGGAAATTTGGCATGAAAAGCCTCATCACCACACAAAAAAAAGGAACACCAATCTAAGTATATACTGCGTCAGCACTGCAATTACTTCACAATGCCCTTTTCAACCTGTTTACCCTTCGCAATCTAGATTTGTTTTGATATGCAATCAGACGTTTTATTGTAATGCTATTATGCTAGATTATTGTTCTGCTATCAAATTTTATAAATGAAGAATATACTGAGAGTAAATTTAAAAAAATCTGCACCAAACAATAATCCAGTATCAAAATCGATAAATTTCAATAGTTTTTCAAAACTTTCAAAATTCGTCTCTTGTTTCGCACTTTCAAATATCTTATGTTATTTCATTTTCAAGTTGTAGCTATAAGAACCAGCTTTGAACAATGCAATAATTAAACCGATTCATTATGCTTGTGTGGGCGTAGTTTCAGAAGACACATAATGATCTCTACTAGTAATAACGATTACGATCATTACGCAGAATAACCATTGAAAACGCATCTGTAGTAGATTTAATCCTTTGTTTCGGTAATATACGTAAATTATAATGCGATCTTGGAGCTCGGGGGAGTAAATTGAAAGCAAAATTGATAACCATGTTGCGTCATTTCAAACTTTGAATTATATATCACAATTATTCATCTCTTGCGGATTGCATAGCGTCTCGCCAATTCCGCAAATGTTGAAAGGGAAAGCATTCTTAATAATCGCTATACATGAACTGTAAATTATATCATTAATACTACTGAGTGTGCCTTTGATATGTGAAAGGATCGTTGTACATCCTTTCAGCTCTCTAACAAATAGCATAGTGGGTAGCAATTTCTAAACTAAGCCCGGTTTCTGAATTTAGGAGTCCGAATTTAATTTGATGAGAAATAGTATGTACTTTAGACGAAAGAGCATAATTTCTTCAGAGTAACTTTCAAAAAGTGTTCATCATATACATGTAACTATTATTTTGACATTGTTGTTCGTTGCTGTAGATCAGTAGCTCCAAGCAGGGGCGTTTCAGGAAATCTAAGGGGCCGTTCAGGATCAACTTCCGTCCTCCTGGGCGAAAAGCTTGATAAATGCTAAACGTTCGCTGATAAATAACTAAACTAAACTGGTAAGCACTAAATTTGATACTCTCGTGCTGAAAAGCTTGATAAATACTAAAAATCATCGAATATATATTTCAGAAAATAGTCATATACGTCTTTTAAGAAAGATCAGTCCATATTTAAAGTAGATATTGGTACACACACACATAACAGGTTTATTCTCAATCAGTTTAGGCTAGTACAAGAATGAGTGGGAGTATGTGCAGTATACTTCGTGGGGACTAACAAGGTCTGTGTTCCGGTTCGATAAACAAAACATTTTTCCAAGATTGCAAATTTCACGACAAGATTAAGACTTCCGCCGGGACGCCACCTCAAATTTCCAAGTGTCATGTTAATCCTATGGAATTTCTTTCTTTTTTTTTCTCAAAGATAAATTGCTGTTTTAAACTGCATGGTATAAAATGTAATTGAAAGAGGAAAAGAATGTTTCAACGGGATTATTGTTTTTTTTTTTTTTTATTTATTTACTTTTGACTTTCGGATATATTTTTAAACATTTATTAAATATCTGAAAAATCACAACAACGTTATTGATTTTAAGATCAGGAGTTGTTTTTTTATTCTCCTGAAGAAAAGCGATCAGTAATTTCTTTTCAAGAAAGTAGAGCCAAAAAAGGTTGGGAGCATATATTTTATAACACAAATTCACAAAGTGTGACGTAATACCTCAAAGGGGTGTGGTTGGTAATCAGCCCAGACACATTTGTAAGAAAACTTTAAGAAATAATAGAAGAGCAGTGGGGATATGGGCGACCTTAATTAATTAAAGAATGTTTAAAATAAATGCTTAAGCAAATTTGCCGGCACTTTTATCTCTAAGAGAAAATAACATAACAGTTTCAGTAAAAATTTTGCTCAAGACTACAGAAAATCATGAACGTGTGTACAGAAATGTCAAATTTAGGACGATCTCGTCAATAACCAAATATTACAATTTTTGCAACAGCTCGACAGTTGTTAAAACATTTTTAGAAACAATTTAAATACATCCGTATATTCTTTATGGAATCGAGTGTGATCACTATCTAGAGTAACTTTCACTACTTTCCGTGCTTTTAATTACATTCCAAACAGCTAGTTCTTTCCAAGGCCAATTTTCATTGAGGATATGATGAATATCATACATTCTTTGACGTCATGTAGCAAGCGAAGTTTAATTATTTATTCACATATAAAAAAAATATAAGTTTATACATACAATTTATGACGTGACGTCTATCTCAACAATTTCTATATCAATCAATCTTTCTCTTTGCGGTGATCTTGTATACCTCCCGACGATGCGTTTAAATGAAAAATCGTCCAGATTTGTTACAGACGCACACATTCTATACACATCATACACATTTCGCAACCTCACCCATACACACCATATGTAACTAATCATTAGCTAGTCCGTTAATTATTAACTAGTGTTCAGGTCGAAAGACTAGTCCGAAGTTGCAGCTCTAATTAACTGCCGGAGCGATCTTGGCACCCATTCATCGAGCCCGGAGGGATGAAAAGCTGAGTTGACCCATGACCAGCTTACCTAAGTCGAAGCCATCGGGAATCGAAAGCTGGGACCGCAGTGCTCGGAATCAGACATACTAATAATGAAACTACCGTGGCCACAAGTCTTGTAACAAAAGAAAATAAAAAGTGAGTACTGGATTCCAAAAATTCCTGTTTAAATGGAGAAACAACAAGAGTTTTTTGCAAAAAAAAAAAAAAAAAAAAAAAGAGCAACCATGAAACTAATTGGTTGGTTGGCTTTATTGGCGCAATGAACACATTAGATCATGTTGCGTCAAACTCTAATTTACGAAATAGACAACACGTATCTAAAAAATTGATGATATTCCATAAATGCACGAAAAGAAAGAAAAGGTCAAATGAAATAGCATATAGAAAGGTCGAAAATAAAGAAATAGTGCCAGGGAAAACTGGAGACTCGCCAAAAGAGTGATTATTTATTAGCATCACACTGAGAAGCAATTCAAGGATTGTTGGAGAAGGACCCTTCCTCCTAAACTTCCACTCTACGCCAATGAAGGACTTAAGACCTCGACCAGATTTAATGTGTATCAGCCTTGCTACACACCGGGTCTTTACAGACATCAAACTCACGATTCAATGAAAACAACGCGGTGATAAACCCCATAAGAGAGAGGAGAGATCACTGGGGCAATCAGAAAAAAGATCTTGTACAATCCTAAGAAACGTAAGCTTCTGAGGGGTGAATAAATTTGAAAACCTCTTGATTAGATCGATGATCAGTAACAGATATGCTCACGAGTGCCCCATTTTGCAACTAGTTTTTTTTTTCTTCACGAAAAAGATTTTGCCTCAGCCCTAACTATTAGCCTTTATAAAGAGAAAGGCTGAGATACTGAAAAAAGTCAAATTCTTAAATATTTCGAGGGTCCTTCAACAAGTCCTTGAGAAGGCCCAGATAGCATCGAAAATGGTTTGTTTTTAGTAAGTATCATGACTCACTAGACAGCTGTCTAAGCTTCAGGTATTTCCATCATTTGCTTTCATTTTTATTGTCGATTGAAGCAAGAAACTTGTATGTTTTAGAAAAATGGGGAAAAAGTGATTTTCCAGCTGTGATTAAACTCTGATATTTAAAAGGCTTTACACAGAAAGAAATTAAAGCTGAGACGGACGAAGCTCAGGGCACATCTGCTCCTGTGCTTTCAACTGTTTAAAATTAGGTAAAAGAGTTTAAACGTGGCCGTACATCCACAAAAGATGAACGTTGTTCGGGACGTTCGGGAAGAGATTATTCTTAGATTTATTGACAAAATCCACGATATGATTTTCAGTGTTAGACGTATCAGCGCGAAACAGTTGCGGTCTCTGGCATATCGCAAGGTTTCAGTTTTACACGAAAAATTAGGAGTGATTTTTTTTTTGTCAAGTGGGTGCCGCGTTTGCTTTCAATGGAAAATAAACGCAATCGCCTGTGGTGGATTCTGAGGATATTTTGGCGCTTTTTCGTCGCAATCCCGACGTATTTCTGCTTCGATACCTAATTGTGAATGAAGCGTGGATTCACTTATTTACTCCAGAGGTGAAGAAACAGATAAAACAGAGAGTTTTCGAAGGTGAATGGGCTCCGAAGAAAGCAAAGATGGTGAAATCGGTCGGTTATATGATGGCTAAGGTTTTCCAGGATGCACACGCAATCATCTGTACTCAATACTTAGAAAACCAACAACTGGAAAATGTTATGCTTCGTTATTGCACGGTTGAGAAAAGAAACGAAGGAAAGATTTCCTCATCTGTAAAAGAAAGAGACCCACTTCCATCAAGACATTGCACAGGTGCACACCTGTGTAGTTTCGATGGCCAAAATCCTGGAATTAAAATTCAAATTATTACAACATTTACGATATTCATGGGATTTGGCCCCCATAAACTTTTTTTATTCTCAAACTTAAAAAAATGGCTCGGTGGACATGGGTTCACGTCGCCCAAACAGATGCATATTTTGAAGATTTTCTCAAATCTTACTTATTAAATGGCTTTAAAAAGTCAAGGAAATGCTTGGAAAAATATTTTGAGCTAAAAGGATATTGCGTTGAAAGATTAAAAAAATAAATAAATAAAGGAACAAAAAAAATGTACCTAAAATAATATGTTTTTCGACCTTTCGATCTGTTTTTCGACCTTTCGATCTGTTTTTCGACCTTCATAACATTATAATATAAATACATAAAGTATATAAAAAAAAAGGGACAAGTGGGTATTGACATCACCCCAAATGATTTTTAACTATGCACTTACTGTCATAATACACATGAATTTTTCTTACGTTAATAAATGATGTGTATGTTGATAATACTGTACTTTTAAAAAGATTATACAAATCCTATAGAACAATTCCGTAAATATATGTGTACAATGTTTTCCTCATGTGTACTCTTAATTTTAGAATTTTTGTACTTCGTATTATAAGTTATACTGAAATATTATGAATCAAATGAACGTTATAATTATAAGCAGATGAAATCTATGATATATATATATATTCGTGTTATTTACTTGTTCAAACTCTCAATACACTTACATTATCTCTGACATAAATATCATTATTTACGATATATTTATTTCTCAAGGAAAACTACTCACCCCCCCCCCCCCAATGAGGAAAAAAAAAAAAAAAAACCGAAAACAATCAAAAGAAAAATTAAATAGCGCAAAAAAAAACTTAAAAAATGCCTCTAATGTTTGTACTACATTTAAGAATAATTTCCTGAAATTTTCTTCTTTTAACTTGAACAAAAGTGAATGAAATACTTATTATTGCGCAATAAAAATTGTTAGAATTTTTTTTTTCATTGCTTTTAAAATCTTCATTTTAGAGCATAAACGGGAAGGAGCATGGGGGAATATAGATTATTATACATACACAGATACACAACTCTATTTAAACAAACGATATGTCTTAGTCAAAATCATACATTAATAAAATCAACATTCAACTCAGAAAAATGAAGCTGACTAATTCTTCAGGCTAATATTATTTTATTTAATTTTCCTGTATATAAAGTTTTTCAAAAATTACTGAATAAAAAATCAGATTTTTCATAGTACTTCGAAAATCTTGTATCTAAAAGCTGTCAAAAAATACTTTTGGCATTATAATTCTCATTAATAACTTTGTGTAGTGGAATCTCTCTAAATGAGCACCTCTCACAATGAGTAGTTTCCATAAAAGCACACAAATTGAAAGAAAATGACTCGCATAACGATTGACAAGGAAAGGGATTGCAGATTGAGAGCATGCTACGTCAGTCTATGTTAAGGCTCCCGTCTACCGGCCATTTTGATTTCGTGCATGTGATGTTAATTCTATGCAATTTGTACTATCACCCTGAGTTCTTTTCTAAGTTATCAATTTGAATGCAAAAATGCACCCGAAAGAGCAAATTATTATGAAAAGTACTTTGGATTCATTTTCCCCCCAATTTTTAAAAATATTTTATCGTTATTTTAATTATTCGTTTATGAGGGTATTCGGGTATTTAAAAATATTATAAAATACTTTCAAAATTCATGCAGAAAATGTAACTCCGTAATGAAAATGTAATGTAATTTATTTTTCTTTGCTCTTTCCGATGTACCTTTTTGCATTCAAATAGATAAACTAAAGTATATTTCATGATATTTCAGTAGAAATTCCATAGGATTAACATCACGTTCACGAAATCAAAACTGCCTGTAGATGGAACCTAAACACTCGTTCCGCTAGCACTTGTATCGCTTCACACATTTCTCTAACCTTGTGTTAAGTTTCTGGGAAATCTGTAAGATTATGGGCTTGGAGGTGGACATTAGTCATATCTAAGCTCTTATGCAAGTTGCATGAGGTTTTTCAACTAGAAGTTGTAGTGGAGTGTTTGTCAAAGAAGGATGAAATAACATCAAATCAATTATCTTCTTGCGCAATTATAGAAGGGCAGAAAGTATGGGAAAATGTTCTATGGTACGTTAAGAAGCATGATCTTACAAAGGCAGTGGTTATGCATGCTTATTGATTGGTAATGCCATGTCGTATTTTCAGCAAATTTTGAAACATCGGCAAAACCAAGCGATCCTTGAGAGAGTCTTGGTAAAAAAAGAGTTAGGTTTGTATCATAAGTAATAATCAAATGATTTCGATATGTTTTCCTGAAAATCGAATTCGCATTCCAATTGATTCACTCTCTCTCTCTCTCTCTTTCTCTACACACACACACGCGCGCGCACGCACATATATATGTATATATATATATATATGAAAATTTCTGAAAAGATAAAATACAATTAAGAATATTTCAAACATATGAGGATATTGTAATACAGAAGAAAATCATAAGCTGAGTGACCATACAGGTATATGGAATTCCGAGTTAGTTCTCTATCTGAGTAATTCGGCAAGATGAAACAGAGGTCTTTACGGACGTGCTTCCTATTAAGCCACGAAACTGACTTCTAAATGTCAACGGTAGAGATCCATTTCGCGATTTGAATCTTGAAACCGCGTTTAAGCGTTGCACTCAGCTTTATGATTCGTTAATTTAATTGATATGGGGAGGAAGAGAGCAGAGAGTTCATACTGTTGGTTAATTAACTCCTTCTAGAGGTGTTACTCCAACATTTTGTATTCGCTATAGCACCTTGCTTGAAATCATAGCATTCACCATACAAAACATTTTATAGTTAAATCTTTGAGCAACGTTTGCGTTTTGAATTCGAATGACATAATTTCCAAAATTTGTTTAATCAGATAGTTGCTTAAGTTTTAAACCAGGGATAAAGATTTATTTAAATAATTCAAAAGTGCGTTTGTTATTTATTGTATGGAAGTATCTGATTAGTTTTGGAAATACTGTGGAGACAACAACCGCAAATTATTACAGAATTTCACTAACTAAGAAATACTTTTTAATTGACTGTGTTAACATGTAATGATCATATTTCATAAAACGGTCGTTAGCGGTGATTTTGATCGCAGTAATAAACAAAAATTAAATATTGGGCTTTTAACGCAAATATCAGAATAAAAAATTAAAATAAATTATTTTAAGTTACATAAAACGCATGAAACAATTTTAATAGCAAAATTTTGTATTCGTAAAAAATAAAATACAATTTTTTTATTTCAGAATAAAAGAACACCGTATTCTCCATTATTGGACCATTATTTCTTATTGTAGTCTTAAAGATATCATTTGCGATAAAAGTTTTAATGTACCGTTCTTGTGACATTTCTCATAAATAGGTTTAACACCTGAGGAACTCACTTCTTTGATTTGTTTTGGCGAAACGAAAAATGGCGAGGTTTATTACTCGTGGTTTTAAAACCACTAGGAACTCATTCAGGTCTCTTCTTTGACAAAGAATGTGACAACCTTAGTTCATTAATAAAGATCAAATGAAAGGATATTCGAGAAATTTGAGAAGATTTAAATGTTTTAAATAAAATCCAGCATGCATATCTAGAACATTGTAAAAAATATAAAGAGTTTCCTTGAAACCAACCGCAGTGAGTTCATCATACTTAGTGGCATAAAAATGTGCCGTTTCTTGGAACCTTTGGCGATTATCAGCTATCTTAACGCTTCTATGCATAATGTTCAAGATGCAGACATTTTTGTTTCCTTCAGTAAACAATAACAGTTTTTTTTTACTGTTCATTAGAGATTTTGTAAAGAATCATTTGAATGATAATGATTGTTTTTTTAACTTCGCTCGCAGAAGAAACACGAGGACTTTAGGCGATGGACCTGGTAATTTTGAATCACCGTCTAGTGACGTTGACGGCAACTAAGCTGAAACTTCTTTCTCCAAACTTCCACACCATAATTACGCGAAGAATTGAGGTCTCAACCACGTTTAATATGCATCAGCTCCGCTATACGGAGGGTATTTAATTCCATCTGGGCTCGAACTCACAACTCGACAAAAACATCCCGGCTATGAGTCTACGATCATGACCACTAGGCTATCGCAGCTCCAAGAATCGTTTGAGTGTAATAACTTGGCAAATTAGAGTCAGCGGTCTTCGATTTAGGCACATTCTACCATTGCGTCTTTCAGGTACAATTAAAATTGTGAAATTTGTGGGGGACAAAAAAATATGGTCAAGGAGGCATTATTTTTAAATTAAGACTCAATTTTTTTGTAAAAATTTTGTAATTATAAACAATTAATAGTACATGTACACATATTTAATTTATGAATCAGAAAAGAATATATTAATGAAAACTTTTCCATTTTTTCCATTTAAAATTTGAATTTACACAGAATGTCGCATATTTTCTATTTTCGTTTTAGAAAATACTTACTTTTCAATCCTTCAAAACAGGTCTGTTAGTTAATTGCTTAAGTTCTCATTTTTTTAGGTACTGCCACCTCATCGCTACCTCCCACAACATTCCCTTCTTGGAAAAAAAATTACTAACACCCTCGTTTCAGGAAGAAAAAAAAACACAGACTCCCATTATTTAAATCAATAAAGTAGTAGTGAGAGCTTATAGCTTTAATAAACATTTGAAAATACTTCCAATAGTAAAATAAAAAATGGTAATCACACAGAAAGAAACATGTCTATTATTTCACTCATTTTCGAATGTATTTTATTCCATGCAATTAAAAGTTGAAATCTAGCTTTGAAGAAAAAGTCAAAAAAATCCATAGGAGTAACATTACGCTCGGATAAACGAGGTGATGTTTCTAGGGAGCCCTAATCTTGTCATGACCTCAGCAAATTTATTAAATTTTTTGTTGATAGAACCGAAACACACGCACGTATTACGTATTATAGTGCACGGCGCATACTGCGATTCCTTCATGTATTAGTCGGAAAGGTATTGGGAACAAAGTTATGTGTCAATACTCTTTAGGTTTAATACGGACTGGTTTTGCTTAAAAGACGTTTAGAACTCATTGTTGAAACATGCATTCGATGATTTTCACTAATAACCCTTTCAGCGCTTTCTTACCAATATTGATTGGGAGGCGGTAGGTGGTAATCAACGTCCCCTTAGACTGTCAATTCTCATTGTTAAATTAGTGTGCAGATAATTACGTTGCCTTCGTTTTGCAGATAAATTAGTTTTATCTTATAACGATACAAAAAATTAAAAACTCATATTATATCAAAATAATTATTTTTTTCATAACCTGTATATCTTGAATGGATAGTTTCGGGGCATATATGTTAAATTTATTACGCTAAAAATATTTTCTAATAATGGAAACCACTTTTGCTTTTTCCTTCCTATTATTTTCTTCTCTTAGAAATCGATTAAAAATTCTATCAAGCAAATAAATATTTTTTGGGTTCTTATTAAGTAAATTAGTTCCATACTTAAACTTAATAATGAAGCGAACGAATTTAGTACAGTAAATAAAAACCAGTTTGTGCACATACTGCGCAGAACCGAATTCGACTTTTAATCAAGTGTTGATTTGTGAAATGTTTATATATATCGTGATTACACCTCCTAGCTATTTCTTTTAAGAATTATTTTCTACATATTTTGGGGAAGACGGTTGAAACAAGTTTTCTCAAGTGAACAACGAAAAAATGCATTTTTACCCATTTATTTGTGTGTGTGTGTTGCTTTTTTCTTAAAAAAAAAAAATTTCTTCAACTTTTAGAAGTCTTCAATATTCTACAATTTTTAAAAAAATATTCATGATATATTCTTTACTTTCCTGCAATAATTTTTAATTTTTTTCAAATGTCTTTTTTTTTTCAATTTTTTGAAACAATAAAAGGATCCTTCTTAAAAAAGATTTATATTTGTCTTCCTCTACATCAATCAGGTTCAGTAACGTGTTTTTAAAAAGAATTTGTGAAAACTACCGAATTGGCGAATCTGAATGAATTTTCATTTATGAGAATTAAATAAATATACATATTATTTTGAGACACTGCTGACGTCAACATCACTTGAACAAAACATCGCGTCTTACATCTCTTGAACAAAAACAAATTGAAATTGCTTGTTTTAATTTTAATATTCATCAGAATATTGTCATCAGCCTTAATAATTTTTGTGCCTACTTTGTATTTAATATTTAGTCGCCTACCTTGCTAATTTAATATTTAATCGTTTGCTTTGCTACTTTAATATTTAATCGTTTGCTTT
>BMAW01059961.1:111315-163298 GCA_019974015.1 Nephila pilipes | reverse complement strand
ATATTTAATCGTTTGCTTTGCTACTTTAATATTTAATCGTTTGCTTTAATTTCATATCTGAATAATATATTTGTTTGTTTCAATTTTAATATCGCCATGAGCCTTAATAATTTATTTTGTCTACTTTAATATTTAATCGTTTGATTTAAATAGCATCATAATAATAATTTAACTTGATTATTTCAATTTTAAAATCTCATCAAAATATTTCATCTTTGATAATGTATTATCCACCAAACGAGCTATTATGCACCAACGGGTCAGGTCAACCACAAAATGTAGCACCTGACTCCTTTGTAAAATTTTATCATAATAGTATTTTTTATATGTTTGATGCTTGCTTGCACCAGTAATGAACATAATTTTAAAAAACACCACAGTAATTTTATCTTATTTTTTTCCCCCTATTAATACAAAGAATAGTCCACCCAGGCAACTAGGTCTCTAAAAATATGCATTGTACCTTACGTACCTTAATTTTTTTTATTGGATTGAAATAAAACAAATATGGAAAGTATTTTATTTACATATCGATTGATGTATCAACCTTAAATCATACGTAATCAGAAATCAATAAAAGACTGAAAATGAATAAAATAATTCAGAATTTTAAGACAGTTGTGAAGTAGTCATTATTGACTGAAGATTATCAAACTATTTAATTTGGCATCATTCATGGTATGTTTGAGGTCAAATGGTTTTAATACTGATTTTCAACTATTAGACAATAAAGGGGCTTTTATAATAGATTCCGTAAGATAGCAAAAAAATTAAAATTATTTTATGTATTAAAAAGAAAAGATCCCCTTTATTAGTGAAATCTGTTCTTCGCAACGCATTATATAGAACAAATTTTAAATTTGATTTCTTGATTTTAATTTTGATTTATTTTGACTACTTTAATATTTAATAATCCGCTTTAATCTAATATTTGAATATCAATTTGGACTTTTTATCCAAGAATCATTTTATTGATTCCTTTTGTTGTTAAAATTGGCATCATATTTTGGTACAATAGAATATTTCGTATTTTGAAGGATTATTAAAGTTTTCCGAAAACGAAAGGTTGATTGATTGATTCATTGGTTTTTTTAACGTCGCCCAAAAGCAACATGAGGGCGATGGACCTCATAATTTTGAACCTTGATCAAATGACTAGAAGGAAACCTGAGTTGGCCCCTTTCTCTCCCAACTTCCCCATCATGCCAACGGAAGGACTTCGAGCCTCGACAGATTTATAACGTACATCCGCACCGGCTACACGGTGGGTCTTTAGTGGCATCAAGGCTCGAACCCGCGACTCAACGAAAACCGTCGGTCGCGGGTGCGCAACCGGGACCACAAGGCTACTGCGGCCTCCCAGAAACGAAAGAAAAATGGTTATTGCTGGTCTAAGAATAAACATATAATGAGATATTATGTAGTTTATTCAAGATAATACACTGCAGTTTAAGATGAATTTTAATTTGTGTAATAAATGTGTGTATTACAGTTTTCTCTTTTAAAAAGTAATTTTGTTCTCTGACTCTCTAACAGTTATTTCATTGAAGTATCATTTAGTCTCTTTATTGGTGGAAATAGAATTTACTTAAATTTTCTTAAGAAAATACAACATGCATAATTTTTTAAAATTTATTTCTGCGTATTGAAATTTTTCATGACAGGAAATGTAATAGCGGTGACAAATACTCCACGTTTCTCGCTTATAATTTAGATTCACTTGTTCTATCGCCAATAAAAATCACTAATAATTTAATTTCAATACAGCTTCAAATAAATAAACGAATAGAGCTTTAGCTGAATAATTAATCAAATAATTAGCATTCACTTATACCTACTACAGGTATTGGAGAAATTTTCACGCTTGTTCAACAAAAGAATATTAATAGATATTATTGACTGACCACTATTACGGGCGGATCCGAGAGAGGATCGAATCAATCTCATCAATAGTATAATCCCCTTTCTATTGCTACTCTTCTTGCGGCCTTCGATCAATCTCGTGCCTTTCAGTTCCATATTTCTTTCTCATTACACCTCAATTTATGTACGAACTTTGCTTTGCATAATTGGAAGTTGAGTCGTTTGAATCAAGTAGCATCCAGAAAGTATCCCTAATGACACAGCTGAGGGGGAAGTAAGCTTCACATCGTTACATAGCTTTCCTAGAGAACAGCAAATTTCGATTTAAATTTATAATTTTTACTTTCATTCTATCATGTCAATGACTCGATAGCAGACAATTTTTACTAACGAGATTCTCACCTCTGCTCAGTAAACGCCACTAATGAATATTTGCTCCAAATACTTCTTTTGTAAGATTCATTAAGCCAATAAATGTTTTTAAATATAAAAAAAATCCGCATTTTATGCCATTTAATTTTCGAATGTGCGTGAGTTTCGATTTTATATCGATTTTATTTTATACTTCTCGCAAAAATTTCGAGTCACCTGAGTCAAATCACAAAGTTAAAATTAAATGTACAATTTATTGCTTAATTTTTTTTTCAAAAATTGCGTTAAGATATATGCAGACTGGCACATTTAGACAGAACAATAACAGTTATGAAATTGGAATTTTAGTACGTGACAAAAAATTCACACAAATTACTTGTACATTTATAAAAAGTAAAAGGTACACTTGTATTGTTTAATCATCGCATCCACTGTACAGTCAAACAATATTTTCTAAACAGAAGAGAAAGTTCTGCAATCAAAATGATCGAAAGATGTTTTCGTCTAGTGAGAATTTCAGAAAAGTTCACAGAGAAAAGAAATGAAATCCACTCACTATTTTACAAGTGTTAGAAACACAAATAAAAATATCAAAAATGAAAGTTTTCAAAACATATTTTAATAATTTTAAAATGTGACTCATTTGAACATTTATAACAGAATAAAAAAAATGTTTTTTTTTTCATCTTTTGTTGTTCATAAACCCTATTACATTAAGAGCTCACATCGATTTAAGTATGTTAGTTTCGAGATTTTGAATTATTGATTATTATGGTTATTTAGTTAAAGAAATATCAGTTTATGAAGATATATATAAAAGTTTCTGAAACTTCGAAACTATTAAATGAATGTCGTTTAATTTTAATTGTTATTGTTTCAAAAGTTTATCTAGTGGAAAGAAAATATAAAATCAGTTCTGAAATTAATGAAACAAATCATGATGTAAAATTTATAAATTCCTGATGAATTCTCATTCTTACTAAGGCCCTAAGTCACTGATTGTTTTTCATTCTAAGATTTAAAAGCAATCTTTGTGATGAGAAAAACTTTTCAACTGCGTTGAGGTTGGGAAAAAATGACAACTCATTTTAATAAAATTTAGTTTATTTAACAATGTATATTAAAAACATCTTTTAACAAAATTTATATTAGTATTATGCAATATATTCAGATGGGACTAAAAGTCCCAGACATATTTTTAAATTGAATATAACAAAATAAGTTAACTTACGACAATACGGTATGGAACGAAATTCTTATCACGATGGAAGTTTTGTTTGTTTGCTAAATAAAAATGTAGTATCAAATTTCATCCATAGGTGGCGCTTCATGACCTTGTACTTAATTAATGAAAGAATTTCGTTAAAAAATATTAGTTTTAAAGCTACAAATCAGAAACGACTCAAGAGAGATTCGATCCATTAAATTCACTTACATTTAAATACGGTAGTTCGGTTCAGTTATTAAAACTGGTGAAAACAAATAACCTTTACTTTCATATCTGAGCACAGAAATTGTAAATTTCTCTTTCGTATGTAAAGGAGACGTCTTCAACATGGAAGAATGAGCTTATTTTATCCGAAATTTAACTTAGAATAGAAAACGATGGAAGTCATATTTTAATATTGAGATATCTGTATACTTAGATGTATCTGTTTATGTATAATCAAATTTATATGCATCATTAATTACGTCTTAGCAATTTAAAATCAATAATAACTATATTTACATTTTTAAGTCATGTACTTGCCTGTTAAGTACACCTTTTATAAAATCCTTCTTATTTATAAGTTTAAAAATTTGCAGAATATTTTATAAACATAACATTCTGTTTGCTGAACATAATTATAATGTCAAAATCTGAATTTAATACAATTTTTGAAAATAACATTGTGCAGCTTTTTTTTCCTTAATTGTTAAGAGAAACTTGAAACCACATTTAAAATTTGTGAGTGTTTATTATAAAAAAATGTACGTTCCCTGTGCAGTAAATTGCCAAATTTCATGATGGGAAAAATATCGGTATTATTACTATGGATCAAATAGATTTCGAGGAAAGTGTACCAGAATAGTAACAAATCGCAAATACAAATAATTTTCTCTATGGCGTTGCATCTTTGTTTACAATTTTGCATTTCAGCTTTCTGAGCTTTTTATTTACCAAATTATCATGATTAATACATCTATGGAATCAGCAAAACCCTCATTAGTTTTAAATAGAAACATGTAAAACACAATACAACTATATAAGCTATTCTGTGGTCAGCTCTTGGCTGTGTTCAGCACAAGGGCTTAAATATAGCTATTGAATACCTCAAGACCCATAATTCTGGTGAAAGACGCAATCTCTATAATTACCGATTTCCTGGGAACTTAACACAAGATAAGAGAAACGTTTTGAACAGAAGCGGCACTAAATGCTAGCTAGCATAACTAGTGTTACGGCTCCCATCTACCGACCTTTTTGATTTCGTGAACGTAATGCCAGTCCTAAGGAATTTCTACTACCAGCATCAAATCTTTACTATTTTATCTACTTGAATGCAAAAAAAAAAAGTATATCTGAAAGAGCAAAAAATAATGAAGGTTCCTGCGAAATTACATTTTTCATCTGATTTCTTAAAAGTATTTTACCCTTATTTTAATGATTCATTTGTTTGTTTTACAATTTTTGAAAGATATTTCAAAAATCAGGGAGAAAATGTAATATTGCAAATTCCTCTGTTATTTTTGTCTCTTTCGGGTGCACTTTGCAGCATTCAGATAGATAAAACAGTAAAGATTTGAAGAAGGTAGTAGAAATTCCATACGATTAACATTACATTCATGAAATCAAAATGCAATTTTTACTGTAGCCTTACAATTTTATAAATGCAAATGATTTCATTATGTTAATGTCCAAACAACTTTATAAAAACAGTTATTTCCGGAAAAATTACTCTGATGCGAAACAAATTTTTTTTGTATTTTTAGTACATATACATACAATAACTTTTTGTTTTTATATTACATCTGTTCCTCGTTTACGACCTATGCAATGTAAACTACAAATAAACTATTCATTTCAGGTTGTATCTGTGTTTACAATTTGTACAATGGAGTACAATAGTCGGAATGGAGTCAAGGAGAAGCTTTAATTTAATAAGCATTAAATCGGTAATAACTTGTCACTCCTCTTTTAGGAAGAGAGTAGTTTAGCAATGCCACATGTCTAATCAAATTAGGAAAGTAAACAACCTTCTATATATGCACAGACATTGTAAATATATAAGCATTTCTAATTGATTTAAGGTATTTTTTCCGAAAATAACTCTTTTCATAACATTGCTTGGATATTACCATCTTAGAAAAAGCCCGATTTTATTTAGCTAATTTACTTGTACAAAGAATACAATTATTTTTCTTACACGCATCATTTGTCGGAACATCAGTCTTTTTACTTAGCCAACAATCACCTCAATCAGTACATGTACTCACTCAACGTCCACATTGTAATATTTACATATTTTTACAAACGTTTTGTTACTTCAACTGAACTGAACTGTTTTGACTTTCAAATGAGTAAGCCAAGTCACGAAAGTTCGCGAAGCATGGAGCTTATTAAATAATCTAAAACAAAACTCAAGTGGCGGAAAAAGGTAAATATTACAGCACATTTCGCGGCAGTTGGCTGGTGCCCAACTCTTCGTCGAGAGTTAGCAAGTGTTCTCATTAGCGTCGGGGTGCGTTAGCGGTGAGTGATTACAGACCTAAAATATTCCACCGTTCTTTTTTTTTTTTTTTTTTTTGATCGATATGATGAATCGGTGATTTCTGGAGATTATTAGCCTTCAGTTCAGTTAACCACAAAGCAAAAACACCGGAAGCAGACTGGAAAGGAGACAACCTTCGCCAGAATCACTTTTCAGTGATGAGAGAAGTGCTTGGAATATGTCGAGGAAATTAAGGAAGGTTTATACTTCGTGATGGTGATATATTTAGGTTAATCGTTGCATACGGCTATTGTTTTCAAGTGTTGGGAAGCAATTATGTATCAGATTTACATAATATTCATGGGTCAAATAGATTTGGATGTATAAATATGGTTTTATATACACATACTGATACTGAACGAAAACATATACTGCATATGTTTTATTACAAAATGCAAATCCTCTGCTCTCGATTATTTTACTCTACAGACTTCATAAAGTTAAATCAAATAATCAATAAGGTCACAAATCCTATTGAAGTTACTTAAAAAAAAGACGATACATTTTAATCACGATCTGAACTGATAATGCAAGGTCACTCTCTCTTCTCTTGGATCTCTCTTAACTCTCCTGAATCTTAGTTAAGAACTAAATCATAAATTTCTAACTTATCAAATCGTCCACATCAGGAGACGCCTTTCTCTTATCAATAACTTCAATTATTTCTAACTTATCAATAAGATAGCTTCGACACCGATAAAAACTTTCTTGAACCTGGAGTCATTTCTTACAAGCTTATCAATTGCAACATTTTCCTATATTTACTTAATTTTCTTCTACCGGCTTCTCTCGTTGCCCTCTGTAGCCCTTATATAAATTTCAAATCCATTTCGCTATTTCGTTTGGTTTGGTTTTCTTAACGTCGCACTAGAAGCAACACGAGGACCTTTGGCGACGGACCTCAAATTTTAAACCTCGGTCAAGTGACGAGGACGACACCTGAGCTCGCACCTCCCTCTTCTAACTTCCACACCACGCCAACAGAAGAACTTTGGACCTCAATAGATTGAACGTGCATCAACATCAGCTACACGGTGGATCTTTAGTGGCATCAAGGCTCGCACTCGTAATTCGAAGAATACCACAGTCCGCCACCATGACTTCTTGGCTACCGCGACCACTCCATTTCACTTATAAATCACTAATTTATCTAATTATGTTTCATTTGGTTGGAAATGAGTTGGAATTTTACGCTATTCAAATAATAAAAATGCCCAAGAAAGGTTAGTGAAGAAAAAACCGCGATTAGTTCAACGTAACAACAGCACTTAATACAGAGGCTCATTTTTTCTCAAAAGATCTTTATTGAACTAAATATATTCAACCCACTAAATTCCTATCAATAAAAATATTCATTTAAACCCAGTTTTTTGAAATACCATGAACATTAAAATTATAATGTGGTCTCTCTGTGTCGCGTTTCCCCCTTTAACGAACATTTTGGGACTTATGAATCAATTTTGAATTGAAGATCCTTTTCAATGGATGAAACGCGTAAATGTACATTAGATTAGAATTAGTGAAGATGGATTAGCATATTTAATGAATTGCAGAGGCAGTGGGAGGAAGTTATAAACGAAGAAGTAGCGATTGTATTAACAAATGTAAAGAGTGATTAAATGACCAACCAGGAAAGAGTTACATGGGCTCAAGGGGAAACCATCTTTAAATCTTCTAAGGATTCGAACCCTAAGCTATTACATTAAATGTTATATTCTGATACGTAAAGTCCATATCCGCATATATTGTTAGAGATTGGTTTTTAGTTATTCATAGATCTGAATAAAATAACTTGGTTATGATCACTTTGTTATCTATTCTTTTCAATATTGATTCGTCACTATTTTAACTGTGAAAAATAATGGAAAGTGAAGGAAAAAATATTGGGGAGTTACAAAATCTCCTATCATTGAAAGTTTCTGTCAAATAAAATAGCCAGTCATTAAAATAACTTTACAATAAAATATATCTGCAATAAATAAAAATTGTCGGCTCATTAGGACATTAAGTAAATTAAAATAATTAATTATTAAGATATGCAGACCGTTAAAATAACCAATTTAATAAATATCTAGTCCTTTAAATTTGTGGACAAATCCTCTTATCATAAAGTACCCAGTCCATTAAATTTTCTGTCAATTAAAACCGACTATTAAGATACCCAATCCATTAACATGGCCCGCTGGTTTAAAAAAAAACTAGTCTTTTAAGCTCGCACACTATTTGTCTTGTCATAAAGTACGCAGTCCATTAAATTTTCTGTCAATTAAAACCTATTATTAAGATACCTAGTCCATTAACATGGCCCGCTGGTTTAAAAAAAACTAGTCTTTCAAGCTTACAGACTATTTGTTTCGTCATAAAGTACCCAGTCCATTAAATGTTCTGTCAATTAAAACCGATCATTAAGATACCCACGCCATTAAAATGACCAGTTTGGAAGATGTTTAATCTTCTTAGCCTGTAGACTATTTGGCTTGTTATATAAAGTACGCGTTCCATTAAGTCATTCACTTAATTAAAACCAATTATTAGGAATCATAATCCAATAAAATTGCCAGTTTGTTATAAAAACAAGTCTCTTAACTTGTACACTGTTTGTCTTGTCATAAAGAGTACCCAATCCATTATGTTTTTTCTGTCAATTAAAACCAATTGTTAAGATACCCAGTCCATTAATATGGTTAGTCAGATGTTTAGTCTTCTAAGCTTGTAGACTATTCGTCTTGTCATACAGTACGCATTTCATTCAGTCCCGTGAAACTAATAATTAAGATACCCAATCCATTAAAATTGTTAGTTTATTAAAAACTTTTCTTTTAAGCTTGCAGAATATTTGTCTTGTCATAAACTATTCTGTCCAGTATGTTATCCAGAAGATTTAAACAAATTATTAAGAAACACAGCTAAATAAATCCAATAATTTAGATGCACAATCGATTAAAATACCCATTCTATTGAATAACCTCTCTCTATTATAGTACCCTATCTAATAAAAGACCATATCAATAAAATTTTCATTCCATTAAAGCAACAAATCAATAAAATATTCAGTTCACTAAAAAATCGATCATCAATATAACTAGTTCATTAAAATATTTACTTAATTAAACTATGCAATACCTTAAATTACTCAATCGTTAAAATTTCTTATCCATGAATAATATACGTTAACCGTAAAATTTTCCATAAATTAAAATACCTTATCTTTATATTATAAGGTATCACATATCTAAATTTGATTCGTAAAAATATTGAAGTTTCAATTAATATTCCTGTTTATTGAATATAATAAGCAATGGAAGATTTTATAACGAATGCAAATATTTGATATAGTTTTATTTAATGTGATGAATTTTCGTTCATAAATGAAGGATTTATCAATGCTTTAGCTTCCCGTAGAAGCAAACTTTTTGTGATTTGGCGAAAAAATATTATAATGGAAATAACACGTGTTGATAATACCGAGATTAATAAAATTTATAGTTTATTACAAAGGTAAGGAAATTTTAATTCATTGAATAAATTAAAGTCATGTTTAAACAAAATCCACAAACTTTTCTTTTTTGAAAATACTTGTGGATTGTTTCATTACACATGTATTTTATTCAAAAAGTTTTTGAAGAAAAATAATTTTTTTTTAAAAAAAAAGAAACACGACATAAATACCTCATTTCTAACATTGAGGACAAGTATTTCTCCAGAGATGGACTCGTGGATATATGTTTTTCTCGCGTAATTTTTTATGATTTCAAAAAAAAAGGTAATCTAATTTTTGCTTCATTAGAATAATTAGATTTGTGAATCACTTCCATCTTTATAAATAATGGAACTTACTTTACAGTTGCTCAAGATATGAAGTTTTGCTTTAAATAGATCTTTGTATGTATTAAAAATAAAGCCTTTTTCTCAAATAATCTTATTTAACTGCATATACAAGAACGGCTGAAAAAATACCCGTGTTAGAAATGGGAAATGAGGTATTAGGAATGGGGTAAAAACAGATGTGTGTTTGTACATACACCCCACCTCATATATGTTTGTAAGTACATGTGTGTGGAATAAATATATTTATAATTTTAAATTTAAATGTGACATTTGTTTGAAACTATCTATACATTCTTGCCTTTCTTGATGATAAAAAAATTTAGTCAGTTAAAGCTATTTTAAGTAATTTCCTTTTTAAACTATTCGTGTTCTACATGTACAGATATTTGCAAATTTTATTCATTTTTTCATTTATCTCATATTGTGAAACTATTTATTAACTATTATTTTCTTTTAAAGTTGCATTTCTTTATAAGCATCTGTTAGAACCCGCCAAATGAAAGGGTGGCAACTGTATTAAAAAAGGGATATGTGGGTCATTGTGGATAGTGATTTATAATATGCGAGATGAAGATATAGAGACGAAAAGCATCACTGATGCGTGTAATGTTTGTGAATATTTTGACGACTTTCATTCAGTGTTACACCCATCTTAAAGAGTAGTTAAAAGACCAATAAGCTTATAACTCCAATTGAAGAAACGTAAGAGGACAGAACACTTTATTATTCATCAGAGAATATACAAGATCGTGCTCTCTCTGTCGAATCATTGCGATTCAAGCACTTCTCGGTTACAGCAGAATCGACTCCTTTTATTTTGAACAGGAATCATTTCCAACTACTTTCAATGTAAGCGATTATTTACGAAGATTCAGTCCAAGTTACAACATGCATTAGCTTGCCGTATACTCTGCCATCCTTCTCTTTCTTTTCAATTGTATTTTGTGTACATATCTCTATCTCTAATTCAATTCATTACACTTCTAACCTTCATCTATTTTACCTTATTATATTTCATTTGGTTCGCAAAGAGTTATTATTGTATGCAATTCAAATTACCAAACCGTCCCAGTGTTTAGTGAAGAGCAAATCGCGAACAACCGAATATCACAATATATTCTTGTAAATATACTGTTAGTTACTAAAGTCGAGATAATAAATATCAAATATTTTTATAATTATTTTAAGAAATAATAAATATTTTTGAATATAATTTATGGCAACACTGAGTTTTATAAGTTTGACAAAATTTTCGTTAAGTAAGGAATAAAAACTAAATTATAACTCCAGAATATGTAACAAAAATCTTGCAAAGTTTATGCCAATATATATATATATATATATATATATATATTATTTATATATATATATATATATTATTTATATATATATATTATATATATATATATATATATTATATATATATATATAGGATTAAACTTTACTTTTCCAATAAAAATAGATGGAAGAAAAGAAATGCGTGAGATCGATAATTTAGTTAAGGACAAATAAACAGTATAACGCTGAAATTGTAAGACATGTTTGGAAAAGTCGGTCCAGTGCCCAAACGACTAAAAGAAATTACGAAACAAATGGGCATATTCTTAACGAGCCTCGTAGAGGACGATTAAGAATTTTGAATGACCGAGATGCTTGAGTAGTGGTGAGAGGAAAAAGTGAGTTAAATTTGAAATTATCCATTCCTCAACTAACGGAACATATTGCTGCGACAACTAGTAAGAGTGTTAATGCGAGAACAGTTCGAAAAATACTACGATCTGAGAGATTTTATGGTAGAGTATCGCGAGAAAATTCGCTCATAGTTAGTCATAGAAATTCGAAGGAAAAGGACGAACTCTGCTAAAGAATATATTCAAAAGAACTTTAATTTTTCGAAAACTGGTCCTTTTTACAGATGAGTATAAATATACTGCTTTCGGAAGTGACAAGTGTGATACAATTTGCAGTGCAAAAACGAAGAATTGCAACTCATATTTGTTGTTCTTTCATTAAAGTATGTTGGAGAGGGTGTAAGGGTTTTGGGATCAATATCGGCTGCTAGAGTAGGGAAACTGACCATCATCAAAGATAAAATTAATCGTTTCAAATACTTAAAATTATTGCAAAATAATGTGTAGACCTTTGTAGAATTAAGAAGCAATTGAATCTCTCAGCATGATAACGAACCAAAACACACAACGAAGATTGTGAAATAATAGCATCCTTGCAAAGTACCTGCATAACTCCATATTTCTCCTTCTCAGTCGCCAAATTTGAAAGCCATCGAACACGTATGGAATGAACTGAACAGAAGTGTTAGAAAATACAGTGTTCAAAATAAATTTTCCTTAAAAATGCATTGTTGCAGGCGTGGTCTGATATTACGCCAGATGTGCTACACAAAATTTTGTTGCATCAATGTTTGGGAGATTGCATGCCGTTATTCATTCTCAAGGTCAAGTGAGTTTAAATAAAATTATTTTTAATTACTGATTTTATTACATACAAATATTTTATTTTACTTGATATGTATATACATTTTTATTTCCTTAATATGTATATACACTTTTGTTTATTAAATGAATTATTTTCGTGTATCACTTTGAAGAGTTTCTTTTTTATATAAGTAGATTGAAAGCAATTTCTATTTCTATATAAAAAATACTATTGATTGTTTGGTTTGGTTTTATTAACGTCGCACTAGAAGCCACACAAGGGCCATTGGTGACGGATCTCGTAATTCTGAATCTCGTTCAAATGAGGAGGACGATATCTTAGCTGGTACCCCCTATCCAAACTTCCACACCACACCAAAGGAAGACTTTGAACCATGACAGATTTAATGAGCATCAGCCCGGCTACACGGCTGGTCTTTAGTGGCGTCAGAGCTCGAACCCACAACACGACAAAATCAATGCCAGGACTATGACCACTAAGCTATTGCAGTCACCCCTTCCTCCTCAAAAGGAAAAGTTGGTTTCAGTTATTTTAATTTATATAAATAGATAACAGAACGACAGAAAGTTCACCATGAATAAATTAGAAAGAAATACAAATAATTTGCTTAAGATTTTGCATGAATATCTTTTTCCTGTTAGAATAAAAATACAAATTCTAGGATATTTTAAAAATTTATCTTACCTGATGGTTGACTTTTTTAAACTTGGCAAAATCAACTTCTGGGATAGCTTCCTGAAATAAATCATTGTTTCATTATTTTATGCACTAACGAATACATATGACAAAATTATAAATTATAAAAAAATGCAAATATTATAAATATCTTCAGAATCTTTTAAGTATCTTGGATTTTATAAGCTAAATTTTCATTTTGCTTTTTTAGAGGCACAAAAATTATTATAAGAGATACACTTAGAAAATATTCTCATAAAATAACTTTTTCACTTGCTATAACAACTCAACTTTAAGCCTTCTATAATATTGAGCTAAGAGATTATCTTAGAGCACCCTTCCCTTTTAAGTATATTTAATTTAATATATTCTCTCCTTATCTTAGAAAGAAATTTTAGTTTAGATGTTAAGAAAGGAAACACTTAAATTCAGAAATTATTATTGAATATTTTTGTTAAAGTATTTTACTCATAAATTTATAAGAATAAAATGTATGTAATTACTAAAACAATCGTTTAAATTTTGAAATGTAAACATTTACTATATCAAGGATGTCGAAATTGCGGCTTAAAATAAATATCTTCGCTTCCCAGCCAACATGACAGAGTATAATAATTTCTTAAAAAAAACATATCGTAAATAAACTTTTGAAATTTCTGATTACGTACAATTTTTTGATAATGAGCCACTAGTGGTGTCGATTGGTAATTAAAAATGAGACGGGGACAAAAATGTATATACCTCCAAAAATGATGGGAGGATTGATTGGAGAGTATAAGAGGGTGACATATACAAAAACGAAACTTAAAAAGATAAGTTTTTGATTCTTTCTAAATGAATTTGGTCAGAAAAGAAACAATTGACAGTTTAATACCTCTCTGTCCAAATTCATTCAGAATATGATAATCATTTTTAATGTTATTTAATGTATGACTGTTTTATTTTGAATTTTTGCTTAACATTATACAATATAACTTTCATCAAAGGAACAGTATTGTACTTGTATTGCAATAAAATAGAAATATTTCAAGAAATCTAACACTATCAGAGATGATTGCATTTAAAAAGTATGGCTCTTGCCTATTACAAACACTAAATTAAAGGTTAATTTGCCAAAATCTAACCAAAGATTTTACTCAAGGCGTTTTTTAACTTGTTACGCTACAAAATGTGAAAGGGAAAGTAAAAAATACTCTTCCAGATTTATTGTACTAAATAACATTTAAAAAAGTGTACAATGCCATACAAATAATTGCATTAAAGGGGGGAAAATGACATATAAAATAAAATAATATTCTTAAAGTTATACGTTTAGTTTTTATGTTTTAAAACAACAGTGACTTTGTTTTCGCTTGGTGTAGATTTCCGCTTGTGCCATCCAATCTTGGCTACTTTCCTTATAGCAGCACAAACTTCATCTGTTGAAACAAAAGAGTTGAGGGCGCTGCGTGCCATACGAGACGCTCTCTAGGGGAGTAATGTAACTGCCCTCCTGTGGTAATGGCTCAGATGTGTTTGAAATTTAGTAGCAAATAATATTTTCTGTTTAAATTGCGTATGAGTTCTCAGAAATAAATTAATTTACTGATGTCAAGGGATTGGATTTATTTTCAACCGATGATTTGAAAATCCACCTTCCTAACAGATAAGCGAAATTTCATCAAATCTTATCATATTTCAAATGTTAGATTACACATTATTTTGGTGCCAAAACCCCAGATCGAACCTGGGACCTTTAGATAATTACTTTAGGGAACTGATTATTTAGATAATTAATGAACTGATTAAGTTACCAGACATTTTGAAATATAGCGAATAGAATAAATTTATCTGCGAATAAAAGTAAATTAAATTCATTAAAATGGATGTGGAATTTTGGAAAAAAAATTAGGAGTAGTTTAGGATTAACTCATTAAGGATTAACTGTAGGATTAACTAAAAATTAGGAGTAACTTATGGATAAAGATGAAGATTTGTCGAAATAGGATACGGATAATCTAAATTTATGTAAACGTTAAGAAATTGAAAAAGCAATTCAAAAACAGCAGACATATAAAACCATAATATTATTATGGGGAAAATACGCGTAAATAAAATTCTAAAAAGTAAAGAAAACAAAAATAAACTAATTAAAAAAAAGAATGTTTTGAAGACAGAAAGGAACATCAAATTGCAGTAAAACTCCCTCGTTTACAATTACCTCAATACAGTAGAGTGGAAATGTATTGAAGTTTAATGACTTTTATTCTCAGTTTGAAGAAGTTTTCCACAAAAATTGTGAATTTCTGGTGTTAAGTTTACACGACATTGGTTGTACGAGTCTCCGCTATTTGGTGAGGGCTTTACGAAACTTTTAACCACGATGCATGAGTTTTAACAGTCGTTAAGCGATGCATGTCGTAGTATTTTGTGCTTATTTCAGTTAAGTAAATTTTTAATAACTAAAGCACACAATCGAAAGAAAAAAAGATGATAAATAGGCGATGAGACAACATAAATTTTACAATTGTTTTTTTTTATGATTTCTATTTTTAGATGACTTAAATCAAATAAAAATTTATTCCCTCTCTCTCAATCGATGCCACTACAAACCATAACATTCACCAATGAACTGTTACTAGTTGCTTTGTGATATTGATATTTCCTATATATTAACCTTGGGAACATTTTGGTAATTTGTATTGAGTACAATTACAACTCCTGACCAAACAGAATAAAACGTAGATAGGTAAATTAGATGAGGATAAGAAATGTGACGAATTGAATAAGGATAGTGAAACAAAACGAAATAGAATTGAGAGAAAAGAGAAGAGGGATAGAGGATAATGACAAGTTGGTAAATATTTATAATTTCGATTGAATCCTCATAATTGATCCATTGGACTGAAGTTCTCTAGAAGCAGTTCCCAGTTAGAATTATAAGAGTTGAACCTGTAATAAACAAGAAATATGTGAATCGAAACAAGGGATTTGGTAAGTTAACATTTAATCATTAGCATATAAACTAAGATTAACTGAGTTAAGAGGGATTCAAAAGCGAGAGAAAGAGAGCTATCTTGCATATTCTGTATTGACAGAAACTGTGTCTTTTCCTGACGTCTCTTTTATTGAATTTTGTTAATTTATTAACTATTGCGTTGTACACATGATAATCCGCGGAGTTAAATAATGAAGGAAAGTCATTACAGCTTTGAATCGACGCAGCATTTCCCCACTCATAGCAGTGGATATTTTAGTGAATATAATTTAATACTTTAGTACGTCATTAGCCTTCTGCTTCTGGCTCTGTGTGCGTAATATTAAATATTCTGCTTTTACAGAACAAGGCAAATAAGATTATTAACTTTAAACTTACTAATTATATAGTTACTCTACACAGTCATATAAATAAAAAGTCCAACAGTGATGATAACCAACTTATTTATTCGAATCTATTAATAATTAAAAGTAAATCCCTATATGTAAAAAAAAATTCTTATGCACGTCTGATTCTGAAGATTAATATTAAAACAATTACTTATCTTACTAAACCAAACGGGTCTGAGTCCTAAGTAAAACATTACGTAAAGGATCGATTCACTGACTTTTGTAGAATGTTTCCTGTTCAGTGATCTGATCACTCCTTACACTTGTCAATATAATCATTATTCCTTCGTTTATATCTACACCTCCCTCTCTCTACTACAAACTAATTAACTAATTAACTTCAGTTTTAAATTCTTCGCTTATTTTAACAACAATTTATCAAATCTATTCATTACACTTCAATAATTCTAATCTAATCTACATAAGTCAAATTTCATTCATAGAGAGAGATCTTCAATTCAAACAACATTATTTAAAGACCCAGAGTGTTAATTTAAGGGGAAATGCGACAGAGCCCACATAACAGAAAGACCAACCGATAAAGTGTTGGTAGTCATCGATATTTTAAGAAAATATGAATATGAGTGTATTTTTTGTGATATAAAAGGTAAAATAATCCATATGATATGCAATAATACTATTGTGTACCGAAATTATAAGACACAAAAAAATGTCACAAAGAACTACATAAGCTATACGATACAAATTTTAAGGAACAGTATCTCTGCTACGAATTTAGAACAGTAAAACTACCACTGTAACTATATATAGTGTGGCCCGCGTGTATTTCACTAAAAAACAATCGACCTGTGGTAGGAAATAAGTTTGTCACCCCTGTACTACGTCCGTACAGTAATTTACTTTTTACTCTGCAGTTAATACAGTAATTCGTCCATACAGTAATATACTTTTTACTGTTCAATTATTTTCGATAAACTTGAAACAAATTATAATATTTCTTTTTTTTTTATCGCGTACAGATATATGTAGTTATACAATTAAAAAAATAGAACTATAAAAAAATTTAACTTACTCCAAATTCAGATAAACTTTTAAAATAAAATAATAGAATGTCACATTAAAATTTTTGCTAATGTTATTTAAAGCAAGACCCTTGCTTAAAAAATTAGTTTAACGTTACAATGATCGGAGCTCTCGTTTTGTCCGTAAAAAAAAAGTTACTTTGAGAAGCGATTATACTTCGGATGTTTATGACAGCTCACTGAAAGTTAATGACTTTTATTATATATTTGAGGTTTTTAACTACAACACCATTTTTTTTAATGTTGTATAACAAGCGTATAAATTAATGTTCTACATAGAACGACAAAAACGATTAAAAACACCGTCATAAATTTTTGAGCAATTTGATATTGAACTACCCCGTTTTTATTCACCTCGTTTGTTTGTTTTATTCTATTTGAACATGATCTTGTATCCAGAGCAGTTGTAGGTGAATGAGAATCAGTAATACTGCTTCAAGCATTGACAATTGCATGTATCTCACACCTATTTTTTTCAATATCCCGTCCGAAAGGACTGAGTACTGATGAATGCTTAGCTTTTTTCATCAACACATTGAAAATTGCAAAGATGAAGAAAAATAGAAATATAGACTTAAAGATTCCTTTTGAAAGAGAAATTCTTGAACAAAGCTCGAACTCCTCCATAGAAGAAATGGATAATGAAAATGCTGCTTAACATGTTGGCTCTTCAGGCAACCAACAGAGTGACGTGTCAGTCTAGTCCGCAACGTGTGAGTTTCAATGCTGAATGTACAGAAGGGAAAAAACAATAGTATTTGAAAAAAATATCCTTTTGTTCAGCCAGTCATATTACTTAATCGACAAACCTCAGATGCGTTGTGTGTGTGTGTGAACATTAGTAAAATGCTCTTGCAAAACTCTCTCTCTCACTTCAAACACTTATAATTCTGGAACACAAAAAATAGTACTTCAAAGAAATATAATGGAAGAGATGTATGTAGAATTAGGAGATGTGTAGAGAAAAGCATACCTGTCTGGGAAAGTGAATTATTGGTATGACGATAATTTGTTTCCTTTTCTTCATTGGCAAGCATGGAAGCTTTGGATTAATTTTGAATGATAATTCAATATATATCATTGCATTTTTTTTATTTAAGAAACAGTAATAATCTAGTGTGAGTGCTTTATTATTTTCCTTTAGAATTTTTATTTTGACTCATAGAACCTTCGCGGTTTGATTCGCGGAAACCCATGCATTAGCCCGGGCCTACACGGCGGGTCTCAAGTGGCATCAAGTATCAAATCCACGTCCATGACCACTAGACTAAAGCGGCCACTATATGAATGAAAAATAAGTTTTTAAAAAAGTTTCGTTTCTATCGTAAATACTCGTGTTGGTGTAGATGTACAATTACAATGTCTGGAAATTACAAAGTTTCTTCACTTTTTAAGAAACTAGCATCCAAAATGTCATAGAGACTAACAATTTTTACTTTTCCATTACGTAAAACATCTTTTGAACATAATTCATAAAAGACGTGACTTCAATAAAGTCAAAGAAGTCACTTCCATTGTTCGGGAATATATACTATTATACATCACCCTAGATACATGTGTATTGCGTTTCTTCCTAAAATGTCCTTCCTTGACAAATCGATCCGTTTCTTAGTAATAATGTTACCCTTCTTTCTCATACTGGTAAATGGAAATAATTTAATTGAAATGGATTGTGCAATGGAATTTTTTTAACTTAAATCTGAGGTAAATCTAAAAAAAAAACTTATTTTTATTTCAATACATGCAAAGAAGTGATAAAGGTATTTTCAATGAAAAAATTTAAGAAAATAGTTCATTTTGGTTGTTGAACTAGTTAGAAGATTTGAAAGCAAATCTTAATGAGAAAAAATAGTTCTAGATTTATAAAATTATAATAAAAACGCAACGCGTTCGTGTATAAAAAAACCCTTCATTTTTTTTTTTCGAATAAATAAAAAAGAAAAAGAAAACTTCATGTTATTTAGAATCGATTCTTCAATTCTGGCTCAAAATTATCTTTCAGAATATCAATACATTAGAGAGAATAGTCACAATAGTAGGAGGACCATAGATTTTAGACCTGATTCCACTAAGCATCGATGTGTGGAGCAATTGAAAACTAAGAAACTTTGAGTTTTAAAGTTTTCAAGCGGTGAATTCTGAAAGTGTGTAGAATTCAAGAGAGTTCATCTCTATCACTTTACCCTCAACATAGATTAAAATGATTTAATTGTTGCCCAATATTGTTGGGTACAGCTGTGTTATTGTCCCTATTCGCGATCATTTTGAGATGACGATCAAAATAATTCACCAAGATCTTTATTTAACTACTTTTTTATTTTCATTGTCAGATTCATAGAAAATCGGCTTCAAACTGATCGGAAACTACGGAAATTTAATTAATAATGTTAACAATTAAGAATAATATTTATTCACAAAAACTTCTTTTACGGGGTAAAATCATGATATTATTGTTGAGAAATCCTGAATTGTAAAAGGCCGTAAAAAATCACAATAAATAAATAAAAAGAATATATAACGTTAAACAGAAAAGTATGCAAAGCGCTACCTAAATCTGTTAATTTCTGATAAAGCAAAAACAACCTATCAGGTACACTTGATTAAGTCCTTGTTTTTTAACTGAATCAGGCTTAGCATTAAAAGAATTGAAACATTTATTCTGTAGTAATCTTTTCCTTAGAAAATTCCTTGAAATTTCTCAGAAATTAATATAGAAGTTATTTATTCAGACGATTAAAGACACACACACACACAATTAAAAACAGAATTTCCTGAATACGACGACTTCTTCAATTCCCTTATACACACACGCGCACACACAAAATTGCACCAGAGTTCAAATGTAAAAGAATAATTAAATCTACTTTGTAATCGGCAGGAGCACAGATTGCCAGAATTCTTAGCTTCAAGTCAAGGTTGCCAGAAATATATATATATATATATATATATATATATATATATATATATAGTCAAAACCATAAATGATAGCCAATGGGCATCACTATCACCATTGTGCCACCCATTGTTTTGGTTAGGCAAGACGTTATTACATGAATTAATCTATTGATTGCCAACAGTTCAAAGCGAAGAGAGAATCCAGTTTTTTTATAGCTATTACAAAGATTACAGACTCTAGACTCGTATCCACTTGAACACCTTCGTTTTAAAAAAAACATCGTTTTAAATAAACGAATCTGTAGTACCTAAATCTAACATTGTCAACTGCCCGTTGTGAAAAATAACTTTCTTTTCCAATAATTCAGTATGTGGTATGTTATAATGTAGACTGAAAATTCATGAAGAATTGATTATTATCGATTCAAGATATCGAATATTTATACTATTTATTAGTGTTGTATGGTACCATTCTTAATACCTTGCACTCTTCCTATTTCAGTCAATTTATTTTCTCTAGATATTCAGTATTTGATGTAATATTCTACTTATTACGGTTGATGCAAAATGATTAGAGTGGACTGTAATATTAAAATAATTTATTGAAATTCGGTTTGTTCATGCAGATTATTAACATCGGTGTAAAATACTCGTATCATTGCAAGTACTAAAACATACGAGTTGTGATCAACCAAACATATCAAATATTTCTAGTAATTCCAGGTGTTTCACTAAATCAATACCAGTTTCCAATGATATATATATATATATATATATATATATATATATATATATATATATAAATAACTAAAGTTATATATTGCAACTGGAATTAGAATTGACAATTATGAAATGCTAAATCAGAATAAAATTTCAACAAATTGTAAGTCAGAGTTGCAAACTGTGGAATTTCAATTTTCAACAAATTTTTAACACATTAGAGTTACGAAAACAGTTATTTTAAAAAAGCAAACTATTTTTTTCCTTCAAACAAGTGTAAATAATAAAAATGTTATGAAAAATATAAAATTAATCTTCTTTCCAAAGATATTTTGAGAAATAATTTTTTAGAAATTCAGATTAATAATTTAATCTGAATTTCTAAAAGAAAGGTAATGTTTATTTATTTTCTTATATTTGAAAATATTTTTGAATACATGCCGGAACACTTCATCTACAGAGAATCGTGAGTTCTAGAGTCTAGAATTCATAAAGGATCTAAGAGTCAATTAATAGGGATGAGATGCCGGAAATGGAGTAAATAATAGAAGAAAAAAAAAAGAAACAAGAAAATATAACGCATAAGCCGCTGATCGTTAAATCTAACTGAAAAATATATAACCCAATTTTTGTTCTCGTATTATACGAATATATGGTGCTAAACGTTTACGTTCCGTTCTGTACAGAGGTACATCAACTAGTTTGCTCCATATTAAGATATTCAACTTGAAGCATTATTATAAAAATTTATCGGTTCAAGATTACGTTTAAATTGGGATGTTTAAAAACGAAAACCTATATTTCAACTTCATATATGTTTTGGTGTTTCATTTTTACAGTGAGAAGTTTTTTCTTCTTAACCAAAACATGACAAATAGGACAGCTTTTCTGTGAAGCTTTTCAGATTTTATTTTTTGAACATCGAGTTTTATTTTTATAGTACACAAGATGTATACACATTTTTAGAACAATTTTGAGACAGGATAAAATTTGCAAATATTTTTTGAAAAAATTTCTAGGTAACAGTTCATTATTTGTAATTAAAATTATTACATGATACTTTAAAATTTATTCTTTTTTTTGAAATGGCAAATGTAAACAAGCTGTGGATCGAACAAGAATATGCTTTGCTCTGCACTCTATGAAAAGAAATATTCATAGTCCGTAACTTAAAATAGTTGGGATACGAATAATATAAAATTATTTATTAAAAATTAGAGCAACATTATTTATCTGAAAGGAAAAAGTCTCAATCAGGACTTCTGCATGGAAAGAAAAAGATTACATAAGAATTAGAAAAAGTTTGAACTATTTCGAATATTTTGACAATGAAATTATTAGAATAGAAAGAGAAAGTCCACCAACACAGAAATCAATTGCCAATAAATGTAGCAACAATACATAAAATAATAAACTAAGGTTTACATTTCAAAAACGCTAACAAAGTATAATGGTTGTCGTATATTGTTGAGGAATACAGTTCAACGCCAGATACTTTCCCTTTATGAAAAACATTTAGAAAGAGATAAATGAAAATACTCGTACATGGAAATTTTCTTGTATAATGAAGCATAGAAATTTTCCTGGATGATGAAGATTTCTATGCTTCATTATAACAAATATATATATGCAACAAATATATATTTGTTATAATGAAGACAAATATATATTTTTTCGGTAAATGTCGGGAAAATGATAATTACATCTGATTCCCAAAATGTAAAGAAAATTTCAGTAAAAGGGTTTATGATTGCCACAGGATTCTCTATCAATGGGAATTCCTCATCGAGAAATTAAAAATACGAAGAGGGGAAAGCAATGCTAAAATCAAATGCATCATAATATCAAAAGAATGTCGCACGTCCGATATTAACAAAAAGTATTTCATATCCTTATCCTAATGACATTCAAAGAGTGAGAAATTTCACCAAAACAAAGCCACCAGTATTTTCCAACACTACCTTTTCATTCCTTGAAAAAATTAAGACTGACTGGGGTAATACCAATATAAGAAATTTTCAACATATTCCTTACAAATCCCTCGTTTCATCTATGGACTACTATGTTTTCAATCAACTGAAAATATATCTTTCTAAAAGCACGACCACTACAATTGAGGGACTCAGGAAAGTCGTGAAAAAGGATTGACAAGCATTATTCCTGGAAATTTTACGAAAGGCCTTTTATCATGGAAAGCACGAAGTAGACATAGTTCAGAAACTTGTTCATTTGATCAAACTTTTAAGAAATTAGTCTTGAAATTTTAAACATTAAAAAAGACTTGGAATCGCTCTAAAAGTATGTAAATACCCTCGGCATTTACTATTTTAAATTTTATTATCATTGTACCAATTTTACATATTTATTTAGCTTGTTAACTAGCCAGTCTAAAACTATGGTTTCTTAGATCAGATGAGCCGTTATATGGCACCCCAATATTGCGATGGATGACGTCACTAAAACGCTTTCTATGAAAACAAGATAGCGTAGTTTCCTGAAGAGCGTTAAATGCGAGGAAACCACGTCACTGGTTTGCATAGAGAATGTTTTGGAGACGTCATCCACCGTTATATTGCGACCGCTAGAAAACGGCACTGGTTTCTTAGGAATCGGTAGCTTAAGGCAGTCTCAAATCTGAAACTCTTACATGCTCTATTTCTGCTATTTCCATTCACATTTCGTGATATTTAATATCATAAAAATTGATGCAAAGAGAAAGAACGAACCGTACAACATTATTTTGCGTTTACTTATTAAAAGTGCTTACGGAGTATTAATTTTTTTTTTTTGGCAGTGTTAAGCTCAACATCAGGAAACACGTGGTTTTATGAGTACAGTCTTTTGAAGGACAGGCTGAATGTGAATGAGTGAAAGTATCTCTCGACACGTAAGGGTGAACCTTTGAGAGATATACTTGCCTAGATATCGGCCTTGACATTTAAGCGGGGTTCGGAATTAAGAAATCTGTCACATTATTAGCCCTCGTGGAGCTTTGGTACAACATTAATTAAATAAATCAGATCGTGAGAAGGAGTATTTTCCTTTAGTGACTATTCATTGGAATACGAATTTAACTTTATGAAGGTTCGAAGAAAGAGGCTCGCGTGCTCTAGTCGTATCTGCCATTTCCCGACTAAATTTAATGCTTCCCACGTGTCGCGAAATCGATTATCGTGCCTTAGTTTCCCTAGGCTCGTGAACAAATTAATTAACTAAATGTATTATTTTTTGTTATGTTGGGTTACTTTTTGCATAGTTCAGCATCGTTTACATTGAAGAACATTTAGTTTATAGTAAGTAATTGAATAAGACTATGCTTTTGACAAAATATGACCTTCTTAAACTTTATACACAGTGAGACTATTGAAAGCTCCATAAGTTGACCTATTTTCCAACAGTCGCAATTGGTTTCGCTTAATATGTAAATCTCTTTAAGTCGATATATTCAATGTAAATATTATTCTGAACATTTGTTGGTGTTCTGTCACTGAATATTAATTCATCTTTAATTTAATCTATAACAATTGACCAGATGAGATCAAACTGTACCCAAATATCGAGAGTTTCTGACTTTTCTCTTAAATTGTATCGTTATATGCTTTTATATATACTAAATTTCTTTCCATATTCGTATTTTACCTTTGACATAAATTCTGTTGCACATAATCTTCTAATAAATTGCATCAAAATAATACTTTTTCAATGTAAAAGACTTGTCAAAATTATAAGAAAAAATTATCTCCACATTTAGGTAAGATATATCAAGTTAATTTTTGAAGAAAAAAAAAGTAATACCTCTTAAAATTATTGTAGTCAATATTAGTATTGAAATAGGATTAGAATGTCACAAGTGACTCTAATATAGTTGAAGCGACAGATTTGAGTAGTAAATTCGGATGGATTTTTTCCTTTACTGTTGAATTAAAAACAATATATAGATAAGAATTTCACCGCCTTTTTTTTTAGAAAAAAGGATAAAGATATTAAAAAAATAATAAGATATTAAATATTACTAATTTTGTAAAAAGGGAAATCCACTGAGTACTAAACCAGGGGAATATGGAGAATGTTCTAATGTTACAATTTGAATACTTCACGGAGAGCCCTGTGTGTGTGCGAGGGAGCATTGTCTTTATGCAGAATGAAATCTTTTACCAGAGATCTTGACTGCTTTTCAAACTCTTTTTCTTGCTACTAGAATTACTATAAAAAAGATTTGATTAAACTGAGAGAAAAATTTAGGTAAAACGTAAGATATCTGTTAAAATGATTTCATCCTCCACTCAACTCTCTCTGTGCAGTAGTTTTTTGGTAAGAAATTAGATTGCAACACTGAAATATCCACCATATTTCCCTGGTTTACATCCTTATGATTTTTCCTTTTATTCAAAATAAAATCTCTGCTATAAGAAATCTGTTCTGAATCATTCGAAACTATTAAGAAGAAAAGTCACAACTATCAAAACAGCTATCAGAAAATGAACTGCAACACGCTTTTGACGAGAGGAAAATAAGAATGGGTTGCAACGTGTGAATGCCAATGCTAAATGCACGGAAGGTGAAAAACAATATTTTTTTGAAAAAATATCCTGACTGGTGGAAAAATAATTTTTCAGCCACATTTACGGATGATCCTTTGCTGTGCACGTTAGTAAAATTCCTTGCGGCAAACTCTTCAAACAGTTATACTTACAGAACACAAACATTAGTACTTTAAAGGAATATAATGGAAGATATGTAGAAATAGGGGACGTATAAAGAAAAGCATATCACTATGGAAGAATTGAATAAAATTAGAGAGATTCATGATGACGGCAGCACATCTAGAATTTTAAGTGAAGATATTGCGAATTTTGCTCCTTTTTAGAAATTATTTGATACACCAATATTTTGAAATTCATTGAATATGTATTTTAGTAGATAGCATTAATTTTCAAATAAGTAATAAAGCTTCTTAAATCTTTAAACAATTCGAGTTGCAGTTTACACAAAGATAAAGAATTCTGGAATCTAGGAAATCTTCAAACTTTTCTAAATCATCTCATCTCTTTTGTACTATAATAATCAGAAAAATCAATATAATATCCTTAAATATTACAAACCTGAATCATACTCAGCTCAATATATTCGCAAATTACCCAACAATGGCCACCGATCAGACGATGTGGCTTATTAGAACGCGTGCCTGATCTAATACATGGATTTACTATACCTCTGGATTAGGCACAGCATCCATACTGCCACTGAATATTGCGGTATCCTAATTCTTATTTTTCTCTTTATGAAATGAAAGTTAATTTTTTTTGTTTGGATTATATCGATTCCCATAGATACATTGTAATACCTTTTTCGATCTCATATACTATAATGTTATGATGTTGTGTGTTTGGTGTGTGTAGTTACTTTTCACTTTTTCTTTGGATCAATATTCAAAATTTTTGATTCATGTTTTTGAGTCACAACCATTTTTAATTACATATTTTAATGATGTAGAATCAGCCAAATTTAAATAACCCTATCTTAATCAATCTAAAGCCTTTATACAGACATTGAATAATATAGTATATTCTTATATATATATGTGTGTGTAGATATCTTTGCCATAAAATGAAAATTGATTTGAATATTGATGAAAAATATATTACAGAATATTGCACCTTTCTCTTTATGAATAAATCATTTAATAAAATTAATTTTTCTGGTGTGTTTCAAAAACACATGGCTCTATTTCCAATTAAAAAGATCAGGATAAAAAGAGCTTTTAAGTACAATAAAAAACTTTGTAGATCTCTTTTTAATTACAATAATATTTCAGAGTCACAAACACCACAAGTATGTAAATGCAAAGATTACAAACAATATGTTGATTCATTCCATCAACATGTTGTTATGGGAAACATGAACATCGTTAAAAGCGATTTATTGAGAGGTTTCATGAATAAAGGAACTGGATTCAGGCTCATGATTACTAATAGTAACCTTGTAGTAAAGAAAACAAATTACTAATGATTTTGACAATTTTATTCTTAAGGTTGCAATTAAATATGGTTTGCCAATTGAGGCATTTGATGAATTTAGGTCATGTGTTTTGAAGAAAATTCTGTATTTGAATTTTAAAGTGGATAGGGAAATTACAATTAAAGATCTAAAACTTGCTATAGATGACTTGCAGAAGGATTTTGTTATCGTTTATGTAGATAAAGTTCATGCAAATTATGCCATTATTTGCAAATTTTACTATCATAAATTATTGAGTGAACATGTATTGAATAATAATGCTTTCCAGTTATCCAAATATAGTAACAGAGAAATAAATAATCGTCTTTTGGCATTCAATAAGAAGTTGGGCTTACATCTTACAAACATTAAATTTCCTTACATTTTCTTAACGCCAAAATTTCACAAAAATCCTGTAAAATTTCGAAGTATTACGAATGGATATAACACCTATATCACTAAATCTGGCAAACTTCTTCAATCCATTCTACAAAAATCTATTGAAAATATTGAAAATACCGCTATTATTAAAAATAGTTTTGAAATTGTCAAAAACATGAAGGAACAAGAGGTATTCTCTATACATGGGTATGATTTTGAAGACCTTTTTAACTCAATAGATATTCATGATTTAATTAAGGTTCTTGCAATTTTATACAATAAATATCATTTTAATCAAACAATAAAACGTGAAAAATTTAATACTCTCATTAAACTTGTATTACAAGAAAATTTTATAATTTTCGGTCAAAATCTCTATAAGCAAATTCAGGGTCTCCCTCAGGGAGGTCCATCTAGTAATTGTCTGGCCAATTTTTATTTACATTTTTATGAATTACAACAGATAGACAATGATTCTTACTTTCTTTATTGTTACATAGATGATTTACTTATTTTAGGTAAAACTGAGGAATTTAAACGAAATGTTTCGTTTTACCCTAATTATCTCAAACTATTAAAAACTAATCTTAATTCTAATACAGTAGATTTTTAGATCTTGATTTACAAATTGTTGACAATAGACTAATTAGTAATATTTATGATAAAAGAGAGAGATTCGAATTCCATGTAATTAAAATACCTTTTTGGAACAGTAATCTGCACAGATCCATTTATAGGAATATTTTATTGTGCTTTTTATTACGTAATAACAAATTAACTACACTTAAAATAGACAAGTTTAATAACATTAAAAAATTCTTCAAAAACTGTTTAGATCATGATTATCCAATAAATTTCTTAAATACTTATATACATCACAAATATATTAAACATCTTTGCGAATCGTGATCAAATTTCAAATCCACCACACAACAATAGGTCCAGAAAGTCGGCTTGTTAGTGGTCTAGCCGTGAAGAATTTATTTATTTATTTACATTTACACAGCTTACATTTTTACTCACTCTCTGGACCATTATACTCCTTTACCATACAACTTATTACCAACCAATTGTTTGCATCCTTTTACATTTTATTACCAATCAAAAAATTATTTAAATCCTTTTTCAATTTATATGGTGATGATGTGTTGTATTTTTTTCATTTTGAGTATGTGATATACATCTTGAAGCTTAAAGAAAATTCCGTCTTACTACTCACATATTTGAATCTTCGTTTCTTTGAATTTTGTAAGTAATTCTTATACTTTGATTTGTTGATAATTTTTAGAATTATAGATTTTATTTTTGTAGATTTTATCGCTGAACTTTTTTGCATTTTTTTAATCATTGAACTCTTTTATAATTTGGATTTCCCAATTCAGCCTACCAAGAATTATAGATTTTATTTTTGTAGATTTTATCACTGAATTTTTTTTGCATCTTTTAATCATGAACTCTTTTGTAATTTGGATTTCCCAATTCAGCCTACCAAGTGGCAAAGGGGGAAGGTTGGTACCATTAAACTAGTTTAACCCCGCTTATTCGGTCCTCAGCCCGATATTGCTTTTTGACTTGCTGGGTTCCATATTTTCATTTATTTTTCTTTCATTTTTACATTTCTTTCTGGATTTTTGTCTTTTTAAATATTTTAAATTATTCTTTCATAAATTTTCAGTATATATATATATATATACATAAGAAATATAAGCCACTATATTCCAATTTTTTTTGGTAAGAAATTATTTTCAAAATCTCGAGGTCATCTGAGATTATCAGTATGTTCAACCATTTTTATTGGTCAAATTTAAGAGTTGTTAAAGAAATGTTTTTGTTTTAATGATTTCCAATTCAGAAATTTCCTTGAGAATTTAATCTACCTGTGTCTACACCACGTGGATGGTTAAAAAAGAGGATAAACTTCTTCACTTTGTTGATAAAATCAACGATTGTAAAAGAATGACCAGAAAAAAAAGGCTAGGACAGCAGAAAACACCTATTTTGACAAATGTCTAATTTTTTTGTACTAATTATTCAATTTGTATAACAAATTTAACTCGATGTACACTTAACCCACGGTTTAGTAATAATGGACCCCGATTACCGCGTCTTAACAAGATCAGACTGAATTAATCAGTACATAAAACTATGGAGCTCATTATTTGTACTTGACCTTTAATATTTTATAGTGGTTTGACCAATATATCTAGTGAAAGTGCATCAAATTTCACAATTGTTGAGAAAGAAAACTAGATCAATACTTCATAAATAGTGGTGAATATAATGTTTTGTTTACCTGTAACACAGCTCTGTCCTTAAAATAACAGTGTTTGTGAGACTAAATACAAACATTAAAAAGAAACTGAAACTCGATAAAAGAAGATAACATTTATAATACTCCATTTATAGCTTATAACATTTCTCAGTTCAGTTTTCAACCATTCATTTTTGACAGGGAAAATCTTCCGAGTTCGATGAATAATTCATGACCAACTATTTAGTATTCGAGTTCCTTTTGTTACACACGTCATGTACTTCAAATTATACTGGTTATATTTTGACGTGATATTTCACAAGTTTGAAGACATTCAAGGATTTTGTAAGAATTATATTTTTCTGCAAATCGTGTAGATTTTCTAGATACAGTCTCATGAAGGAAATGTAGAAGCTATGATTGGTAGAATAGGATCAAACGAACTTCGAGAATTAATTGCATTTAAATTTTTTTATATCTTGTGGCCAAACATATGTATATATAATTTCAGTTATGCGTATTCATTTATGTGTTAATTGGAGAGTGATATGATCGTTTATAATGTATCACTGAGAAGCAACACGAGTGTTATTGGTGACGGACCTCGTAATTTTGAACTTCGATCAAGTAAAGAGGACGACACTTAAGTCAGCACCTCCCTCTCCAAACGTCCCCACCACGCCAACCAAAGGACTTGGTATCTCCGCTATATTTTGCGTGTATCATCCCCGCGGGTCTTAACTGGCATCAAGGATCGAACCCAAGACTCAAACGAAGACAACACCAGCCAAGAATCCTTGACCATGATCATTAGAATATCGCGTCTATTTATTGGAGGGATAAAAAGTAACATCTAGTTAAATGGAAACAATCTTATTTTTAAGCTAATTAAAAATTTAAAAAATCGTGATGTATATGAAATAATTAAAATGGTACACGTATTGATTTGTATTCGACTAACTTGTCATAATTAAAACTTATATAAAAACACATAAGCAATCAGCTTGAAATGTCATAAAAATTAGTAATGATGTTGTTTGTAAACATAAAGCAATAGCAATTAAAATATGGTGAACATTGAACTGTACAAATAAAATTAAATATTTTTATTGTATAATTAATACATTAAGAATATCCGTTTTATTATATTTTAAGCGCTAAAATCTAACATACATTTTAATAACATTATAATTAAAAATTAACATATATATTCAGCCAAACTTCTATGTAGGAGCTTTTTGTTGTTAAAACTGTGTTTAAATAACATTTCATTCTAGTGTTTGATAATAATATTGAACGTGATAATCCCATGTATCCTATCAAAAACAACCTCCCCTATTGCAGATATTTTATAGAAACCCCATTTATATATTATCAATTGATAATGCTATATTAATTTTTCAAATATGTTATCAGTTTTTATCCGATCTTGAATTTTTTTAACTATACTTGTGATGTATTTCCTTCATTATTTATAACTCTATAACCATCTTAAAATCTTTTCGGAAATCCCATTCTCGCAAAAATGTAATCAATCAGACTAACAAACTTTTATTTCAATAAGAATTGGGGAACAAATGCAATAAAATTTTTAATAGGCTCCTTGACTATAGTTACCTGAAAATACAAATAAGTTAATGGACTATCGCGAAGCGGATGTTAATTAAAGACTGTGTCTAAAATAAATTCATATTGTGACTTTCCGGTTTCTCTACTTCCGACGTATTTGATCATCGTAGGTTCAGAAAGTAAAGTCAAATAAGAGTCAGTCACAAATCTTTAACTTATGTTATTCGTTCTCTAATAATAAACAAAACATAATGTGTTTATTGTCATGTGTGCAGAACAGGTTCCTACACGCGTCCGAACATAGAATTATTGTCATATATTTCTAATTATCTGATACTGCCTAACCGGATCCGAGTCAGTACTAAATCTGTAAGCTAAACCCATTCACAGATGATTGCCCCATTCCAACGTTCAATCATTTAATCTCTTATTAGCTTAAGTACTCGTCTAGTTTCGACGTTTTAATCTGCCAGTCTCTCACTTTCTATTACAAATATCTTATTAAATTTTTTACAGTCGATAAATGTTATCGCTTCATTCCTAAAGACTGTACTTTAATATTTCTTCTATATTTTATTATAAGTCGCGTTTCGTTTACTTGAAGAGATTCTCAAATCAAATCACGTCATATGACTGCTACAAAAGGTTGTTGAAGGAACTTCATTATAATGTATTTCACTTGCTGAATTTGCTCAGGTTGCGTTAAATGACAGGATGCCTAGAGAGGGCTATTTACACTAATTTATTACAGTTAATTTAAAAAGTATTAAAGGTAACATGTTTACAATCAAATAAAGAGCTTATCGCCATTACATTTACTATGCAAATAAAGTATTTATTGCTGCTTGTCACCCGTTGGAAAAAGTAGTACATTGTCCTCTGACACGATCTACTAGTCAAAAGTTACGTAGACCTCGGGTCTCTTTTCTTTTTGGAAATTTTGTGTCGGACGAAATTGGTGACACGTCTTCTAAAACCACAGACATGTTCCTTTCTTTTGTTTGGGTAGCTGAATTAATAATCTCAGCTATTGGTACCCTAACCGGGACAGGTTTATAACACTTGCAAACACTTGCAAAATTGTAGCATCTGGTGCGGGGGTACATAAAAGTATTTCCAACCAATAGCCCCTCTTTTAATGTTTTCTCTTAAAAAAGTCTTAGTATTTCTTTAAAATCTAATATTTTTTAACTTTAAAATCGTGTTTAAAAGGCAATGTCTTTATAAATTTTAAACTTATTTTTTTTAATTTGTTGGGCCAGTAACAGGCCGAAGTAATTCATTTTACAGCTTTGAGAGTGGAGATTAAAAGCCGTAAAACCTACGAGCTCCAACATCAATCCAATCTATAAGTAATCAATAAATTCAAGTTACCAATTAAGGATACGTAAGAGAACGACAACACAGTTTATTACCTTTTAATACACCTTTTTCTCTCTAGAATCTCTCTCAGTCAATTCTATTTCGCTTATTTATCATTATCTGTAGTTCAATTTACTTAACTTCTGCATCTATCTCACCTTATAACGTTTCTTTTGGTTGGCAAGGAGTTGTAATTGAATGTAACCCAAATTACCAAATATTCCCCGAAATTAGAGAAGAGAAAACTGTGAATAGCCGATCATTACATACTTCCAATAAATGTAATCATAAATTCAAGTTACCGCAGCTTACCACTTAATGACGCTTCTAAATCTAAGAGAAAAACTTTCTGGCATTCCATTAATTGATTTTTGACAAAAAAAAAATTTTTTTTTTGCCTTCCGAAATAGAAATTCCAACCTCAAAATAAACATTAGCTTGATTTTTCAATAGACTTTAATTACAAACCTTGTTAATAAACAATGGCAATCGCCATTAAGTTACTTTGTATGAAAAGAGCAGATGATTGTTAGATAAATATATGAGCTGAATAAATGCATAACAGAAATGGTGATTACTGAGCTTAAATAATGCTATGTAGTCATATTAATATTTATGATATTGTTACGTCATCCGGATGTCCTCACGTCAGTGTTGAGTTAGAATGCGGCTGAGAAACGAGGAACATATAACACACGTCATAACTTGTTATTTCCTTCAGTTGAGCTTATGAACAATTATATAGCAGTTTTGTTACAATAGCCGTTGAACGCTAAAATAACACCAGTAAAAAACGATTTTTTTTAACAAGGGTTTTCTTTCGAACTTCATAATTGGCGTAACATAATTTTTCACCTTGGCGACGGATATGGCGACTTTGCAATATACTTGGCGTAAAATTTAATTCTTTCAAAAATTAATTTTAATCAATTGATTTTTATTAATTATAATTAAATTATCGTATTGTCATCCAAAACAATCGCGTAGAAAAATTTCAGCTCAATTGAACGCTTTAAAATGTGAGAAAAAAAAACTTTTAAAGTTTGACCCATTCACAATTACAATGTGAGTTGAAGAAAACCCATTAAAAAGCTACATCTATGAGAAAATAATCGAATAACTTTTATCAATTATAAGAATTACGATATCACCTGACAATTCATCGAGTGGGTGAATTTTGTCTCTAATTTGCATTTACCGTAACGAATACACGGGCCTCGTTAGCACGTAGTTTAGCAACACGCGATTTAGCTTTACTCGCGATTGTGCTACGGTTCTTTGGATAAGCAATCGCTTGTGAATATCAATCCCAGATAATTCTTATTTTTCTTTTTATGAAATTCAGATCAGTTTTTTGTACGGTTGAGATTACGATTTATTGTTAAAAGCACGCATAAATACGAGGGTCGTTCAGTAAGTCCTTAGAAATTCCAAGAGATTGTGCTCGTATCATCTAAAGTGGTTTATTTTTAAAAAGCATCATGACTCACAAGACAGTTAAGTCCCAGTTCTCGTATTCATGATCGTGATGTCTTTTGCTCCTCAAAAATTCTTTGTCATAATTTTTCTGGCCACTGAGAAAAATCTTTTCGTCTTTTTTGGAAAAGATTCACTGGAAGCAACACAATGTTTTATTTTTTCTTGAGTTCCGGTGCATAATGATGAAACCAGGTCTTACCGACGGTAACAACTCGACATAAAATGACTTCGACGACTCTTCACGGCAGCAATTGACTACCCAATCAAAACTAATACATGAATCAATATCAAATTTGTTTTGGCTCCGTTTAACAAATGGCAGCATCCAATGGTAACAACAATTTATCTTAATGATGCTATCTGTCTGCAAATACAAGTAATTTTTAAGACACCCCCGTGCCATTTCCCCCCATTTCATAAACGGGAATCACCATTTCTCGGAAAGTGAAATATTCTAGCTTGAATCTGGTTTTGTAAGACATTATTTTCAAGATCTTGTTATTATTTAGATTAACTGCATGTTCAGCCATTTTGTATAGGTAAAATTTTAAAATTTAAAAAAATTTCAAGCATTATTTGTAAGTTACTTTTAGCAACAAGAATTTTGGATTAAGACGCAGCAAATAAGATCTGCTATCCAAGAGATTCAGGAAAAAAAAAATACTAGTAAAAAATAACACCGAAAAAAAAGTTTTTAGAACTCGGGTTTTCTTTTAAACTTCGCACTTTGCGTAACGTAATTTTTTGTGCCTTAAATTTTAAGAGCAGAAAGGAACGTTGACTCAAATTAAATTTATTCAATAATTAGTTTTAATAATTTATTTTATTATTATTTGACGTTTATTAAACTTATCTTCTAAAATACATACGTGTAAAAGTTTTTAGCTCAAATAAGCATTATATTAATTATTAAAACTACATTTAATTAAAATTAAACCAAACGACAAATTAAGTTATTAAATTGAATATATAATTAATAAATAAATGTAATAATATTAAATGATGTAATTAATATTAAAGTAAACGATAAATTACTAAGCGACGGATTTAGTGACCAATTGCCGACTTGGCGAGAAACTTGGCGTGAAATTTAATTCTTTAAATAATTAGTTTTAATCAATTAATTTTTATTAAATATAGTTAAATTATAGTTTTGTCGTTCAAAACAATCGTGTATAGAAAGTTTCAGCTCAATTGAGCGCTTTAAAATGTGAGAAAAAAAGCTTTTAAAGTTTTGAACCAGACAAAGTTAAAATGTGAGTTAAAAAAAAAAACCTCAATAACAATAATCTGTTTAGGATTCGTCGACAAAATAATATTCTTGAAATATTTTTTTGCTACAGGCAATTCACTTATATATTGTAAAAATGGTACACATGAGCATAAATTTTTTTATCTCAAATTTACTAATTACTCCTTAATTTAACACAAACGTTCGTTACACGCAAAAAAAAGTTATATCTATGTTGGAACTTATCGCTTAATATGGAGAAAATAATTTATTGAGTTCTTCAGTGGTATCCTTTAAAAGATAAGAAACGCTGAGAGAAATTTGTAGCTCTGTCAGGTGACTATATATAGAAGTCCAAAGAAAAATGAACAAAAATTGAGTTTTTATCTCGATTATATACGTAAAAATTAAAATTTTAAGGTGCTGCGGGTTACTTCAACCTACGGCTTTCTGAAAACAAACAAACCGATATGAATAGCTATCATTTATAACATTAAGTACATAAGGATTAATTACTATGTAAAATAAATTTTATCCAGATAATATACTCTGTTATCTCTCAATAATAATTAAAGCTTTACCATACCCCTTTTAAATGCATTCTTTGGAATAAATATTAATTTTTACATCTAACCTTATTTTTAAGGAATTATGGGAGTTTTTATCCACGTCTCACTAGAATTACTCCACAAAGAAACCCACTGCAGGGACATACTTGTCGCTGATCACGCAAATTACATGGTCTGTTTCCCCTTTAATAGCCATAAATCGACGTTACAAACATTTTAATTTATTTAAATCTTACTTTGGCATCAAATTGAACATCACTGTCTTCATCACTTGGCCTCTTCTGCAGTCTCCGAACACTTTCCGAACGTAAAATCGTCCTTTGCCCGACTCCGCTGGTACTGGTACTGGACGTCACATCTCGAGTCACGATCGTTCCTCCACCCCGATCAGTGTCCCTGAGGTGTGGTGTCTGTTGTCTAGGAGTCCTCTGGTTTGATACCAGATCTAGAGTGTTCGCGACTATTTCCTCAATCTCGTCATCGATGCTGTCGTCTTTTTGAGGTTCGGCTGGAGTGACTGTTCTGGTGACCCCCGCATGGTTGTCTCTGTAGTGGGAGCAGCACGAGTTGGTGGGTCTGTTGTCTGGAGGGGAGGAGCGCGGTTCAGCAGACCCCCGCTTGATGGAGAGGTCCGGTGAAGAGGACTGGGGTCGTTTGGTGCTCATGATGACAGTGGCTGAATTGGGGCGGCTTGTTGAACCACCAACTCCCATTGCTGATGAGTGCCCGATTGTGGAATCTGTTGATGAACAACAATTAAGCGCAATCACTTACATGAAACTGATAAATTCAACAAATCGTCTTAACTATCAAAAGTCTGACAGTGTATCATTATTAATATATTTATATAATTGAATATTACGATCACATTGCACATACCATACATGGAGAAAAACAAATGTAGAAGTTGTTTTATATTTTGAAAAGGAATGTTTGATGGAAAATTATACAATGTGATAGAACTGTTGCAATTGATAAGTCTCTTTTTACCAAAAGTACTAAAATAAAAACCTGACCACAAGAATTGCAAGCATAGTTTTCCTGATATAATTATTAAGTAAAGTATAGTTGTCCAAAATAGGGAACTCTACATAATTTTTGCAATTTCCATCACAGGTAGACAAAATTGTTATCAATGCTATTGATTTAAAGGATATTGTATTATGCTATTTATTAATTAGCTCGATCCACATAATTAATTAATTTCTAACCCAGACTTTTTCTCATTACCGAAATCGTTTCTTTTCTGTTATCTGATTTCTCATCTAGAACGCTACCTAAATTTTCAATTTCGAAAGATGAAACAATTTTTTGAGATACGGAACCTTGAAAAATGGGCCTCTTTATGTGAAATTAGTGTTTGAAACATTTGATGATAAAAATGTTCTATTCAACATTTTGAGATTTTTTTTTTGCACCAAACGATTGTTACTTTTGTTTCAACTGTGAAAGCGTAATAAACTCGAACAGAGAGGTATTGTAATAAAAATTATTCAATGTATTTGTGAAACAAAAATATGTATAACGTACAAAATGAATACATACTTCGATTTTTCGCATCATAAAACTTTTAAATCCTAAATTACATGCAATTCCCTCTATTGGTTCAGGATATATTCAAGGTCAAAGTCATTTTATTATAATAAATTATAGATCCATTTATTGAGCAAATTCAAAAAACTTGGAACTTTTTTTAAAAAATTATTTGACAAGTAAATTTGGATATTGAAATCCACAATGAAACTATGTAAACGAAATACGGAAAACCATATATTATGAACGCAGATGCTGGTTTCAAAAACACAAAAACTATTATATTATTAATGAACAGGCATCAAAATTCTCAATTACTGTTCTATGAAAATTTGGTGATAGAGATATCAGGGCTTATGGTATTAGAGACAATTCTCGCTATGCTGCACCGGACAATCAGAAATCGAAAAAAGGAGAAAATTTATTGAAAAGAAGAAAGGTCTAAAACAGAGAAGTATTGCTAAGGTATCCCGGTAGAACGTCACCCGTGTTTACATAACACAGTGAATACCATGAAAAAAAATCAATAGGATACTTCGGGATCATGATACCCGTTCTTAAATGAAGAAGGTAAAGGGATGGAACCTCGGTGGTTGAAGTACCCATTCAGGTATTGTCCTTTTTATTTAAAAGTGGTTCAACTTGATGAGACTCGTCGCCATTAGCTTGTAGTTCAGCTCTAATATGACTAATGAAAAATCAGATAAAAAGAAATAGTGCATCATCAGGTTTTAATTAGTAAAAAGGATTATCCAACCCAGAACACTAGTTTCCCTTTATCAATAATCGCCCATTTTTATTAGAAACACTAAAAGTAAGTAAATTATGAGGAAGAGCGTCTGTGTTTTTTATTTCCACTTTTCATTTAAAATATTACTACATCAAACTCTTTAACTATTCATTCATCAATATTTTATGCAATAAAGTGAATCCCATGAGTAAAAATCATTTTTAGGTTAATTAAAAATCGAGTATCTGTTATAAAAATATGAACACTTTTTCATCTTCTTATATCAATTTATTATCATTTTTTATGATTGAGGAAGTTCGTAATTTATTATTTAATGGAAAAGTAAGGTGTGGTGGATTAGATATAACAACTTACTTGTATGAGTTGGTTAAAGAAATGAATGCATTTACTCATAAATCTAAAAATAAAGGTATCAAATTACTTTCTTTTTCGAAAATATAAAAAAAAAGTAAAACGTATTTGATTCATAATACCTTTCACATTTGCATAGCAAAATATGAAACAAAAAAAAAATAACAAATGCTTTTTTTAAAAAAATCGATATCAGACTTGTTGAAGGGCAAGTAAAGTAAAACTACTTTTACTAGAATAATTTTGGAAACTTCCGCTTATAACAAGTACATGTGAAATTCTTAGTTTTCTTTTATTATATATTCTTTTCGTATTCTTTTTATTTTATTTTCGTATAAATATTACAGCAAACGAATGTTATTCCTCCTCCTTTATTTTCATAGTGATAACAGGTAAAGAGACAAATAAATGATTGTATCGAATATAATTACTAGAAGGTCAGAAATATGACATTCTATTGCGTTAAAAACTTTTACGATATTAATATTTGTACTATATAAAAATAAAAATCTTTGTTTCTCGTATACTCTTCAGAATATTCACAATTAAAAAAATTGTATGGATTTGTTATTATATTTTAAAGTTTAAAATTCTGTGTTTTGAGATCGATAATATTGTAGAGAAGTTTTTACATCGCTAAAGCAATAATGACCCAATGGCAACGACTTCTTTTAGGTCACGTGATAAATGCTCGCTTTGTGATGTACAGAGGTTGGTTATAGAGAGATATTTATCGATAATTGCTCATAATTCTATACATTTCTCCGAAGATTATGCCGAAAAAGTTTTACATTCTTATTATGATATTCCAGTTTAAACGATAATGTTCAATTAAACATCCTGCTTAATGTATACATTAAATATAATTCCATTGCCACTTTATGCCACTACATTAGGATGCATAAGACTCAATCTTTTTTGGTATCATTATTAATTGCTGTAATGAACGTTTTCGGTTGTATTTTCTGCCCTACTTAGAAGTTCTTAAACAAATACCCAAAACGCCTCATAACTTAAAACCACCTTCTGATGATGAAGCCGACACCTGAACCGAACACACCTGGCACCGAAGGAACCCCATTATCATACCATCACAATACGAGGTCTTAGAATTCCGACAGATTTGATATGCTTCAGCTACGTAACGGATCTTTAGTCGAATTAGGACTCGCACTGGCTACTTTAAAACATCATAGACCGTGAGCTTGATGGTACTTGACCACTTAACTAAAACGGCCACACTATCTTCTGTATTTTGTATGTTTCGAGATGGAAAAGATAGTTCCTTAATTAGAAATGTATTTATAAACTCCTGCTCATTTAAAATTAAAACTTTAATGCTATACTATCAGATGTAAAAAAGTAAATGCTACCAGATTAATTCTCTTTCATATATATATTACATACTGAAACTTAAATCTTAAATATATTTTCGTAATTAACATGGTTGCCATACATAATCTTAACATTTAGAAAGTTATAATAATCCATATAAGGTGGACGCAGTTTCAGTTTAAAAATACTTTATATTCAGAATTTAGTTAATGTAAACGAGTAGAGAAATTTTTTTTCTTAAAAGCAGAAAGTAAGCACATTTCGCAACGCAAAATTTGACGTGATCCGCGGCTTTAATATTTTAATGTATATAAAGAAGTCAGACGATGGTACGTTTTCAAAGAAAGACATTCAGGAAACATTTTTTGCACTCAAAATATTTTTTAAAATCTTCAAGTAAACAAAACAAATATGTAAGTTTATGCATCCCGAAATAATATAAAATTTATGAATTACGTATTTACATTTAATTTATGTGAAGTATAATAATTATTTACAAGATATTTTAATATAAATCAGGTTTAATTCTCAGTATTCTTATATGATACACAAAGATATTATTTATGATACAAAATACAAAAATTCTCACTCAAAACTTAAAATAATATAGCGTTTTAATAAAAATGGAAAATGTTATTGTAGGTTTTTTTTCTAAAATTGCCTGATTTACGTTCTATCCACCATAAAAAAAATAATAAATATGAGTAAAAAAAAATTTAAAGATTTTATTTGAAGGAGGATTAAAAGGTATAAAAATAATTTTAAATTGAAAATAATATAACATTTTCAAAAGGCTGAATTGCCTTACTAAGACATCTAGGTAATTACCGATAAATTAAGCACCATACTTACTTATATATGAGATCAAAAAAGTGTTAACACCACGAACTGTAATAAATTACATATTGTTTTACATTTAAAAAATAATTTTTATACCATTTAGCCCATCTCTAAATGAAAGCTTGATTTAAAAATGTTTTACTTATATTTATTTAACCATTTTTAGTCTGGAAATTGAGGACTAAAAAGGTAATTATATGAGCTATACATGTTTGCAAAAAAAATATGATACAAAGTACAATATATATATATATATATATATATATATATATATATATATATATATAGTATCATATTTACTTTTTTCAAGAGCGCCCTTTATGTGAAAATTAATCAGGAATTGCACCTTACCCCAAAAGGTAACTGAAAAGAATGTAATTACATTTACATTATTTGAACTAAATAATGTAGATAATTTATTTTTCAGAGAATAAAAAGTTATCTTGACAATATTGTCCTGATCTCGAATATTAGGGAAATTTAAATGCTGAAATACAGAAACTTTCGTTAAAAGTCTGAAATTTCCAATTTAAATCAATGCAAAGAAAATTTTAATTATTCTAAAGTCTCAAGCACTGTCTATTTCCTGGATAAACATTAAAAAAATGTACAAAAAAATTTCAGGTTTGTAGACACTTAAAATATTGAGATTCTACAATTTGCATTAATGAAAAATAAAAAGTATCTATTTTCAGAAAACTTTATAAATAACATTTACCGAAACTGTTTACATGAAAAACGCATACATTTTTACTAATATACTCTAGATTTATAAAGTTGGTCTTTTTTACTTTCGATCACACAACTTTTTTGGAACTAGTAGAATTTTTCTATGCCTCTTTGACTTTTTGTATTTGCCTGTTGTACTGATACATGATCTGGCAATTGTCTAAGCATTTACACCCCCTTTCAAATTATAAAATAACTTATCATAAGCAATATTCTTCTTAAGAAAGGCAACCTAGAAATCCATCATTAAATTAAATAGTAGCATCATAAGATCTAGATTTCATAGTTCCGGAGCAACCTAAAACCACTTTAAACATTCTTGGTCAAACCGAAACCATATGAAAGATGAGCAATAAAAAATGTTGCCAGATACAATGATACTTATTTTCAAAGGTTTTATTTATATTTATATTTGTTCATTTGCATATGAAATATAATTTTATTTTAAATATTGGTGGAATAAAACGTAAATAAAAGCATGTTAGCTCGCTTCAAAGTTTGCATAAGTTCACTTCCGGTTGCCCAATTTTATGATCAAGTGATATTATAAAAGCTATAACTGAGCTTTAAATAAGACAGGACCAAAACTCAAACAGATTCTTCAAGATAAAAGATAGAACTTTAAGAAAAAGTCAAAAGCAAAATATCAATGTTTTGACCAAAAATGGGGTTTTGAAGGAGTACCGCGTACTGGTTCAATTCTCTGTTCTATGTTGTGGAGATTGATATTTGTATTTTATTAAACATAAATTAAGAAACAAGATTTACTTTGTATTAGTATTTGGTAAATTCTCAAGTCATTTTATTAAATTCCATCCATTAAGTTTCCATAACACTTTGTGGCGAATTTACTTCATTATTGTACTCTGCAGTCATCTTAAGTTTGTTTAAATAGTCAACAAGTTTAAGATTCCCAATGAACTCTGCAAAAATACAACACATTTTATTAGCTTTTAACATCGGATATCCAAGATCACTCTCTTTCGAATCCCCTTAGCTCATTTAATCCTCTTTTATATTCTAATAATAAGGTCTTACTTCACCAAATCACTCGTTCCAATTCACTCACTTCTTGTTCTTGCTACTTGTTTTACTCTAGCGAGGGGTCACTTCAAGTCAAACAATTAATTGCGATAATTCAATCTAATCTACAATAATCTATCAGCTTGTCATTATCCTCTATATCCCTTCTCTTTTCTTTCAGTCCTATTTCGTTTAGTTATATATTATTATCTCAGATTCAATTCACAACACTTCTCAACTTCATCTAATTTATCTAATTCCGTTTCATTTCGGGAAATTGTAATTTTATGCAATTCAAGTTACCAAAAACTCCCCAAGTTAGAGAAGAGGAAATCACAAATAGATTAACATTACAACTTAATATAGTGTGCTATTTTTCTTGAGAATGAATAACATTAATAAAGGATGCAATTTCATACAGCAGATATATTTTGCCTGAAATATAGGTCACCTGAACAGGGATATTCTTACTGTCTCCAGAAACATATTTACCTGAAATTGTCAAACAACTGGAAAGATGAATTATATCGAATCACAATAAACGTCAAATACAGTAGTATCGCCTAATGAGGACACTTCTATTTAAAGGACAATTCTGTTAGTCCCGGCTCTTTTGAAAATAGTATATGTATTTACCTCTTATTAAAGTACACCTCTATTTAAAGGACAAAATGTCTGGTCAGGTGGATGTTCCTTACTAGGAGACTAGGAGGCGCTACAATAGTTTATGCGAAAAAACATGTTGGGCCGTGGTAGCTTAGTTTATGGAATTACGGGCTCATATTTTATAGATTGTGGATTCGTGACTCGACTGCCGGCTCAATGTCCTCAAGTTGGCGAATTGGATTCTAGCTCAGGTGAGGTCTTAGTCAGTTGATAGAAATTCAATAGCAGGGAATTTATCACTAATTTTCTTAATATTACTTCTGGTACTAGATAAATCAATCAATCCATTGGACTAATACGTTTTTTAAGGAAACACAAGTATTTCTCAGAAGTTCATTTTATCTTATTTGAGTGAGACTTGCGGAAATTAGTTCATGTTCTATCGAAATAAAACATTTAATCATACTCCATTCAATGAAAATAAAATAATAATGTAGGGAGTGTAAATATTTAGGAGGAAAATATCACACCACTACCTTTTGCATTGTCAGAAAAACGTTTATTATAGATGTATTTTTTCGTGTAAACAAGCGTTGAACTCTAAAAGGCATGAAATATAACTCCTTTCTTAATCGACATCTTCTAATATTAATATTGAATTTCTTTCGTAAAAATAAGAGGGGGGGGAGAGAAAATAGATTTCCTTGGAAATAAACAGCAGAGAAAAAAAGGCTGAAAATTGGAATTATATTATTCACAAAGAATTTATAAGTTCTTTTCCAATAATTCGAATTTTTTTTTATTATAAGCGACTTTTCTCTCGAATATACGTTTATTCAAAAAGATGTATAAAAATGAAGTATTATTAAAATCGTGTTTTTTTGGCATTTTTAAAACAATAATATGAGTCATTAGAGTTGATGCAAAAATAAGCATTTCGATACGCAATAAATAAAAAATAAGCACTTGGAAAATACAACAGTATTTCTTCAAACATAAGACCTAATCAGGATGTAACATTTAGCGTAATTTTACGGAACGCTTGTAACATATGCACAACCATAATAAGTTTTTGTTTCAGTAACTGAGTGATGTGATCGTTTGTTTAGTTGGTTTTATTAACGTCGCACTAGGAGTAACATGGGCTACTGGCGACGGACCTTGTAATTTTGAATATCAGTCAAATGACGAGGACGGCATCGAGTGATATGATTGTTTATTAACGTCGCACATATGATGTGACTTGAAATGATGGTAGTGTTTAATGGCAAAAGAGCCAGGTGTGGCTACGCTCCTCCAAACAAGATGGAACCGTGGTCTCCAAACAAGATGAAATACGGGTGATGTTTGAAAAAATGAAATATAATTAGGTAAGAATTAATTGACGACAAAGAAGGTCGAGAACTCAGAGAAGGATCGTTAAGGTATACCGGAGGTGCATCACCCGTGTTCACCAAATGCGGTAAACCCCATGGGAAAGAAAACGATAACTTGGGTGTATTTGGGTCGTGATGCCCATACTTGCTCAAAGGTAAGGATCTTAGGGCACTGAGAAGTAACAGGAGTCGCACTGAGAATTAACACGAGAGCTATTGGCAAAGGACCTAGTAATTTTTAACCTCGGTCAAGCGACGAGGATGACATCTGAGGTGGCTTCTCTCATTCCAAACCTTCATACCACGCCTAAGGGAGGATTTAAGACCTCGACCAGATCTAACATACACCAGCTTCGCTACTCAGAGGGTCTTTAATGACACAAGGACTCGAAGCCAGAAATGAAAGAACACTAAGAGACTTAACATTTTTTTTTAAATTCTCTATTTAAAATAGAGGGCATTTCACTGATTCCATGGTAGTATTATTAATGAGAATTTGATGAAAAAACATTCACAAAATTTAATTTTCAAATTGCAAATACTCGTACTACAACATGCAGAAAAAAATATGTATTTGTGCGTTTTTTTCAAGCTATATGTTTCTTTCTTTTTTTTTTTTTTTAGATTCTAGAACACTTTCTTTAAAATCTACTTATCCGTAATACTGATATTTTTCCCAATATGATAGGAGGCCATTTCTGGCACTGTAAACATTTTTTGTTCCGATAAATGCAAATTTTAACCCTTTCAGGGGCGGTGGTATATTTTTATACCACATATTTAGCACGTTAAATATCTTAGTAAAGAACATTTTTTTCTCATACATTTATCATCACAAGGTAGCTTATAGTTTTATTTTCTTAAATTAGATGGCAGAAATATGCAGAATAATTATTAAAATTATTGCTAAAAAGCTCCTAACAAGTGGTTGTTTCATGCCTCTCAGAAATCTTTCTGAAATTATTTGAAAATTTTAAATTCATGAGCTACCCAATATTAATGTTTGAAACTTTACGTAAATGCTACTAATTACTCAAAACAAAATATATAAAGTATTGTTTTCATACTATAAATTAAATGGTATCATAATTATACCATCGCCCCTCTAGAGCACACAAGGGGTTAGTGAGCAACAGATGGCAGCACGGAAAATTTCTATTCAGACTGATTTGCCAACAAAAAAAAGCGCAGGGGTAAAAATGGATATCTGAAAACTAAAACTATTGCAAAAAAAAAAAAAAAAAAAAAATCGAAAAACTGTCCTTCAAGACATCTAAGACAGAACTGCTGGAGACAGCGGATTAGGGACTTGTCGTCATTGATAGACATGAGACTTGTTAACGATCATGGATATAAAGTGTTAGTATGAGATAAAAATAGATGATAAGCTACCGGCAAAAGAGGGGCGAGAATAGGAACTCATTGCCTCTAGTGTTAGCCTTTATCAAAGGGTCTAAGTAAACTTATCATCAATCATTGACAATTGGTATTGCAAAAGGTGCAATATAGCAAAGAGATACCCGCTTTCAAAGAAGAACAGAGTCCTCGGCGTTTGGACGCCAACATCCTGTAAATAACTCAGAGTAAGGATGGTTGGCCTTTTTTAGTTTGTTTGTTTGTTTCACACGTCTATTCATTACATGTGGGAGGGTATGTTCCGAATAGATTCAATTACTGTGGTCGGCTAGTTTTTCAAATTTTACAGAGACCTTACAACGAACAGAATTTTAGGTTTATCTAGAGTTCATTTCATTCATGTTTTCTCTTAATTCTCGTGACTGTTTCGGATTTCGTATAATAGTGCGCATAATTATTTCAGAAAAATTCAAATTTTGTTTTAAATAGCTTTATAATCTAGTTTTAAATAATTTTTTAAATATATGTATTCTAAAATATATCTAAAAGAATGCCTATACGGGGACTTCCGATTGTGAAAGAACATGCTTTGTTTGAAGAACTCCGAACTGATGGATCGGAGTTATCTTCAGACACAAGTGGGGAAGATAATTCCACTTCATTCTGTGCAGTAAAAATTAGGCCTTATTCTTAAAAAATTTGTAAATGCATTTCAAACAAAATTGTCTTATTAAGTTTACAATATAATTTTAGCATTAAACTATCAAAATTACATATGTATAAAAAAAGATTTACTTAAATTAATTGACATATTTTCGCTCAAATTATCACACTTAGAAATAAAAATACAACATTATAAAGTGCTAATTTTTTCAAAAGTGTTTTATGACCCTAATATTTGCAAAATTAACTAAAATAATATAATTTTTCTTATGAAAGTACTTATTATTTCTTCGAAGGAATACGAAACAACGAGTATACAAATAAGATGTCCTAGAGGGACGGTGGTATAATATTTATACCGGATCTTAAAAATCATGAAATGAATAAAAATTAATTTTACCGCTTGATATTTTGTCCTTTTAACATTATTAATGCATATTAGATGAATTTTTGTAAAAATTTAATGTTTTTTATATACCGCCTCTCAAAGGGTTAAGCAATATAGATTATTTGTATAAAAATTATACGAAAAATTAATCATAAAATTTCATTTTTGTAATTATATTTATGTTGAAAGTGTGGAATGTTATGTTTATAAATTTTATAAAAATTTTCAGAGTAATAAATGCAGTAAATATAAATACACGACTTAAAAATGTAAATTCAACGACTTATTCATTATCAATTGTTAATGCGTACATATTTGCATTTATAAATCTGATTTTCTTCACATAAACTGATTATTAAAATATGTCTTTCATTACTTTTAACTTGAAAAAATGAGGATTACTTAAATTTGACTTAAAATAAGTTCATTTTTAATTGTCGAAGGCGTCACAGTTACCCTAAAATCAAAAGCTGTAAAAGCTCGCATAATACGTACATTACAATGCACGAAGAAAATATTGTGATAGACAATGAAATAGATTTAATATGTTATAAAATTTAAACAAATAGGAGAATAAAATAAAATAGAAAAGTATCAAACACATTAACAGAAAAAAATGCATGTTATAAGCTTCAGATTGCTGTATGGGGAATGTAATTGTTAATTTTTTAATTAATGGCGAGCTAACGAAACGCGAGGACTTTTAGCAACATCAACATAGTTTCAAATTACGGTCGACATATACGGTGGAGTCCGCGTTATTCTATTGATTAGGATCACGAACTTGCGGTCGGCATTGTTTCGGTCAAGTCATTGATTCAGCGGGGCAGATGCACGTAAAATCTAAGTCCTAAGTCTTCTCTTTGGCGTGTTGTAGGAGTTTGGAGAGGGAGTGCCAGCCCAGGTGTCGTCCTGATCACGTGACCAAGGTTCAAAATTACGATTTTCTATACCAATAGCCCTCGCGTCACTTCAGGTGTGCGACGTGGATAAACAATCCATCAAAACAAAATCACTCATTACAACACGTGAGGATTTTGAGATTTCGTACCATTTAAAGTTGTCATCATCTATTGTAATAATAGAATGTCGGAATATACTTGCATTTTCAGACCGAAGAGAATATTCTTGATAAATGGTAGTTATCTTTATTTGGACATTTTCGATAAGGAAGTATTTAAAATCACGGAACACAGATCATTAACAAAAATAATTTACAAATAACTTTAGTGATGAGAAGCACTTATTTTGAGTTTCAGTAAGATAAAATATTTAAGGGAAAACAATTACATTCATCGCAATAGGTTGAAATTTATACAGTTCTATAATACGTTTATAAATGAATGGAAATGTTTTATTTTGTTTTTCGTATGTGTTGTCATGTGTACAAGTATATAAAAATATAATACAAATATATCACTTTCTAATAAAGACAAATTTGAACTGCTTTATTTTTGAAGCTCTATGAGTAGAATTATCCATGTAAATTTCTTTTAATTTGCTATCATAACCCCGAAGTATCCTGGTGATCTTTTTCTTTCTCATGGGGTTTACTGTCTTTGGTAAACACGGGTAACATGTTCACGGGATACCATAGCAATCCTTCTCTATTTTCGACCCTCCTTTTTATCAATTTTATTAATCTTTTTTTTTCTTTCCTTTTTTAAACGAATTTTTTTTAAAAAAAAAATGGAAAACACACACATCAAAACAGTTACACATTATTTCGCACAACATAGCCACACCTGTCTCGTGTGCCAGTAAACTTCCCTCACTTATTCGCTTTTAGTTTGCTAAGTTGCCTGACTAGCTTAAAAAGTTTTCATTCGGAGCTTTCAATAAGGGTTTGCCTACCCCTGATCTACATGATAATAACTTCCAGTGAAAAGTGGAAGGTTTTATGTGACTGAGTTTATTACTAGTTTCTGAGTTCTATTGGTTTCTGATGGCTGTTTCAAAGCCTTTTGCAATATCACAGGATGGAATGGTAGGAGAGATAACACTTGTTGCACGTTTAGCTACATTTTCGACTATTCCGTTGTTTTCAAACAAAAATGAATCGTTTATTAAACTAAATGTTGTCTATAGGATAGTGATTGCCACAGCGTTTTTTTTTTTTTTTTTAAATTGTAAGTAAAAATTTTATGACAAGCTTTATAATTTGAGGATGGACTAAAAGGAATAACATAATTTTTAAATGTTAAATACTATGTAATTTATAAAGATTTGAATCTCTTAACTAAGATAATCGGAAATTACGTACCAAAGATTAAAAATAAGTATCAAAGTTGCTTACTAATACAAGGTGTTTCGAAACTCATGCACAGAAATTTAAGGGACAATAGAAAACAATTAAACAAGCAATTTTCGCCTTACAATGCATAGTCAGGGAGTAAGCGTGAACCACCAGAACCGTTACTGTCATTTGAAACAACGAAACATCAAATGGATAGAGGAGGTACTAAATTTTATTGACAGCATGTGTGGCAAAATTACAGAAACTGCTCATGAGAACGACCGCCTGTGGTAATGCGGGCGTTACACCTGCAATGTATCTAATGGTGCACTTTTTCAAACATACCATGCATTTCTCGGATGGTGCCGGCAGCAACAGAAATCCTGGCAATAGATCCTCATCGGAGTCGATGGGCTTTCGTAGATGAAACTTTTCAAATGGTCCCTCAGAAGAAGTCTAGACGGGAAATATCGGGTGAGCATGCCAGCCAAGGTGTTGGCCCAACCCGGTCAATCCATCTCCGTAGGAATTATGCATCTAAAGCGCTCCGCACATCCAAGCTTATATAGGGTGGTGCTATGTCGTGCTAGAACCACATACGTGTTTGGATACTGGCTGCAACAGATTGAAGTAACTCTGGTAATACCTCTTGTAAAAGTGTTAGGTATGCTCTGCTGTCCAGTCAGAATAGACGAAGGTATGGTCTGATCAAATGGTCACCCACAATCCCATCCCAAACATGTACTCTAAAACGCTTCCGATACGCACGAGGACGTGTGTCGTATGGATTGCTAAATGCCCACAAATGCAGGTTGTGCGTATTTGAAATGCAAAAAACCAATGTACAAACTCAACACGAGGTGCATAATTGGCAGGTATCAAGGTTTGCACTTTCTGGACACTTTTCGTCCGGATATTAGCACGTGAGAGAACGGAAAATCTCTCACGTGCTAATATCCGGACGATCTTCCATTATACAGAATGTCCTCTTCGCAACTTGTGGCGTTCACATACTCTTGTCTCTCTGGGTATCATGCGTGCCAGTGTCAAAGGAACCCGTTTCATCGAGGTACTGATGCAATCGCTTTAAGAAGTTTTTGGTAAGGCGCTTATCTTCTCGGGAAACGTTGCCTCTACAACCTTTCGGCTTCCAAAGCATTCCCATTCGTAAGACCATACATAAAATGCATATCCACCTTTTGATCATTTATATCTGTCACCATGACTTCTGAAATTCACGGTAGAAATGACGATGTGCTAGAAAATTCGCGCTTTATGCTTTCCATTACAGCCTCGCCTAGCGGTTCCCTGCTTGCTTACTCTCCGTCTGTGCATTACATGACATACAATGGCTTGTCTAGATGTTTTCTATACCCCCCTTAAATTTTTGTCCATGAGATTCGAATAACCCTATAAATGAGATAAAATAATAAGCATTAAAGCCTCAAACATTTATAAACTACTTATTATCTTATTATGTTACATTTAAAAATATTTTTACACCTATTAGTCTATTTTTAAATAAAAATTTGATTATTTAAATATGTTTTTATTTTATTTGAAATTAGACGTTTATTTGTTTAAAATCGGACATTGTTAATTCCAAGCCCCTAACTGTTCCTACCCCCTCCAAGTATGTCGCTTTTTGTGTATATCCTGGTATTGTATTTTCATCAGAGATATGCATGTTTGCAAAATTATAGCTCTGTTGAATGAAGGGAAGTGTATTCAAATTCGAATGCAAAATATAAGTCAATATGGAGACAACTCGCTACCCCCCACACCACCTAAGTGTGACACTTCTTGAGACGTATTGCTATCGGAGTTATACATGTGTGCAAAAAAATTTCAGCTCTATTGTATGATGAAATATTGACTACAATTCAAAGACAAAATGCAAGCCCCTCTCCCCATAAGTGTGTCACTGCTTGATATACCATAGTATTGTATTATCAGCAAAATTATACGTACATGCAAAATTCCAGTCCGATCGGGCGATAAAAAGTGGGTTAAAATTCGAGTCAAATCTTGAACAAGAAATACATGTCTCTGAACACAACAAGTTAAATGAAAGCTTGTCATAAAAAGTGGTTAAACCATGATTCGTAATGTAATAAACAATATTGTTCAGTAGAGTTTCCACGTTCCTATATAGGCATGATTGGCGCATTAATGAGGTACCATCGCATTTCTCAACAGCTCAATCTTTTTCAATTGCGCATCAATATTTCAACAAATTATTTTTTTTTTTTCATTTTACATATTTTATAAATTATCTCTTTAACACTCGACTTGCCAATTTGATCCGATAAGTACATTTTCTTTATTAATAAAGTATAAAAGTACAGATTAAGCCTCTCATTAAGCAGTTATTTTTATACGCATCAAACTATTATAATATTAATAGAAATTTGAAAGCCACTGTTTCTGTAGTTAAAAATAGTGGGAGTAATATTAAATCTGAAATGTTATACTATATATTTCCTTGTGTTTGTTCTTTTTAAAACAATCACTCATAAAGTATTTTAACCTTGAAATTCTTTTTTTATGTATTAAGCGGTCTAGTGACTCTTTTCCTAATCTGTGTATGTGAAAAAACACATCCTTTTTAGACGAACACAACTTACCAATGAAATAAAACAGAGATACTTGATGATTTTACCATATAATATTCATATTTATTTACATTAATTCTACCATTTTCATGTAATTTTAAAGAAATTATAAAAAGATGTAAAGAAGTATAAATTGAACACACTTTTTCAAAGTTAGAAAAATGAATATTTTACTGCGCGCAGGGTTCTGAAGTACAACTTCGATCAAAATATACAAAACTGATGTTAACTCGTAAAAAGTGATCTGTTTTGAAGAGAAACATACTTTGAAACAAATTTAGAAGAAAGGAAGAAAGTTTTCAAAACAATTTAGAAGAAAGGAAAAAAGTTTTCAAAACTATTTAGAAAATTATGAATTTTTTTTAAAAAAA